>CM073001.1:97820331-98324207 GCA_037038555.1 Rhynchonycteris naso
GGCGCATTATCGGCTGGTCCTTGCTACCAGCTAACTTAATGCGTGGAAGAGGAATTCATTTTAAATGGTCTGAAGTTGCCTACTTTAGGTCAGTATAATTCTGTGGACCTTGGAAACTTAGAAATAAATTAATTTAAGCTTTAAGATTTTTTTCTTTCCACCTTCCATCACTCTGATAAATTACAAAAATGAAATGAAGTCCTTGCTCTTAAGAAACTTAAAAATAGTTTAATAAAGCAATGGGAATGAGACATAAACATGAGGAACTACAAGAAAAGATACTGTATATTCTCAGATACTCGTTTGACAGGATGGATCCCTCTGGCTGCAGAAACTGGGAAATTTTTATGGAACTCGCCACATCTATAGCTTTGCCTTCAAATCTATCTCATGCTAGATCCATCATATAAGGAGCTGGGGAGAAGTAGGCACGCTCCCCTACTCACAGAGTTTTATTTTCTGGAGACTAGTCAGTCAGTTAACAATTATTCATTGTGTGTATACTGTGTGCCAAGCATACAAATAAACAGTAATGATTCAGAGTGATCAGTGTTAAGATAGGCAAGGACATGATCCAATTAATTACTTACAGGCATTTTATCACCCTGAATTCTCCTCTCTAAGCACAGATAATTCTCTGACTTCATTTGTAACTCCGGGATCACAGGGCACTCACTCACTCTTAGCAGTAATCTCATCCTGACACTGAACTTCGCAGCAGCCCTTAGTAATATGTTGCTGTCATATAGTGAATCATTAGTGTTACTCCAAGGAATCGGTGCAGAACTGGAATTAAAAGCACTGACACAGGCCTGATCAGGCGGTGGCACAGTGAATAGAGCAGAGCATCAGACTGGGACACAGAGTACCCAGGTTCGAGACCCCGAGGTCACCAGCTTGAGCACGGGCCCATCTGGCTTGAGCAAAAGCTCGCCAGCTTGGACCCAAGGTCGCTGGCTCCAGCAAGGGGTTACTTGGTCTGCTGAAGGATCGCGGTCAAGGCACATATGAGAAAGCAATCAATTAACAACTAAGGGGTTGCAACTAAAAACCGATGATTGATACTTCTCATCTCTCTCTGTTCCTGTCTGTCTGTCCCTATCTATCCCTCTCTCTTACTCTCTATCTGTCCCTGTAAAAAAAAAAAAAAGCAGCACTAACACAATCCTCACTTTGTTAATAGTTCTGAGGACGCTGTCTGATAGAACTATACACTGACTCTTGCCTAGAAATTGAGTAACTACTTCAATTGTGAGATGATTCAAGAATGTGGTCACTATACAGGGTGGGGCAAAAGTCGGTCTACAGTAGTTTGTATGGAAGAATAATACAATCATTAATAAATAATAATACAAGAATTCCCTACTTTTACCCCACCCTGTACCTACAAATCTGAAAAGTATAACTTTACATTAGACTAATTTAAAGTTTCAGAAGAGTGTGTGAAATGTCCATTTGTGCAAATATTATGGAAACAGTAGTTTATATTGTTTATGCATGCATACACATATTAAAATTTTTTAATTTTAATTCTTAACTTCATTTTAGTTTTACCTTTTCAATTTAAAATTTTATTTAAAAATTAATAAGTGAGAACGAGAATGACAGTGTACCAACTTCAAGCTACTGGCTTCCCCAGGGAGGAAGGAAGCTCAAAAGAATGGGGGGAGGGGTAAAGGGAGACTTTGCAGTAGCTTTAATATTTTATTTCATGTGTCACATAGCAAATGAAAAAGACATAGCTGAAGGCAAGAAAAGTAAAATGGTATCATCTTTTAGGAGCCATAAGAAGACATGTTAACATTATTTTTTGTATTTTTGATATATTTGAAAAGTTTTATAATTTTAAATTATTTGAGGGGGGCTCTGAACAAAGCCAGTCATACTATAAACCTTAACACAACAAAGTGCACTGTACAGGCTGAGGCAAAAGTAGGTTCATAGTTGTGAGTGCATGAAACACAGTTTATTCTTGTATTATTTTTCATTACAGACAACTGTAAACCTACTTTTGCCACACCACATTAAGAGATCTAACAAGAAAATCTGCATGATCATATCAATTGGTGCCTAATGTTTATTTTTGAGCTGGAAGAGGCTTTGGATAATGCTGTCATCATATTCCAAAACGGTCTCTCCATTGGCTACCACTGCCCACATTTTCAAGACAATGAAAGTGACTCTGCATTGTGCCCAAACTCAGGCTGAAAGTCTTTGAGTGTGGTCTTTATTCAATATATACCACCTCACTCTCAGAGCCCTCCTGTGGGACAGTGAGCACACACAGTGGGTACTCTTTTTTTTAATTTATTGTGTTGACATGGTTTTAAGTGAGCAGAGACTCTTTCTATAACTCCAGACTATGATATAAAGGGTCCTTCCTTGTCATTCCCGAACCCCTATGGCCTCTTTAGAGAAATAATAAACACATGAACATTGAAAATGAGAAAAGATAAAGGGAACCTGACCAGGCTGTGGCGCAGTGGATAGAGCGTTGGACTGGGATGTGGAAGATCCAGGTTCGAGACCCCGAGGTTGCCAGCTTGAGCATGGGCTTATCTGGTTTGAGCAAGGCTCACCAGCTTAAGCCCAAGGTTGCTGGCTTGAGCAAGGGGTCACTCAGTCTCTCTGTAGCCCCCCGGTCAAGGCACATATGAGAAACTAAATGAACAACTAAGGAGCCACAACGAAGATTTGATGTTTCTCATCTCTCTCCCTTCCTGTCTGTCTCTCCCTATCTGTTCCTCTCTCTGACTCTGTCTCTGACACACACACAAAAAAAAAAGAAAGAAAGAAAGAAAGAAAGAAAGAAAGAAAGAAAGAAAGAAAAGAAAGAAAGAAAGAAAGAAAAGAAAAGAAGTGAAAAGAAAGAAAAAGAAAAGAAAAGATAAAGGGATAAAAGGATCCCAGTATCCCTTCTAGTTTTGTAATGATTCAGGCTGGTCTGTCCTGGAAGAATATGCTAAGTCATGGAAGATGAACACTTTTTGTCAGACAGTTAGAAAATGTTCACTTCTAGGGCCTTGAGCCCTCCCAGTAGCCCCCAGATCAAGACCATTCTGCTATTTCTGAACTCAGATAACTTTAGAAGCACTGAATATGTTTGTCAGTTTTTAGTTATAATATAAGACTTGAGAAAATAACTGTCAGGTTATGCTGCTTAAGCACATACTATTCAGGAGAACTCCTTGAAGTATGCAGAAGAAGGAGAAGGGAAAACTGCAAATATCAAATGAGGTAAAATTTTGTATCATGTAACCCCCCCCCAAAAAAAAAAGTTATCTAAGGAAATTATGCTTTTAACTTCCAGGAGAAATAATGCTGCATAAAGTTAAACAGCTTGTCTCAGCGGTTAGATAGAGATCTGTTCATAGTTATGGAATGACATGTAAGGGTTCAGGTTGTGAGACTGAAGAGAACTAGATTTCCAAAAGAAAAAGAAATGTGTAGGGAGGAACATTAATTCAGTGACTCATTCAGAAGACAAGGCAGTAGACCATAGGTTAGAAGTGACTGACCCCAGTCTGTGTCTGAACACTGACACACTTCTGACCTTTCTTCCATTCATTGATGATGCAGATGAATAAATACATAGAGCTTTTGTGAGAAAAGCTAGGTCCATTGGCTCGGTCCCAGGAAGAGTCTAATTTATGTGGAGGACAAGTGTCATCCTCAAGACAAGATGAGTTAGCTGAATTATGAATTTCTTATAACTAGATATAGTGGCAGCCTTTGCTGGCCCACGCCATCTAGGTTACATAGGGTGTCCCTCTTCTGTGTTCTGACAGCACCCTAGCTCTATGCTCAATAACGTTTGAATTATTTTATTAAGATTCTTATTTTTATCTGCTTTTCCCACTAGACAGTGAACTTCTCAGGAACCTGGACATTGTTAGCCTTGTGGTTTTCAGACCCTTATCAGAGATTCCAAGACAGGCATACTTTTCCATCCCTAGTGGGTAATGTTTCATTTTCAGGTGTTCCATAGGCCAATTGGCTCCTGTCCAGATTAGGTCATTCAAAGCTCTGTAGCTGAATTCTGCCGCAAGAGCTTGTGGTAAATTAGATTGTAATATAATACTGAGATCCACTAGTGTTGGGTCTGGACTCCCAAACGAACTCCCTGTACAGAATTGCTCACAAGAGTGGGTGCAGTGCCATTACCTTGGCTTCAGTTCGGATGTGCTTCAGATGGTGTGGACTCCTGGTGAGTTTTATCTGCTGTGTCAGCCATGCTTGTGTGAGATGCCCAGGAAACACATTGCTCCGTGCCTCCTTTAGGACCAGAAAGAATTCAAGCACCTTCCCTGTTGCTTAGCTTCATGGGAGGGGTGGGGCAAGATAATACAGCTATTGAAGGTTCTGATGGATGTTCCAGATCATGTACCCAGATCCCAGATATGGAAGCAGAAATTTTATCATGTTCCTTGTAGGTTCCAGCTCATCAGACCTAACCCTAGATCTTGCCTTTCTTTCTTTCTTTTCTTTTTCTTTCTTTCTTAACCTCATTCTCTTTTTCTAAGTAGAACTTTTCCATTGCAACATTATCATCGGTTATCTGGATAATAAATGTGTCTTCATCAGATCTCTGGGTTATGATCTGTGCATTTATACCACTTAGGGGAAAGTTACAACAGACACAGTTTATTTTCTCAGAACTGCCTGTGCCAGATACTCTATCAGTCTGAGAAAATAGAGAGCAAGAGTGATAAAGTCCATGGGTGTCCCCAGACAGCGCTGGCCTGTCTGAACAGGTCATTATCTCCAGAGCAATGAGAAGACCTTTCTGGAACTCCTCCCTCTTCTGCTGCCAAGGCTCCTGGGATTAGAGACCAGCAGACAGAAATGCACTGTTCTTTATTTCAGGAACACACAGTGAGGGGACTTTGGAGTGAAGAAATCATATTCATCAGAACCTTTGACCAGAGTTATAAACCTGTGTGCCTCGTGGCAGGGCTGTCTCCGAATCTGGAACAAAGAACAAAGAGCAGGTTAGTTACTCACACTGCGTAAAAAACCGAAGACACAGAAACCACAGGAGTGTTAATAACGTCCCTTGTCACCTCTCCTCCTGAAGGACCACCTGTCTTTCTTTCAATTCCTGAAGCTTTGCAGCCTTTGGCTCCACACATGGGATATTTCATACAATAAAACTAATACCAAAAGCATCCCTCCAACCTTAAAGATCCATTTTTAATGATGATGAGTTTAGATCGTTCATGAAGTTATGAACCTCAATGTAGCCAACAGCCTGGAAGTCTATGTTTCCCTTCCTGGTAAGGGATGAGAGGCTGACCTACCATCCAATGTCACAGAGCCCCCCAGGGGGCCATCCAGCCGGCTGCACCTAGCAGGTTCCTTAAAACATTTATCTGATTCATAAATATAATAAAGTTTCATTGTAGAAAATAACTTCAAATTATCTAAAACTATTAAAAAAAGGAAACCACTTTCATAATTCCACAACAATACATTTTTTCACTATGATTTTTTAGGATTAAAAATAAAACTCACCTAGATAATCCTGAGGAATAAAAAGAGAAAATGTGGAGTTCTTTCTTTTTTTATGTTTAACTCTTAAATTTTTGCAGCTTGTTACATAAAACACCAAGGTACCCTTGGACAGAGACCTTGTTCCAGATAGGCCATTACAATGGTTGTGAAAATGGTGAAATCAGCCAGCTCCCCGAGAATGTTAGTGGGACATTCTGTGGAGGTCCTGGGAAAGCCAAGAAAACACTGCAGTTCTAACTGGCCCAATCACGCCTCCGCTGGGCACAGTCCATAACTTAGCGGAGGGATTCCAGAGGTGTGTGATAGTAACTGAGTTCTTATCACAAACACTAAAATGCAGTGGATTCAATGCGAGAGAAAGTAACCTGGGGCAGGTGAAAACAGAGTGGTTGTGGTTTGCAGATTTGTGTTCAGCTTGCACTGATCAGGGTGCTAGTAGAAGCATCCAGCTGCCCTGCTGAGGTTAAGAGGCAGATCTTGGGAGAATGGTTTCTAACATTACGTAAAATAATCCAGGTTTAGAAGGGAGCTCTAGTGAAAATAAGGATCAGCTACATGCTAAGCCAGGTTCTTCCAGCCTTAATTTCATGTATTTATTGAAATACTTGGTTCGGAATGATCTTAAGTTATTCTATAAACTCTGCAGACCAAAAGAGACATCTGAAGGCAGGTCTACTTACAAATAACAATGGGGAACAATATTTTTTCTTCATTTTCTGTTGCATGAGGTTTTAGAACTTTTTCTATATATATCTGCATTGCTGATTCCAAATCTGAAATCTGTTTTTTGTTGCATGCTCTAGTTTTTATGCAATTTTAATTAATTTTTGTAACAGTTAATGGCATGCATTGGTTTTTAAATTGGATTTAAAGGGCAATGACTCTTGGATTGAACATAACCACAAGGCAATTAATGTTTTACAAAAATCACTTTTACATAATTGTAGTTGTTTTTAAATGTAAAAAATTATTATCTGATAAAAAACACCCTCTTATTTTAAGATTGAATCATGACTTCTTCGAATAGGCGTAAATGTAAGAATAGTCCTGATACATTGTTATATATGTGGCTGTTACACACTTCAACGTCAAAGGCGCAATATTTCATTATTTGTGACACATGCATATATTGCCTATTTTCAAGTTCCCCTTGGCGATCAAGACAAGAACTGGGCTCCTCATATTGTGTGTCACATTGTGAGAAAATGCTTTGTGACTGGACAAAAGGAAAATGCTAAGGAATGCCTTTTGGTATTTCCATGGTTTGACATGAACCTAAGGACCACAGCAGTGACTGTTATTTCTGTCTGATCCATACGAAGGGCATCAGCAAGAAAAAACAGCATATGATCACATATCCTAATATACCTTCAGCAATACGACCTATCCCACACTCTGAGACACTCTGGTTCCAGTTTTCAATGGTTTTATTTCTTCTAAGGATGAAGAAGGTGAACATGGTGATCAAATGTATTTTGATAAGATGCATGAGGAAATGGTTGTAGAATCTGAAGGGTCTTCTTCTGATGCCAAACAGTCATTAACCCCTTAGCAGTTTAGCCAAGCCAAATTGAATGACCTAGTAAGAGATTTGGGCCTATCAAAGAAAGCAGCTGAGTTATTAGCCTCCAGGTTTCAAGAAAAGAATGTACTTCACCGGTCCGCTAAAGTGTCCTATTTCAGGAAGCATGAACAAATTTTTGTGGACTTTCTTTCCAAAGACAAACACTTTGTTTACTGTCATGATATTAGTAGTCTTCTCAGCCAGCTAGGTGATACCACTTATAGTCCAACAGAATAGCCGTTATTTCTTGACAGCTCTCAACGGAGTGTGAAATGTGTTCTTCTACACAATGGTAATGTTTATGCAGCGGCTCCAATTGGTTATTCAACTCATCTGCGGGAAGATTATAATGACATAAAAATTGTCCTCGACTTTCTATAGTATGAGGAGCATAACTGGATCATTTGTGTAGATCTTAAAATGGTAAATTTTCTGCTAGGACACCAGAGAGGTTTCACGAAGTATCCTTGCTTTCTGTGTTTTTGGGACAGCCGAGCTCAGGAGAAACACTGGACACAGAAGGAGTGTCCAAAATGTGAAACTCTGGAAGTAGGGATGCAAAATATTGCAGATGAACCTGTAGTTAATCGAGACAGGATCATTTTTCCCCCACTTCACATCCAACTTGGCTTAATGAAGCAGTTTGTTCAGGCTTTGAATAGAGAAAGTGAATGCTTTCAACATATTATTTCTGCTTTTCCTGCCTTGTCTTTCAAGAAAATAAAAGCAGATGTATTTGATGGACCGCAAATTTGAACCCTCATACGTGATGAAGAATTTGCCAGGAAGATGAATAAGGAGGAGAAAGCAGCATGGCAATCTTTTGTGGTGGTTACAAAGAACTTCATTGGCAACAAAACAGCAGAAAACTATGTTCTGATTCAAAGGATGCTGTTGGCTTTCTGCAACATTGGATGTAACATGAGTGTTATGATTCACTTCCTGAACAGTCACCTTGATAAGTTTCCCGAAAATCTTGGAGCTGTTAGTGATGAGCAGGAAGAATGCTTTCATTGAGATCTGAAGATGAGCCTGACCTGTGGTGGCTCAGGGGATAAAGTGTTGACCTGGAATGCTGAGGTTGCCGGTTCAAAACCCTGCGCTTCTCTGGTCAAGTCAAGGGACATATGGGAGATGATGCTTCCTGCTCCTCCCCCTTTCTCTCTCTCTCTCTCCTCTCTAAATTGAATAAATAAAAAAATTAAAAACAAAAGATCTGAAGACAATGGAAGAGTGTTATCAGGGGCAATGGGACATAAATATGATGGCAAACTACTGCTGGAGTTTTATGATTAAAATAAGCATTTTAATATGTTCTATTTTGAAATTGTAGACAAATTCTGATGCAATTATATCTTTTAATGTATTAGTGTATTTACTGCATTATATAAATTATTATATTTTCACAAAGATGATGCCCAAGAAGATATTCTACTTCATTATGTTAAACTAAATGTTGAAAATTTTACAATAAGATGAAAACATAAAATCTTGAATTGTAAAAAAACTGTAGCATACAGAGAAAAACTCATGTCAGATTTAAGATCAGCACACTCGATTAGGTAAGAACAAGTGCTTTTGTGGATGCAACAACAATTTTGTTCCCTAGTGTAATGGCTCCCTGGATCTGGGATCGGTGGGTATACCTTTGCCTTGTTCATCTTGCTTTCCATTGCATTCTTCAACTTCTAGCTAGAATGTAAAAGGAAAAAATAATTGGCATTTCTTTCAGCTTCAGTTTTGTCATTGCCTGGGGACAGTGTTGGTTGAAGGGGGTCACACGGAGTATTCCCCCCAGTTCGGCATCCTCTGTTCTGTGGTTCTACAGACTACATGTCTTGCATCAGGAGGAGAAGCATGGTTGCTACTACAAGTCAACAATGCTGGCCCTTGGAAATGCTGGGATTTGCTTCATGGATTGTCCCTCTAAACCCAGTTCTTCACCTGTCACGTACAGAGTACGTGAAGTAAGGAGGTAAGAACCACCGACAAGGGACTTCAAACAATGGAAAAGGAAAGAAAAAGATGTTGGTGAAATACCGGGTACTTTTGCTTTTTAATTTTCCCTTAATGATTTGCTCCTTATTTTTATTTTTATTTTTGAGTTTCAGGTGCATATGACACTGATTTATTACCAGTTTTGTTTGCATAGCCTATTAGTTTAATTTTATAGCAAGCATTTTGTTGATTAGTAGAATAATTTTTTCTTAATGTCAACATTCTCTTTAAAAAGTCTTTAAATTGCTGGGAATGCAGACTACGTTTCTAAAAGATGTATTAGCTTTCTAACACCTGTGAGTGGGGAAGTTCTGAATCTTTCTTTGGAATAGTGACAGAATTAAAACACGTGTCTCTGAAACACAGGCAAGGGTCTGAGTTAGCCTCACCTACAGGATCACAAAAATGTACAATTACAGTTCTAAAGGCGAGAGGAGGATCTGCTCAGCAGCAGTGCAGTCACAGGGACATCTACATACCTCCCTCCATGCACACGGACTGCTGCTCTAAGGCAGATAGCTGCCTAATGGCAGCATCTTGATAAACACCCAGATAATTTTATCTTCCCATGAGCTATATTTCTTTCAAGCTGATTTTTTGAAACCAGGTCCCTTATCCCTTCTTTATGCTTCAGCCCTGACAGCCCATAAAAATTAGACATTCACATTGTCCCATTTAATCTCAGGCCAGGATGATAATGCCCTCAAATCTCCCTGGGAAGTTGAGTGAAACCCATCAATAGCGGTATAGAAAGCTAACTGCCCAAGACTTGGCTCAGGACTTCAGGTGAGGTGGGTCATCTCTGTCCTCTCCCCTAAGCATCTGAAATAGAATTAAGGGCAGTGCTCTTCACTCTCCAGAGCACAAGGATGAAGGGGTAAAGACTTGAGATCTACCCCCAAAGACCAAGGAGCAGCTCTCTTCAGTAGAACAAATCCATTTGGTAGAATATTTGCTACAGAATTGGAGAACACAAAGAAACTATGAAGTCATTCCATTTATTTCCTATTTTTACATAATTAGCAAGGAATAATTAAATTACTTCCTGTAGCCACAGGCAGATACTGGGGAAAAATTCAACCCAGAGCATTTTTCAGGACTTGCATTATCTTAAAGCATCTTCTGGTAATCTTTTCCAGTGTCTCACCAACATCAGCCACCCAGTTAATACCTAACCTCAATCCGTCCTGCTACTTATTAAACCATTGATTGTCTTCTATACCTTAAGAATTACTGGAGAACAACAGGGCTCCTTTTCGAAACTCTTCTCTCACTGGGGGAGCTTGCCTTTTGCTGTGGTTCTGAGTGAACAGAACATGCAGGGGAGAATCTATTTAGTTTTCAAATAATAAAAAGAATCAGCAATAAAATTGTGTAATTGACTTTTCCACATATTAGCTCTGTAATTGTGGGAAAGTGCTATAACATTCCTAAGCCTTAATTACTTTTTTGTAATATAAATACAATAATTAAACTAAAGATTATTATAAAGATTAAAAGAGATAATTATGTAAAAAACTATTACCTGTGAAGTATAATACAGATGCTAGATAGAATAACATTTATATGTCATGAAGATTAAGTAGGAGGAGGATGGTAAAATAATGAATGTGGAGAATTTGCAACCCTTGTCCATTGCAATGGGAATATAAAATGGTATAGCACTGTGGAAAATAATATAGTGGTTTTACACAAAAGAAAAGAAAGAAAGAAAGAAAGAAAGAAAGAAAGAAAGAAAGAAAGAAAGAAAGAAAGAAAGAAGAAAGGAAAGGAAAGGAAAGGAAAGGAAAGGAAAGGAAAGGAAAGGAAAGGAAAGGAAAGGAAAGGAAAGGAAAGGAAAGGAAAGGAAAGGAAAAAAAGGAGGGAGGGAGGGAGAGAGGGAGGGAGGAAGGGAAGAAGGGAGAGAGGAAGGAAGGAAGGAAGGAAGGAAGGAAGGAAGGAAGGAAGGAAGGAAAGAAAAGAAAGAGAGAGAGAGAGAGAGAGAGAAAGAAAGAAAGAAAGAAAGAAAGAAAGAAAGAAAGAAAGAAAGAAAGAAAGAAAGAAAAAAGAGAGAGAAATCAATATGATTCAACAATTCCACTATTCCACTACTGGTATATAATCAAAATTATAGACAGCAGAAATTCAAGTAGTTGTACACCACTGTACAATATTCATAGCAGCATTATTCACAGTAGCCATAAGGTGGAAACAACCCAAATGTCCACTCGTGGATGAAGAGATAAGCGAATTTTATACACATTGAATAAAATATTATTCAGCCTTAAAAAAGGATGAAAACTGACACATGTTACAACATGGATGAACCTTGAAGACATTATGCTGCATGAAATAAGACAGTCACAAAAGGACAAATTTTGTGTGATTGCTTTTACTTAGAATGGTGATTACCAGAATGGTTGGAGGGAGGGGGGAATGGGGAGTTATTGTTCAATGGTGATAGATTTTCAGTTTGGGATGATGACAAAATTCTAGAGATGAATGGTGGTGATAGCTACTCAATAATGTAAATGTACTGAATGCCACTGAAATGTATGTTTTAAAATGGTAAAAATGGTAACTGTTATGTTATTTGTATTTTGCCACAATATAAAAAAGATAATGGTCACTACATGGTCCCCACTTGGCAGATTATACAAAAATAAAGTGTCACATCATTTTGTTGGAGAGGCTGAACAATAAATAAAACAATCCAGGCTAATAGACAAACAACTACTTTGTGACTCCAGGCCACGCTGTGAGGTTGAAGAAGGAAATAGTGAGTATGCTGGATTGGAGGACTAGAGAAGTTTGCCTCACAATCATGCCCACCTACACTGGGCATAGGTCTTTGAATGGGCACAATCAAAGTATCAGTTATTTTCAGGCCTAGGGAGCACTTTCCCAGAAACTATGTCTCTTTTCCTTACCTTGGAAAACAGCCATTTACCCGCCCCTCCCCAGTCCAACCTGAACTCCAAGAATCCTGTGTAATATTGATTGATTGGCATTTTATATGGTGTAGCATCTTCACGCCAAGAGAGCTAGAGACAGGCAATCTTAAACACCCATTAGAACCTGGGAACTGGGAGAAAAACAAAAGGCTGCCTATTTATTGACAAATTATGTGGGAAGACCTGAGATAAGGAGCAGTGTATCTTTAATGAGTCAGATACCTACAACTTAAACCCAGGACAGAGATGCTACATTGTTGCTGCTAGTAGAATCTTTTGAGTATAACAAAAAAGATGAAGTTCTGGTTTGATGATGGCAGAAGGAGGTTAGGGTGGTGGTTTTAGACAGTGTGGCATCAGGCTGAGGGAGCATGGAGTTTAGTGACAGACAGCTGTGGATTCAAACCCCAGTTCTGTCACTTCCTACCTTGTGAATTTGAACAATTCTTCCACTTCTCTTAGCTTCTCACATAGAGAGTAATACCTCACTGTATTTGGTATAAAATTATAACGACTTATATAATATCCCTTAACATGAAAGGAACTCTAATAATAAGAAAAAAGTCAGAGAAAGTAAATAAATAATATATATCTTTTTAAAACCTGATTTCTAAACAGAAACTTTGCAGATTAGAAGGGATTTAGCAAGAAATATTCAAAATGATGTAAGCAAAGACCTACAACCAAGATTACTGTACCTAGCAAAGCTATCATTTAGAATTAAAAGACATATAATAAACTTTCCAGATAGGAAAAAGCTAAAGGAGTTTATCACCACCATGAAAAGTTAAAGGGTCTTCTTGAAGGGAAAAAATAAAAAAAATATGAACAATAAACTGGCAATAAATACATATTTATCAGCAATTGAACCTAAAAATCAAAATAAATGAACATGCAGGACAGAAACACTCATAAAGAACATTTTTATGGTTGCCAGATGTTAGGTGGAATTGAAGGGAATGGGTGATCTAGGTGAAGGGACTAAGAGGTACAAATTGATAGTTACAGAACAGTCATGGGATGTAAAGTACAGCACAGGGAATTATCAGTAATATTCTAATAACTATGTACAGTGTCAGATGTGTACAAGATTTAGCAAGATAATCACCTAGTAAGTGATATAATGTCTAATCACTGGAGTATACAACTGAAACAAATATTGTAAGTCAACTGTAATTGAAAAAGAAAAATAAAGGTTTTTATAAAGATAAACTGTTCTGGAGAGCATTATGTTAAGTGAAATAAGCAGAGAAAGACAAGGACCATATGTTTTCACTTATATGTGGAATCTAATGAACAAACTGAACTAACAAAAGAATAGAAGCAGACTCATAGATACAGAGAACAGACTGACAGCTGTCAGAGAGGATGGGGATTAGGGAAGCTGGGTGAAAAAGGGGAAGAGATTAAGCAAAAAAGAAATCTCATAGACACAGACAAGAGTATGAGGATTACAAGAAAGAAAAGAGGCAGGGAGGTGGAAGGTAGAAGAGAGTAAAGGGGGGCCAAATAATGATGGGAAGAAATTTAACTTGGGGTGCTGAACACACAACACAATATACAGATGATGTGTTGTAGAACTGTACACCTGAAACCTACATAATTTTATTAACCAATGTCACCCCAATAAATTCAATAAAAATATACAGATAAATAAATGTGTTGTAAGCCACAAATAAATAAAATTAAAACATACACTGTGTAAAGGTACATAGAGTCCTTAACTGAACTCAGCATTTTAAAATTAGATTTTTTTAAATTGAATCCAGATATCTAGGTATGTTAGGTCACTTCTAAATAGTTCATTGGTTAAAGAATATGTCAAAATTCAAGCTTCAAATTTTTTAGAAATTAACAAAAATAAAGGAAATATCAGAATCCATGTTTTGTTTATGGAGGGATAAGGCGTCTTCGGCCATACCACCCCGAACGCGCCCGATCTTCTCTGTTTATGGAGGGATAGACATGGCTTCAAATGCATCACGCATTAACCTAAGAGACTGGAAAATAAAGGAGCCCTTAGAAAGTAGAAAGATGAAATAAAAATAGTAGAAGCAGAATGAATAAAATAGCAAACAAGAAACTCCATTCCCTCTGCCTCCTACCTCATTTCTTCTCTTCCTTAGCAAAACTCTTCAAATCAATCACCTATTCTGACTGTCTCCAGTCGCTCTCCATATTTTTGAAACCCTTCCAATCAGGTGTCCACTTTCAACACTCCATCAAAACTTGTCTTGTGAAGGCTACCACTTGTACGTTTCAACTTGAATTGTATTTGACCTATCAGTAGTTGATCACATTATTGATTTTGTAATTTAAGACACATTTGAGAGTAAAGAGGAGCCCTGTTAATTATTACACCTGAAATAGGTACAAATTGGGTCACGTGGTCCTCCTCCCTATCAACAGCATTTAAAGCCCTAGATCAGTGCACAACAGAGTGCACAAGAATATTTACTGAGGAAACTGCATGTATCGACCCCCCCAAGCCCTCCCTCGCCTTTTGTGTTGTTGTTAACTGAATAAAATTAAACCACCTATGTCCAGATTACTTTGAAAACAGAAGCCACAGAATAACTAATAGGAGTGGTCATGGGTGCATATCTGTGGGAAATAGAAGAAAAGTCTGAGAATATTATAAACTTTATGCCAACCCATTTGAAAACCTAGATGCAATGAATGCACTTCCTGTTGTACAAAGAATTAAATTTGACCTGAGAAGGTGTAGAGAAATTAAATCAATCAATCACTGTTTAAAAATAAATAAATGAATAAAGTATTTCTCAGCTGCGCTGTGGGGAATTGAGAGGTGACCTGGATACCTGCCTAAGCGAGTGGAATGGGGCATAAAGAACCCCATGGGGGTAGGGAGACCACCAGAATGAGAGTCACGGCTCTGTGCTCCAGTGGCTCCACCTGTGTGGAGATTTGCCAATCTTGTAGGATCTAGAAGTTGTTTTTAAAATCATTTTTTTATTACAGTTTGCATTCTATACTATTTTGTATTAGTCTCAGGTAAACAGCACAGCAGATAGACATTCACATAGGTTACAAAGTGCAATGTGTTCCCTTTGATAATTCAAGTGCACACTTGCCACCATACGTAGTTATTACAGTATCGTTTACAATAGTCACAGGCTGTACTTCACATCCCTGTGCATATTTTGCAGCTACCAATTTGCACTTCTTAACCCAATCACCTCAGTGTTTGAAGGTAGCTGATACATTTCATGGCAGATGTGGTATTTCTTTCCACCATACTTTCATTCATACACAGAAATAGTTCTTATACACCTGAAACCTATGTGACTTTGTGAACCAATGTCACCTGAATAAATTCAATTTTAAAAAAAAATTAAAGAAATATTAAGTTTTCTCCTGTTTTATGAAAAAATTAGGTAAGATATTGAAAGGAGCTTTTAACAGGAGGTAGAAGACTAATGTAGCCTCACTTCAACCAGCCATGTATTCTGGGTGCCAGAGCCTAGAGCTCCTCACCCATGAGATAGGAAGTATACTACTGGTCCGTCTACTTTGCAGGTTTCTTTTAATATGTCTTTGAGGAATTAAAGAGAATGAACATCTGCTAATCAAGAAAGAAGGACAGAAATGAAATATTTTCATATTTGTTTGAAAGATGTATATTGAGCAAAAATGAAAAGAAAATATGAAGTCATATCAGTTACAATATACTTGCAGCACCATTTTGTCCCCAAGCCAGCAAAGCTCAAACTTATCTGCATCCCACCATTCCAAATGTGCCCTGAGCATGTCTCCTTGTACTTAGGTCCTACACAGAGTCCGTCTAGTAGCAACTTTCAGCAAGTTGCTCACTGTCTGCTCTTTAAATGATCTTGAAAAAAAGGAAAAGGATAGCAATAGCCTTTAATCATAAGGAAAATCCTAAATTACGTTCATTGTTCTCTGAGAGTGATGTCCTCATTATAGATAGATTTCCTTCAGGATGACAAAATGACTGAAAATTTTGGGGTTCAAAAGAATAGCTATACAGAAAGCAGCTATCCTGGGTGACACTGTTCAGAAGAGTCTAGAAGAGGTTATAACTTGATAAATATTTTTTACCAGCTTGGCAATGATTGACTTTATTCCAGGATTAAAAATATTTTGAAAAAGAAATAAAAAAAGTAATTAAGGCTATAAAACAGTTTAGTGATTAAACTCCCCAACATAAAAGCAATGTACTGTATGAAAAACCCTTGAGATAAAAGCAAATGGAAATAAGGTGATTCTAACGAAATTTTATCTCTAGGGGCATATATAATCAAACTTCTCAAGTGTAAGTGCTTTTTTATTATATTCTTGTCTTATTCATTTGTTAGTATTAGAGTATTTTATTCTAAGATTTTATATATATATGGCTGAATAAGCTTCTTTGTGTCTGTAAATTTTATATTTTCATGGAATATTTGCATATATATGTTTTCAACAAATTATCCAATCATTGACAATTTATGTAACATGAAAAGCTGAATTAATAAATTTGTTTGAAGAGAGGAAAAGGCTTCATTGCTCCTAAGCTCTTATTTTTATTTTTATTTTTTTGCTGTTTACTTTTATTTGCGTCCTGTACTTTAGTGCTAATATTCTTTTAATGAAAATACAATGTTGGACTTTCAACCTGTCACTCCAGCTCAATTCACTATGTTTCTTGAAAAATTTTGCACCTGAGCAATATTATCTTGACTCCATTGTATAGCTCAGTTTTTTTTATTTTTATCGACATTATTGGGATGACATTTATTAATAAAATTATACAGCCATGAAAAAGAATAAAACCCTGCCATTTGCAATGACATTGAGGACATAATGCTAAATAAAATAAGCTAGACAGAGAAAGAAAACAAGGACTTGATGGTATTGCTTACATGTGGAATCTGATAGAAACAAAAATTAAAAACGTGGTTGCCAGGGGCAGGGGGGAGTAGCTATAAGATGAATAAGGTCTGAGGACCTAATGTGTAACATTGTGAATACAACTGATAATACTGTACTGTATAATTAAACTTTTCTAAGAGTAAAATTCAAATATTCTCACCAAATATAGATATACACAAATATAGATATATACGTAACTATATAGAGACAGAGATAAAGATAGTCAAACGTATTAATTAACAAGATAGGAAGGGGAATTCTTCCACAGTGGATATGTATATCAAATCAGTACAATGTACACTACTACTATTTTGTCAATTATAACTCAGTAAAGCTGAAAAGAGGGAGAGAGATCAGGCTCGAACATGAATAGTAGCTTGGCTACTCCCAGCTGTGCGGCCTTGCTATTTCATTTGTCTTACTGGAGGCTACCCATCCACACAGCTTTCTGCATCATGTATGATGTTACCCCACTGCTGCAGGCTGATGCTGCTATGTTCCTCATTTGGGACAACAATAGGGAAAGTGTGGTCCAGGGTATCCCTGCTTCCTCATTAGTGCATGTTCCTTCTGTTGTATTCCTACGCATTCTGTGCTTCAAGGCACCTGAGTCTGTGGTGCTCTGAGAACTGTGAGTACCCCAAATTCCTCACCTAGCAGGCAGATTTCAGCCAAAATGTACAGTGTATCAGAGACTCATCACTCAGTTACAAACCAACTTCAGCTCCCTCAATCTCCCCTCTGAGGACAGGACTCCCCAAGAACGTTGTCAGCAATAAAACAGGATCCAGCTAGAATATCCCTCCCTCCAGCTCTCTCCTAAATGCTGCCCTTGATACCTTCCTTTTCCAAATCAACATGACCTGGCTGTGCCAGGATCCAGCACCTTTCTGTCTCCCTGAGAATCCTCGTGTGTTTTGTTTCTTTCTGTGTATAGCCCTAATATCCTTCAGCCTCTATCTTCAGCTGTCAATCTCCACGTTTAGATTTGGCCAGATGTGGAAAGACGTGGGGGGAAACCATTCTAGTTAGTCATCTTATCATTTTAGAGATGAAGAAGCTGATGAATAAAGATGCTTTGGTGATGAGCCCACAGTCACATGCCTAGTAAACAATGGGGTCGAGACTTGACTTCAGGTAGAAATCCGAAGCCTTTGATTTTAGCTCTCTGTCTGCTATGAGAAAATTAAATAGTTTAAAATTAGTATGTGAATAGAGAAATAGGTCAAAGAAAGAGAATAAATAGTCTGGTAAGAGACCAATACATATGGGGATTGTGTATACAATAAGAGCAACATTTCAAATCAATGGATTCTTCAATAAAGGGTGTTAACAAAAAACATTAAAGCTGGTCCTTTCTCTACTCTTTACACCAAAATGCATTACAGACAGATCCAAGAACTAAATGTTTAAAAAAAATGAAATCATACAGTCAGTAGATGAAAACATGAAAGAATATATTAGTAGGGAAGACAAAGAAAGAAATAAAATTGATTTTCCTTATAAACCATCCATTCTTCTGAGACTATATCCTACCTATTGACTCACAGGTGGCCACAAATATAAGTATACTGGCTATTTATTGCAGCATCATTGCTTTTATTTGTTTTGTTTTAATAGCATAAGACTTCATGCAACCTAAATGTGCTTCATGATGGTTGGCTCAATAAATATGGTAGATATTAGAGTTATATATGTGCAAAAGTATAAGATGCAACAATTAAAAAATAATAGAGATGTGAATACATTGTTATAAAAACATCAAAATCAATATTTTGACCAGTTTTCAGAAGTCCTATTTTCAATGATCAACTCCAAAAAAGGAAGCAATGAGATCAAGACCTTACAGTGAGACAGACCATTAGGACTTTACAAAGAGTCAGAGGTCATCACTTATCAAGGTTGGTAAGTGTAAGGGAATTATTAGTAAGAGATTATTATTGGTGCAGCCTCATTGGAGTGAAGAGAAATTTGGTAATAGCTGCCTAACTGTGTGATGCTGGGCTTTCTTTCCTCCCTGGCAAAATGGAGAGACCAGTACTTACTTCCTCAATTTGTTTCAAAGATTAAATGTGACCCAATGCCTAGCTTAGTTAGTGGTGAATAAATATCACCTCCTGCCTTAGTCAGCACAGGCTGCCGTAGACTGGAGAGCTTAAATAGAAATTTATTTCCACAGTTCTGGAAGCTGGGAAATCCAAGATTAAGATTTTGGCAAGGTGGTTTCATTGTAAAGCCTCTTCTGTTGGCTTGAAGACAGCCAATATCTCATTGAGTGATCACATACCTCTACTTGGTGTGCCCAGTGAGAGTGCAAGCAAACTCTCTGGCATCACTTCATATAAGGACACTAATTTCATCATGGGGCCCCACTATGATGACCTCATCTAACTCTAATCATTTCCAAAAGGTTCCACCTTCAAATACCATCACATTTGGGTTAAGGCTTCAACATATAAATTCGGAAAAAGACACAAACATTCAGTTCATAGCACCACCATATGAATAAACAGTTTTGTTTATTTTTTTTTACTTTAGAGAGAAAGGAAAGGAGAGACAGAAACATCAGTTTGTCTTTTTACTTATTTATGTATTCATTGGTTGATTCTTATATGTGCCTTGACCAGGGACCAAACCCACAATATTAGTGTATCTGGACACTTACTGTATCTGGACACTTAGTGTATCTGGACACTCTAACCAACTGAATTACCTGGTGTGTATCTGGACACTTAGTGTATCTGGACACTCTAACCAACTGAATTACCTGGCGAGGGCACATAAACACAGTTTTAAGGAAGGAAAAGCTATTTCTTCAGACTGGTTTCCATTGGAACAAATGTTAAGAAGTTTATTCCAGGATTTCATGTTTAAGCTGGAATTTCATTTTTAAGTTGGAGAAAATATTCCAGGGTTTCTTCTTAAGCCCTGAGGCAGAAACAGAATCACCCTACCAAGCACATAGCAGGCTTACCATCCCTCTCGCAGGCAGGAAAACAAACTATTCCCTCACTAATCCATTTCAAAACTAATAAAAAGTTTAGGAAGATGTGGTGATGGGGACACAAAGACAAGAGGACTTTGTCCACAAGACAATTCCCGCAATGCTTAACTAAAATCTGTTTTTAGATTTGTTAGCCAAGTGTCCAGGAGGTGAGAAAGCACCAGGGATCTTTTACACATGAGCCTTCTTTCTGGTCTGCATTCAGTCACCTTAGTAATAATGAGAATTTTTTATTAGAATGACTAATTTTAATCTCCAAATTCTAACATCAAACCTCATTATGCTAAAAAAGAAGCCAGACACAAAAGAATACCCACAGTGTTTCTGTTCATATAAAGTTCTGAAACAAACAAACCTAATCTGTGATGACAAGTTAGAAAAGTAGTTGCCTAAAAGAGGATGGGAACTGAGGGGAAAGGGTTACCAGGGAACTTTCTGAAGTAATGGAAATATTCTATAGCTTAATAAAGGCGAAAAATTATGCATTTGTCAGAACTCACTAAACTGTGCCTTTAAGATCCATTTATTTCACTTAAATAATACTTCAGTTATAAAAAAATGAATATATGCATTCACATAAAATTAAACATAATTATGAAAATATGTGGGTTTTCCTCCAAAAGATCTGTTAGAAATCTAGATGCATGTCTGCACCTAGTCTGCAGTAGCAAGCAGGAGGCAGTCCAGAGCCCATTGCATAGCAAAGCCCCACCCTCCATGGAAGACTTTAGCAGAGCCTTCCCCCACCTGGGAGATGGACCTTGCCCTGCCCCCAGGCACCTCTACCTTTTCGGTCTTATCTAAGGAGAAGGGATTGAAGAACCACTGGGACCCACGCACACTGAAACACTAAGATGTAACCACAAAGCTGTAGAACACTTCCCCTCCCCGACATCTCACCCCACACCCACAGATCTCTAATAAATCAGTGGATAACAGCTGAACTACAAAACGGACTCTGAGGAGGCATTCTTTAAAAATCCTGAAGACAACAGGGGACAGAAACAAAGACACTACAGAAATTTGGAGCCTCTAGCACCTACATCTCCAGCACCCATGACTCACAGTAAACTCACAGCAGACCTGCCTAAATTTACTAACCTTACCATAACTCGTTTACTGGACTTTTGCATGGCCATATTAGCATAATATGCCTAACCTCTCTAATACTTTTCACATCATATAAATGATTGTGCTACTGCATCATTTTATTTCTGCCTACTTATGGCTCCTATTTCACCTGAAATCCTTTAAGGACAAAGACTGAGTTTTACTTTTTACTTCATAGATGGCCTAACTTAGGGATGGGTACATGAATTTAGCAAATGAAAATTTCTTTTCTTGAATGCTACCAATGCCCAGGACTTAATAACTGACTGCTATGTTCAGACACTGTTCGAAGCACATTGCCAGTACTAATTCATTTACTTCTATGAGGTAAAACTATTTGACCCCTTTCCCCGGAGGAGGCATGGAAAAGCTATGTCACTTATGTAGCTGATGGCAGAACCAATGTCAGATGCAGGAACTATGCTTGTCACCCTGGTGTCTCCGGTGCACAAGGGTGACACCGGCCTCCTGCTCGGCCCTCAGAACCACAGGTCTCTCCTGCTTCCAAATACTTGATTTGGAAAATTGAACTCTTCTCAGTACAAAGTAATAATGCAAGAAGATGTTATGCGAGAATACAATTCCCAGAAGAGCAGAGAGATGCTTGCTAATGGCTTCATTTGAAGGAAAAGCCATGTTTCACTTGGTATTACAGACCCTGGGTTGGGAAATCAATGTATGGAAAGACATTTGACCCGTCTTTTGGACAGAATGCTGTTCTTTCCCAAAAACCTTATCAAACACGAGATTGAAAGGTGAGTCCTGTAGTTGCAACATCACCTATGTTTCTTCTGCTGATGGGGGTCTGTTTGATTTAGTATTTGGGAAGCCTTCCTGTATTAGTTCTTTCACAAGAACTGGATTTAGGCAGCCAACAGGACAGTACTCCCTCCCACTCTTTACCAAGGACTACACTGAGATGGTTAAAAAACATTTTAAACTGGTTCCAGAAGAATTAGTGAACAGAGAGCTTCCTATCACAGGAAACATGCACTTATAAGGTGTAGATGGTAATGGGCATGGAAAAGATAATGTTAGAACCAGTACGATTGTGATCAACACTCAGTGTTGCCGGGCCTCTTCCTGCCCTTCCAGGCATGTTTCCCCATTTTACCCCTGTCTTGCTTTCCCATTTCTCTTCCCAACTCCTTTCTTGATCTGTCCTTTCCTTTCCAAGTACCCACACGACTGTGTTATTGTCAACGTTTTTCTCCTAGGTCATTTAGGAAAAGAACCTCATATGAATGCATATGAAAATACATATACATATGTATACAAAATACATATGGATAACATATATTCACAGTTTGGTTCTTTTCACCCATATATTCATGTATTCATTCAGCAGGTTATTCAGCACCTGTTCAGTCTAACTGGTCCCTACCGTACCTCCCTGCCCGCACGTGATACCTTTGGACAGACAGGTGTTTGTGTTCGCCCAAGGACATTGCATGTAGCTGGAGAGGCCCAAGATAAACAGAGATTGGGACATATTCCTGATAGCTTACCACTGGTCACAGATTCAGAGTCTGGTGAAATCCAGACGGACAAAGCAAAGCATTAGGAAAGCCAGCTGTTTGGGAAAACAAGCAGAAACAAAAACCTTTTTGTCTGGTGCTTTTACTGACCTTTCTGGAACTCTGCCTTTGAGCTCGGGGAAAAGGCTGAGCTCAGGTAGGATGTAGAGTCTCTCTCCATACCTCCTCTCTGCCCACTGGAGAACCCCTGCAAGATTGGGACACTTTTCCAGGGACAGCCCATCAAATAATGGCTCAGAGAGTATCACAAATCTGATGTCACACATGAAGTATAATTACACCTCATAAAAGGCATGATTGCTAAATAGTATACACAGTTTTGGCACAAAGATGTCCTTAAAGCACAATGTCAAAACCAGGACATGGATTTTGACCCAGATCATCTGGTGTTCACCGAGCACCTCCTGGCACCCCACATGGCATCAGGCATTAGGTGTGTTGCCGGCCCTTCTGGCACTTCCCAGTTGGAGAGACTAGATGGGAGAAGAGGATGCTGGATGCAGCATGATAAAGTGGAAAGAACCCTTGATTTGGAATCTTAAGACTGGTTATAACTCTAAATGTCACCATTTGTTAGCTATAAAACTGAGTTTGGAACTGTTGTAAGAATTTGTTTGAGATGTTACATAAATTATATGTGGATAGAGGGTTTATAGAGAAGAATTCAGAACAGGGTAGAATTTCTGGCTGGGTTCAATAGAACCCAATGAGAAAAGCCAGTGTTTTGCAAATAAATGGTCTCTACCATATATATATATTTGTGGTACTGTACTGTGATGCGCAAAGAATTTCTTAATATGGGTCACTTTCTGAATGTTTGGATAGCACGTGTTGTCTCTCCCGTGGGTCATTTTCTCGCAGCCTTGACCCCAGCCTGTTACTACACACTGTCACTATAAGCCAGCAAAGGGCAAGAAGTGGAGAGTAGGCCATTCTGCAGTCTGACACCTCCTCATTTGTGTTTTCCATGTGCCGCACTTGAAGTGAACCTTTGCTACAGGGCATCCTCATACACTGATCTCTGCACTCCTGAGGTAAGAGTGACACATCCCCCAGCGATGTGGGGTGGTTCTGATATTAAGGCACTGGTAAGGCAAAGGGTGGGGTGTCATCTGGAGCAATGGCGAAGGCTCTGATTCAGAGCTAAAGTCATGTCCAAGGTCACAGGTCCTTTAGGAAGTCTAGCTTTGAAACAGCCCTTGAAGCATGGATGGAACCCATTACTTTAGGACCTCCTTCTCTGTCCTTGACTCCTATCTAACTCTCTCTCTCTTGCTTTCTCTCTCTCTCTCTAAGGCTGGGACAGGAACCTAATTTGAAGCCATTTCCTGTATTCTTTCCATAGCACAAATTTTCTGTCGAGACAATTTGTTCTGGAACTGTGCCTCAATGCACCAAAAGATCCCAAAACGTGGTCTGCCTGACAGCAGCAACCTCATTCATGACTCGCCCGGTGTGGAGAGAGGCAAGGTCGTTGTGGCATGCCCTTCATTGCCGCCCACACCCAGCATGCACAGTGCTATCTCAAGGCATCCTACTCTCCTGAATGTACAGACTGGAGGCAGTGGCGAGATGTCACTCGTCTTCTGGAGATGGCAGACTCTAGAGCACTGAGTTTCTACCAGTGCCCTGGAGCTCCCTTTAGACAAAAGCACCAGCAACAAACCCTGGTAAATGTTTTATTACCATGGGGCCTAAAAACTTACTCCAGGCTAGTCACTGAGCTGGGAAGCTTAGAGAGACAGAGATGAATAAAATATAAGCCTGATCTTCTGGTTGTCTAAGCAGTTGTTGGGGTCCACAGATGGGCTTCAGAGGCTTCATAACCTCCTGAAGTTCTGTGCAAAATGTGGGCATTTGCTGACTTTTATAGTAAGAGGACAGACACTAGCTCTTATCATCAAAGGGCAGGACTCTTGATCCCAAAATTTTAGGAATGAATAGTTTTCTCAACTCCAATTTTTATGCATTCTCCTATTAAGAAGAGTAGCCCTATAACCTTGGGTTTAAAATGGGTGGGGGTAGGGGGACCTTTTAAGTAACAGAAACTGGCTTCTACTTGGTTTACTGCCCAACATCTACTTGATAAGTGATCATTTGGCAAATTCTAGTGACCAGAGAATCATCACCTCAGTGGAAGATGGAACCTATAGAGGATCAGTTAGCAGCGCTTTAACCAAATCTGAGGGCTGAGCCTCATTTCCTTACAATACAGTCACTGTACTCTAGAACCTTGTACAAGTATTCTTGTTTCTACCCTATTGCGGTAGCATGTTCATAAACAAGTAAATCAGTGGTAGTCAACTTGTGAAATGCGGCCAACCCCACTGTTTCTGTCCTCAGAGTGAAGAGTGTCAATGGTCCCTAGGTGGATTCTGTCACTGTGATTACTGCTGTTGACAACTGGCAGAGAAAGGACTGGGTTGGCTTTCAGATGTCCAGCTGGACCGTGATATATTTTTAGTTTGCTTTAATAAAATGCAGTCCCATTTGGCTAATTGTTATCTGATTGCATTGTGTATATACATTCTGAATTTTAAAAATGGAAGCTAAGAAAATCTAAAATGTATCCTATGAAATTGGGTAATTTCTCACTTTTGTTGTGAAAGACATATTTTTTTCTTTACTGTGAGGTCTTGGGGGGAAGTTTACTCACAGAAATTGCCCTCTAAATAACTAAATAGCTTTTGTACAATTGTGTCATCTAAATCCAGGTGGGTTTTTTTAATTATTATTATTATTAATTTTAATGGGGTGACACCAATAAATCAGGGTACATATGTACAATGAAAACATCTCCAGGTTATCTTATCATTCAATTGTGTTGCATACCCGTCACCCAAAGTCAAATTGTCCTCTGTCACCTTCTATCTGGTTTTCCCTGTGTCACTCCCTTCCTCCCTATCCCACCCTTCCCTTCCTCACCCCACCCCGTAACCACCACTCTCTTGTCCATGTCTTAGTCTCATTTTTATGTCCCACCTATGTATGAAATCATGCTGTTCTCAGTTTTTCTTTTTCTCTGATTTACTTATTTCACTCCGTATAATTTATCAAGGACCATCCATTTTGTTATAAATGATCCGATGTCATCATTTCTTATGGCTGAGTAGTATTCCATAGTATATATGTACCATAGCTTTTTAATCCACTCATCTTCTGACGAACACTTGGGCTGTTTCCAGATCTTCGCTATTGTGAACAATGTTGCCATGAACATGGGGGCGCATTTCTTCTTTTCGAACAGTGCTATGGTGTTCTTAGGGTATATTCCTATAAGTGGGATAGCTGGGTCAAAAGGCAGTTCAATTTTTAATTTTTTGAGGAATCTCCAAACTGTTTTCCACAGTGTCTGCACCAGTCTGCATTCCCACCAGCAGTGCAGAAGGGTTCCCTTTTCTCCGCATCCTCGCCAGCACTTATTCTGTGTTGTTTTGCTGATGAGTGCCATTCTTAAATCCAGGTGGTTTTATCAAATGATTAACTGGGCTTAATTTCACAGCTTGCTGCTTTCCTAAGTTTAAAGAGTCTTAATTTCCCCACATTGTACAACTGAAACTAATACAAAATAATGTTGAATGCAAACTGTAAATGAAAAATAAAATCACAATGAGATATCATCTCATAATCAAAAAGACAAGAGGTAAGTACTGGCAAAGAGGTGGAGAAAAGGAACCTTTGTATGCTGTTGGTGGGAACAGAAGTTGGTGCAGCCACAGTGGAAAAAAGTGTGGAGCATTTCTTTCCTCAAGAAATTAAAAACAGAGGTACCATATGATCCAGCAACCCCACTTCTGGGTATATATCTGAAATAAATGAAACCAGTAACTCAAACAGATATCTGCACTCCAATGGTCATTGTAGCGTTATTCACAAGAACCAAGGTATGGAGCTAACCTAAGTGTCTATCAATGGATAAATAGATATACATATATATGTGTGTGTTTTTTACACACACACATATGCAATGGAATGTTGTTAGCCTTAAATGGACAGAAATTCTGTCCTTTGTGACAACATGGTTGAACTTGAAGAGTGTTACATGCTAAGTAAAATAAGCCAAATTCTTCATGATGTCACTTACATGTGAAATCTTAAAAAAAAATAATTGTGAGGCAATCAATGAGTATACAACCAAATGGAACAACTATGTGGAACAACGACTTGATGCTTCTCCCTCTCTCTCTCCCTTCCCCTTTTTATCTCTCCCCACTCCCAAATCAATGAAATATTTATCTTTTTTTGTGATAGAGACAGAGAGACAGAAAGAGGGACAGATAGGGACAGACAGGCAAGAAGGGAGAGAGATGAGAGGTATCAATTCCTTGTTGTGGCACCTTAGTTGTTCACTGACTGCTTTCTTATATGTACCTTGACTGGGGGGCTACAGCAGAATGCATGACCCCTTGCTCAAGCCAGCAACCTTGGGCTCAAGCCAGGGACCAAAGAGTCATTTCTATGATCCCATGCTCAAGCCAACAACTCCACACTCAAGTTGGTGAGCCCACACTCAAGCCTGCCACCTCAGGGTTTCAAACCGGGGTGCTCTATATCCTAGTCCAATGATATATCCACTGCACCACCACCTGATCAGGTCAATGAAATTTTTTTTAAATTGAACTTATAAAGACAGAGAGTAGAAAAGTAATTTCTAGGGTCTGGAGGCAGGGCAGAGATTCAGGAAAAGGTTAGTAAAAGTGTATAAACTTTCAGTTATGAGAAAAATTATTTCTGAGGATCTAATGTATAACATGGTGACTAGAGTTGATGACATTATATTGTAATTTGCTAAGAAAGGAAAACATAAATGTTCTGACAAAAAATGGTATATCTGTGAGATGATAGGCATGTTAATTTGATGGGAAAGTTTTTTACAATGTTCACATGTAGCAAATTATCACATTGTACCCTTTCAATATCTTGTGATTTTATTTGTCAATCATACCTCAATACAACTGAGAGAAAGAAGGGTGGTTCTATACCTAAATTGAGATTGTTTCTTTCTCTTTCTATGAAAATACCTAATTATTTAGAGTGATAAGTTACTTATAGGTGCTTAATACTAGCAACACATTCACTTTTAAAAGCAGCGATCTGACAACAAGTGAAAACTTGAGAATGCAGAAAATGTCTAAATCAATACTCCCCCTTTCATAACTGGGTAATTATTTTAAGGAGGTACTAAAGGGTGGGGAAAATTAATAGTTAACTAAACCATGTCACCTTTGTTATGTAATGTTGATTTTGGAGACCCATGTACAGCGTGTCCGTAAAGTCATGGTGCACTTTTGACCAGTCACAGGTGAAAAGTGCACCATGACTTTACGGACACACAGTTGTATAAAATAAGCTCTGGTTGGCTGCAAAAATAATAGAAAAGAGTTATCAGGTAGGTTTATTACCAGTAAAAATCCAACACGACAATTTTAAAGTATCCATTTAGTTTATTATGCTGCATCTCAAATATATATTTAGAGGATAATGGGAAAGAAAAATGGTTAAAATTGGCCCAGTGACATTTTTCAGGTAGTTGAGGTATAGGAAAAACATCGTCCCCCCCACGGCTTTATGTTGCATTGGTATGAATTGATAGGTTCTTTGCTGACGAAGTGAGCTGCTGGTCCATGTACCAGAACATTTATATTTTCAATTCTAAGCTATTTTTCTAAATCCCAAAGAATTTTCCAAAAGTGAAAAGTACATCTCATTACTGAAACATAAAAAAGAATTAAAAAGTGGATTCTGTGTTTTTGCTCAGAGCAGAACAATGTCTTATGGAGTGGAGGGTCAGAAGGCATTTCTTCGGACACAAAGGAAGCACATTCTCCACGTTGTCTGACCAGACAGGCCACAGAAACTGCTAAAAGCCATCTATTGCACCAAGATAATGTGATTTATTTTTTTTATTTTGTTCACTAAATGAGATTTATGGATGAACTGTAGGTGTGTGTGCAAACAGAGCTTTTAAAAAGTGAACTGCAATGAATCTGCAATAGAATTTATTTTGTTACTCTTTTAAAATGCATTCCAAATGAAAAAATAAAACTACTCTTTTAACATCCCAATGTCCTGTCCAACTCTACCTGTGTGTCCAGGAGGCATCCTTATTCACTCTGTGCTTTAAGTCAAGTGATGCTCTTTCACGGAAGGATGAAAACTGCTTTGGAGGAAAAACAGTCTTATTTGTCACAGTGTCTAGGCAACTGATATTTGGGAAGGGGACATGTTGTGAATGATAGTTGAGAACTAATAAGTTATGAATCTCCACTGATGAAGACATGTGATAAAATATTTTCCACCAAAGGTAATAAAGGTACAGAAGGTGGGAAAGATCTTTTCAACAAACTCATCTATGTATTTATTTATTCAAAAGACATGCCGCTCTTGAGATGTTTGTGGAACATCAAAGGGGAGATGTTTGGGTGTGCCCGGCATCAAGATGTCACAAATGAGGAGCCACAGCCTCTGTCTGTAAAGTACTCAGAGTCATGGAGAGATGGGGATCCAGACAGATGACCAGAGTACAACCAGATATAGCTACAATGGAAATATATACAAGCATACACATAGCATTCAGAGCACCAATTAAATCTGCTAGATGCACCAAGGGAGGCTACAAAGAGAATTTTAAGTTTGTCAAACTAATAAGAAGGAAGCATTCCAGATGGAGAAAAAAATCAGCTTTCAGGACTCAGATTCATGAGAAAGTTTCAAAGCTAGTGTGCCAGGAGGCTGTCATATGAAATACTGGGGAGGTGTGCCCAGTGGCAGGAGAGAAGCGGTGCAAAATCAGGTGAAGATATTTAGAAAGTAGATTTGACTAGGTTTTGTGATGGACAGGGTGTAGAAGTCAAAGCGGGAACACTAGCCAAATATTTACCACAGCACCCTGCCCACAGAAAGAATAGGATTTGATGCAATGTTTATTTCTCTGTTCTCCATCCAAGCATTCACAGCATCAAAGCATTAATATGCCTTGTCTCTTCAGCTAATAGGATGGCTGGTCTGCAGGTACAAAGGAATCCATAGCTCCCCGGGGTGAGTTTACTCTGCTAGGAGAAAATGACCCCCTGAAGATAAAAAATCAACAGGCTTTATCATCCTTCTACCTGGATCAGTTTGTTGTTCTTGGCAGGCTCTCTTAATGTTGCAGGCCAGTAGTTTTCTGAATTTGTCTTACCCTTGAAATTAATGCCATGGGTTTTCATGGCTTTGTATTCCCCAGGGTGCATCAGTGATGCCTACCGGTATGCCCAGAGGCATTCTACAACAATACCCTTCCACTAGCAATCACTACAGTTAAACCTATCTCAGGCATCAATGGGACACTGAGGAAGCCAATACTTAAAATAATGGGCATTTTCAAGACCATCTAGACCAGAGGTCAGCAAGCTCATTAGTCAGCAGAGCCAAATATCAACAATACAACAATGGAAATTTTTTTTGAGAGCCAAATTTCTAAACTTAAACTATATAGGTAGGTACATTTCTTATCGAGGTAGCACCTGCACATGGTATTTTGTGAAAGAGCCGCACTCAAGGAGCCAAAGAGCCGCATGTGGCTCACAAGCCGCAGTTTGCCGACCACTGATCTAGACCAGGGGTCCCCAAACTACGGCCCAGAGGCCGCATGCGGCCCCCTGAGGCCATTTATCCAGCCCCACCACACTTCCGGAAGGGGCACCTCTTTCATTGGTGGTCAGTGTGAAGAGCACAGGATGCATCCGCACCCATAGTTCCCATTGAAATACTGGTCAGTTTGTTGATTTAAATTTACTTGTTCTTTATTTTAAATATTGTATTTCTTCCAGTTTTGTTTTTTTTACTTTAAAATAAGATATGTGCAGTGTGCATAGGGATTTGTTCATAGTTTTTTTTATAGTCCGGCCCTCCAACGGTCTGAAGAACAGTGAACTAGCCCTTGTGTAAAAAGTTTGGGGAGCCCTGATCTAGACCATAGTCCACAGTCAGATAGTTAACAGGATCTTCTTGAAATTTTTTAAAGCCCTCCTCAGAAAACACAGGAAGTGTGGGTCCACATCTCCTCACACTGTAAGGAAATCGTGTACTTCTGTTTGTAGTCCACACTCAGGTATTAGAGGCTCCCCCAAATTTTATGTTGAAGTCCTACTCCCCAATGTGACAGAATTTAGAGATAAGACCTTTGGGTGGTAATTAGGTTTAGACAAGGTTGTGAAAGTGGGGCCCTCATGATTGAATTAGTGCCCTTATAAGAAGGGTCACAAGAGAATGCTTTTTCTTGCTCTCTCTCTCACTTTCTCTCCCTTTTCTCTTTCTCTCTCTCACCCCACCCCCTATTCCCACTCCCAACCACATGAGGACACAAGAGAAGGTGGCCTGCCCAGCTGTCTGCAAGCCAAGAAGACAGATCTCACCAGACCACAACCCTGCTGGCACCCTGATCTCAAAGGTCCAGATGCCCTACAGTGAGAAATGAATTTCTCTCTGTGGTAATTTGTACAACAGCCCTAGCACACTAATACACATGCTACGTTGGGAGTCATTGTGGCATATATCACATGAACCTGTATCATGGCCTAAAACATAACTCAAAAAAACAAATTATTCCAGCAATAATGTGGTACCCAACTGATGGCGATGATAAAGAAAACGTGAAGGAGGAAGAAATACGGGACAGACAACCTTAACAGGGAAAGGGGAGATGAGGACTGCAGTTCGATGACAAAGGCAAGGCAGTGAGTGAATTGAGAGAGGGTGAGGACAAGGGCCATGGGGAGGGAAGTGACAAGAGATATGGGAGACATATCCTCTCTCCATGGAAGAGTTTTAGGGAGGGAAGGATTTTGTGGAGAATAAAAGAGGGGTAGCCCCTGATGTGCCCTAAAGACGGAGGTCCAGTCATGGGTGGGATGGGCAGACCTGCCTGAGTTCACTGACTCCCCACCCTCTACCTCCTTCCTCTCGGAAAGAGTCCAGTCTCTCTGAACATTAAGGGAGAAATAGCTCATCTGGCCTTCAACAAGGAGACACAGCTCTGTTATTAATGAAGTGAGGATGAATAATTCTCTGAATAATTCAGACATCCATCACCATTTTCAACTAAAACATTCAGGTTAATAAAAGGTGTAAGAGTCAATAAGAACAGATTGATTTGAATTAATTGTCTCATTTTACCATTTTATATTGGACTTATCCAAACTAAGTGACATAAGTGGCCTTTAGCTGTGCTTGTGGGTCAGCAGTGACGAAGAATGCTGCTAACCAGTATTCCGCCAAGAGACTCCAGTTCCCAGACCTGATCGGGAAGGAGAGGACATCATTTCATCTTGACTCCTTCTTGAAGGCATTTTCTGGGTGGGATGAAGGGTGGTAATCTAGTGGGGCTCATCGTGCAGAGACCATCGTGTGCAGGACAAACAAGGAGAAAGGCGTGAGGTGTGTGAGTCCGCGTCTTGTCTACTGACGTGGGTACACCGGCATTTAGAAGGAGAGCATTACAATAAACATCATTTACATTAAGAACTCATCTGAAGAGCAGCAATCACAGGTGTCCAGGCACATCTGTGCCTTCTCCCTGATCACACTGGATCAGCAATCTGGATGCTAGCAAATGCCTAGCAAATGCCTGTCTCCTCCTCGGGCGCCGGCACTTCGATGGTATTTCATGTTGTTTCTCTGAGTGTGCTCTCTGGAAGCCAGCTGAGGCTCAGAACCCTCATGTCCTTTTTTTTTTTTTTTTTGTCTCTTAAAAAAATGACAGGCCTGACCTGTGGTAGTGCAGTGGATAAAGCGTCGACCTGGGAACACTGAGGTCGCCAGTTCAAAACCCTGCACTGGTCTGGTCAAGGCACATATGGGAGTTGATGTTTCCAGCTCCTCCCCCCTTTCTCTCTTTCTCTCTCTTTCCCACTCTGTGTCTCCTCTCTAAAATGAATAAAATAAAAAGAAATTTTAAAAAAAATGCCAAAATTCAGAGACCTAGATTTCCTAATGCTCTCATTGAAATTCAGGATGCTGGAGTACAAACTACCTGGAGTATGAAGTCAGACCCCTGAGTTTGAGTTCTAGCCCAGTTAGTTATTATGTCGGGGGATCCTGAAAGTCATTGAAGTCTAGGTGTCTCACCTGTGATATATAACATGAAACTCACAGGGTCGTTAGAAAGATTAAAAGAAATAACAAAAACCAAAGCCTTAACAGACCTTAAGGCAATATGAAATTGGCACTCATTAATAAAACACTAGCTGATTTCCCAGAGAGAGGGCAACCTGTGTGTGTGCCCAGAGTCACTGACATGTGGCCCTGCTGTGGTTCACCTGGGCCTCTTATGCACCCACACTCGTCCCTTCTAGGTACCTGGCTTGCATAACTAAGACAGAAGAATTGGGTTAGTTGTACAGAATTTAGCTCTGGCTTCCTTATTTGTAAGGACTAGGGTTAAAGTATCTATTTTGCAGTTTTTGTCTTTTGAATATTAAATAATTTATATGTTAGCTATCACAATAATTGGTACATTTTGGGGTGCTTAATACATATTGGGTTTTTACTAAATATTTATGACATGACTATTGTTCTGTCGCCGCTCAGGAGCAGAGGATGGCTATTCACCCTTCTCAGCACAAGGGACACTGTTATTGTGTGAAGTGTGATGGCCCTGTCTCACAGTGTTGCTTTAATTGTTGTTTTGTTTTGTTTTCTCCCCCAAAGTGAGAAGCGAGGGGAGGCAGACAGAGAGACTCCCACGTGCACCCAACCGGGATCCACCCGGCAAGCCTGCTAGGGGGTGATGCTCTGTCCATCTGGGCCATTGCTCCATTGCAACCAGAGCCATTCTAGCACCTGAGGTGGTGATAGAGCCATCCTCAGTGCCAGGGCCAACTTTGCTCCAATGGAGCCTTGGCTGGGGGAGGGGAAGAGAGAGATAAAGAGGAAGGAGAGGGGAAAGGGTGGAGAAGCAGGTGGGTGTTTCTCCTCTGTGCCCTGGCCGGAATTCGAACCTGGGACTTCCACATGCCAGGCCAATGCTCCACTGCTGAGCCAACCGGTCAGGGCCTTTTAATTGTTTCTTGATTTGCCCACCTAGCTGCACATCTCTCCTCCCAACTCCTGCTTTCCACTTCCCCCCAAAGCAACCACTCTGTGGTGCTTAATGTCACTTCATTTTATTTATTACTATTTTTGAATGTCTTCTTATACATGTGTTGAGCTGTTTTGGGGGCAGGAAGGCTTCACTTCTCTAACTACTGGATACTTCCCTAACAAAGAAAGAAGAGTGGTTACCCGAGGACGATGGATTCTGTAAGCAGGTGGAGATCTCAGCTGAAATGACAAGGACTTGGGGCCTGGTCCCACAGTGACTATGGCTCTCAGCCTCAGGCGACTCGTCACTGGTTGGAAAGCCCCTGGGAGGAGCAGCACCCCGATAAGGGACTGGCCCTGCTCATTGAGCAAGAGGACTGATGTCATCCTCAGGGGGAAGAGGTCATGCCCTATTAGCAGGGAGGTGGAAGAGCTTACTCAGGGCCATGTAGAGACTCGTGGAACCTATAAATGTCTAAAAGCAGGCTCAAAAAGAATCTTCTATATGCAAAATTTGATGGGGTGCAGACATACACACAAAGCCTAAAATTATAAACCTCCTAGAAGAAAATATAGGAATAGATGTTCTCAACCTTGTTTCAGGCAATGTTTCTTAGAAATGACACCAAAAGAGCAAGTAACAAAAGAAAAAATAGATAAACTGAACTTCATCAAAATGAAAAACTTTTGTACTTCAAGGAACACCATCAAGAAAGTGAAAAGACAACATGCAGAATGCAAAAATATTTGAAAATTACATATCTGATAAAAGACAGAGCCAGAATATAACTCATATAACATAATAATAAAAAGCAACTCAATTAAAGAGTTTAAAACTCAAAGGATTTGAATAGACATATCTCCAAAGAACACAAAAGATGCCCCACACCATTAGCCATCATGGAAATGCCAACTAAACTACAAGGAGACACCACTTCACACCCACTAGGATGGCCAAAATGAAAAAGACAGATAATAACTAGTGTTGCAAGAATGCAGAGAGGTTGGAACCTTCATATACTAGCGGTGAAAATATCAAATGGTGCCATCACTTTGGAAAACAGTCTGGTAGTTCCTCAAATAATTAGACATTGAATTACCATGGTACCCAGCAATGTCACCCTTAGGCAGATACCCAAGAGAAATGAAGGCACATGTCCACACAAAAACTTGTACACAGTTGTTTACAACAGCATTACTAAAAATAGCCACTAGATTAAAACAACACAACTATCCATCATTGATGAATAGACAAATAAACTGGGAACTGGGGTACATCTATACTTTGGAATATTGTCTGGCAATAAAAAGGGATGAAATGCTACAGCATGGATGACCCTGGAAAATATTATACTAAGTGAAAGAGCCCATCACAAAAGACCACACGCTGTATGACAGCATTGATATAAAATGTCCAGAATAGGCAAATCCAATCAATGGACACAGAGTACAGATTCATGACTTCTCTGAGTCGGGGAAATGGGAGTTTAGGAAATTATGTCAAACTGGTACAAGAATTTCTTTTTGAGATGATAAAAATGTTTCCAATTTGATTGTGGTAATGGTCATACAACTCTGCGAATATACTAAAAACCATTAAACTATATGCTTTAAAGAGGTGTATTTTATCATATGAATTTTATCTCAAACTGTTTTCAAAAGAAGTCCCTTTTTAGGGTGGACCATAGAACAGCAGAAGGTAGTCATTTTTTTAATGACTATTGAAAGCTAAATTCCACTATTAATAAAGAAAGAAGAGAAGGAACCCCTGATCCTCATCGGCACATGTTTCTACACCTTTTCTGCTTCAGGGACCAAGTAACGCAAGCCAACCAAGTTCTAGGGAGGCCTGACTCCTCCTCCTTATGCTAATGGAGAGACAAGGAGATACAGATGAAAACAACATCAGGGGCCTGGCAGGTTGACTCAGTGGTAGAGAATCAGCCTAACAAGTGGATGTCCTGGGTTTGATTCCTAGTCAGAGCACACAGGAGAAGCAGCCATCTGCTTCTCTACTCCCCACTCCTTTCTCTCTCTCTCTATCTTTCTCTTCTCCTCCTGCAGCCATGGATCCATTGAAGCAACTTGACCCTTGACACTGAGGTGGTTCCACTGACTCACCTCAGGCACTAAAATAACTTTGTTGCCAAGCAAGGGATCAAGGGGCCCAGCAGGGCAGAGCATTGCCCCATAATGGGCTTGCCAAGTGGATCCCTGTCCAGGCACATGAGAGAGTCTGTTTCTCTGCCTACCCACTTTTCACTTAAGAAAAAGAAGAAAGAAAGGAACAACATCAGGCTATCTGATCAGTATTTGATTTTCATTTCAGAATAGAGGTGAAGACTGTCAGAAAAACTTCCATCCCTAAATTGGAATCTTTCTCGGCTCTCCCTGAAGTGAATGGTCTGTGACCCAGATGGAGGACAAAAATAGAAGAAACCTAAGACATGACCACAAAGCATTGTTTTCCATATACAAGACCCATTTGGCCATCTGTAGTTTGACAGGTGAGAGAAGTTCCCCTTTAGGAACTCTTATATTGCTATCCTGACTAGAGCACATCTAAATTCACAATATTCTACTAGTCAGGCAGCCTGCGAATGGGTGGCCAGATACTCTCAGATTGATGGGACACTCATCTTGGGGGACAAGTTGGATTCAATGACCATAACGGCCCTTTGAGACTAAGTATCTGTGAGTCTATATAACCAGTTACACTGCAGTATTTATTCTGAATACAAACCCACAAAAAAATCAATTAAGTATTTTTACTTTTAATGACTAGTAAATTACAAAGAAATACACTATCAAAGATTCATCTTCAGAAGGGTATCTCCAAGCAATTTTATGTCATCAAACTAGATTTAGTGCAATTAGGGTAGAATAAATACTCTAGGTATAAATTAGGAGACCCAAGTCCATGCCCTCACTCCTTTTATTTTCATGGGGGCAGGTGGTTCCTCGGGCTGTCGAGAACTCCACTTCTCTAGCTATAAAATGAGAATCATATGTAGAGTTGTCAGTCTCTGAGAATCTCTCTGTTCCCTATGTACTAAATGGAATGCTGAATATATACTGTGCAGTTATATAGTAACCCACGGTTAAATCAGAGATTGAATTAGCCAGCAAGCTCTGTATCCAGCCCAGGCTCAGCACACCGTGCTTCCTCCAGTCCTCTTACCCCACTCTTCCTCACCATCTCCATGGCCCCAGACTCAGCTGGTGGGGTTTCAGCCCACCAGATATGCCCAATGTAGTTTCAGCTTCCTGCCATGGCCCTTCAGTGGTGCCACCGGACCCAACTCCACACATTCTGCCCATCAACCAAGATCCTGCTCCCATCTCACTCCTCCAGGACCACCGAAACTACCTTGGACCACTGCAGTCTGCCCACACAGACCCCACACTGGGCACTTCATGTGCACTACTTGCGATGTGTAGCCCTGCCCTTTTCCATATCAGTGAACTCTCAGAGGACAGAGGGCTCAGGGGCTCCCTAAATCCTTAAAGAGAATCAGTGGTCATGGGAATGGTGAAGCTTGCTTATCCAGCCATCCAATACACCTATTTCTCACAAGCACTGTTTGTCGTGAGCACTGGTCTCAGCATTTTGAGAGTAGTGCTGTCTGATTCTTAGTCCTGTGAGAACATAAAGAAAACAAAGCCAAACAAAATGGGTAAAGGGTAACTGACAAAAAGGCAATAGGCAAACTGCCTTTCTAAGGATAAGCTAAGGAAGGAAGGACCCATCTCAACTCAAAGTCAGGATGAAGACTAAAGCTAAACATGAGGAAGAACTTCCATAGAGTTTCTCAGCATCCCCAGAAAGGCATGCCCTCTTCTTATTTGGAAACCTGTTTTAAATGGATGCAGCATTCATTTTCTCAAGTAACGTGACTATATGTCTTTGTAGAGGTAGGTGATCTCCCAGAAAATCCCTCCTGCTTAATGATTCTGAATCCTCAGCCTCCAAGCTTATCTCTCTGGTTGGCAGGGTAATATGTAAACAGGTGAAAAAGTAAATCAATTTCCAGAGAAAAATACAAGTTCAGAGCAGCAATAGGTGGTTTGTGGGCAGGCCCTTTGGGATGGATTGGTTGCCCTATATAGACACTGATAGATCAGGGTCAGAAGGTCTAACTGGGCCGGACCCAGGGAAAGGCTCCTCAAGGAGGTGGAAGCCGCCGGCCAGTTCGGAAAGGGCTGATGGGTAAGATCTGCATCATCAAGGAAGTAACACTTCCTATTCATAGGGCCACACTGTACATTGAACAGTGCTGACTGCTGGCTTCCGTCCCCCAGAAAGAACCACTGCTCCACATTCTGACCTTATCTCTTGGGTAGCAGGATGACGGAGAAGGAAAGTTTCTTCTGTCTCTCCACAGGAAGTGCATCATCCATTGGTAATGTCTCCATTTGGTGGACACTGGTCCATTCTACCACCTCCCACCTTTACCATTCACCTAAATGCCCAATTTTTACCCTTGACATTTCTCATTTGTGTGCATGCATGTGTGGTTGGCATGCACAGAACACACTGGTCCTAGTTCCATCTGCAAGTCTTTCAGTTCACAAAATTTCCAGCTCCTGGGCATCATTTGCAATTGTAATGCTGTTACAGGCAGAAAAGAGATAGACGAATTAATCATTGTCAATACTCATCCCTATTTGCCAAATGAGATTTTAAACAACATAGCTGAAAAGTAATTTGTAACACATTGTATCTCCTTGTTTGCTTCACTGAAAGAGTTGTTTAGCATCACAGTCAACCTACATACCTAAGTATGCCTGTAGCAAAAGGGTTCGTGAATGGCATAGTTTCATTCCTCTGTAGTCACCAAATTATGTACTGAACACTTATTCCAGTATGTAACTACACTAAACTCAGAATATTGGGCTTCTGAAGGACCCTTAATAGCTTCCTTACTTCCCTGGACTTGGCCAGGACCCTTCAGGTCACCTATAGATACACAGAATGAATAGTTCCATGTCTAGAGGCCCTCACTAGCCACTCCACATTATCTAATTCCTGACACTCCCCCAGTCAAGCTGCTTTCTAATGGGTACCCATAACTCCATGACTACTCAGACAGATGGTTTACCCCATAGGACTCTGCATTCATGAGCTGATAAGTCACAGCCACTCGCTGAGATTAATCTTTGAGACACCAGAATGTGTGTCTGCTAGAGCCTTAGTCTTCCTGCTGTAGGAAGACCTCTTCCCCCAGACCGCCACAAGAAAACAGTGATTTCAAATGCCTAGAAATTTAGGACTCACCCGAGACAAGTGAATGCTTAGTCACCATTATTTCCAGCCCTCACGAATGCCCTCTTTTGCTTCTGCTCCCCTTCCTCAGCCCTGACTCCTTGTGTTCGTTCTAAACCTGTTTCCATGTAGTTAGCTGGCTCACACAGGTACCCTACACACACACCTCCATGCTAACATACACATAATAAATGGTAACGGTTACCACTTACTGAGGATCTTTTATTCACCAGACACCATGTCATCCATGCAATCAGTAACATAATTATTTCATTTAATCCTCCCAAAAATTCCTATATGAAAAGCAGGTATTTTTAATCCTGTTTTAAGGGTGACTAAACAGAGGGCTGGGCTGGTAAAGTCATTTGCCCAAGTTTCCAACCTCACAAGAAACCCAGCTAGGATGCAACTTCGGGTCTTGAGTCTGGTACTCACCCTGGTTTCCTTTACGTAAAGCTGACCTCCGTGGACTAGACTTTTCTCTGTTCAGTGAGTAATTCACACTGGAAGGTTTCTATTCCATTTGATGTCTCTATGAAAACCGGCTGATAGTCTTTTGAAACTTGAAACATGTTTAGGAGAGGAAGTTGAGAACTCTTCTGCTTAAAGGGAAGGGAGAAAGGGTGATTATCTGTGGTCACAAAGAATACTACATTTTCCAATAGCCTTTTGAAAAAAGATCTCGGTGGGTTGTGTGATTTAAGAAAAGTCTAGGCACTGATCCTTACAGTATTTTTGTGAGTCTGCTCAGGTCAACTCAACAATTCACCAGGGCTCTGTGGTGCTTGTGCACTTGACCCTGTCAGAGAATGAGTGGCGGAAGCCCAGCATAGGGTGACTTTCCAGAGGACATCAGGGAAAGGAAGAGAAGCTGACCCCAGTCTTAGGCTTTCTCCTTTAGAGATGATGACAGTCTATTCTGGGACATCCAAACACTCCACAAGTTCTCCCTGCATCCAAATTATCAGACTCAGTTACTGATTCCCAAATTGTAGAAGTCATGTTCTCTACTGAAGCTGACTATAAGATAGTGACTTAATTTGTTATCCAACAGAGAAAGCCTGCACTTGGGCTGGTAAATGGAAGTTAGCCATCTCCGTCGGCTTTCTTTGTGACCAAGTATCTTCACCAGAGGTGGGAGTCAAATAATTTAACTACCGGTTCTCTGCCCTAATAACCAGTTTAAATATAAAAAAACTATATACTGAAAGGTAGTTTATTTCATGCATTTAATACTTAAATAAGAACAATAGAAGAGGTATACAAAACTAGATTATAAGAGTTTTAAAATATTAATGAAAAACTATTAAATAATACCTGACCAAAAAACACAATAAAACTGTTATTTAAGGTATTTCCATATTGCTTCTTGATTGGCGCCCTCACAAGTTTTTTCACCGACGGATGGAATGAACATGACTACGGGCATTTAGAATATGCTGTTGTACAGATGAACTTTAAAAAAGAGTAAGGAACATAAATTTGTGATTTCCAGATTGGGCAGCTGCCCAGGCGCCCACCTTAGAGAGAACCCTGATGACAAGTGCTATTTTAACAACCGGTTCACTAAACTCAACAAAACCCACACTGTTCTTCACTCACTCTACTTCCAACGAACACACACAGGCGGGACCATTTCCCAAAATACAGCAGCCCCTTCTGTGGCAAGTCAGCCTACATAAAAGAGTTCAAAGAAAATGTTCAGAGTGTACTCCTGAAACTAATACAAAATAAGACTGAATATAAACTATAAGTGAAATGTAAAATTTAAAATTTTTTAATGCTCAGAGAAATGGTGTTTAGACACAATTAGTTTTTCCAGAACCTTCACTGTTCAGTGGTGTAGGTTTGGCCAGGTCTGGGTTCAGACCTTTGTAATACCCCCCTTTTTATGATATTAATATACCTCCGAAGGGGGTTTGGTTGCCCTGGGGATTTGGTGTTGAAAACAACAATATCGTACATGAAGGAGACTGAAGTGTGGAGGCCCAATGGCCAGCAAGAAGGCACACGCCGCGGTCCTTACACACGATGACTGTTTCTGAACATGATCCTTCTGGAACGAACCATCAGTCCTGCTACCAGAAGACATAAACGTTATGCTTACTGGTTTCTTCTGGGTCTAGCACATAAACAACAAATTACAATAACAGATGGTGACTTTGCCACTGGGGCTTCCAGTCCTCATTAGAGCCCATTCCCTCCTCATTGCTTCCGGCCCCCTCACGCCCACTCATTCAGCAGGCACACCCCACACCCCTCTGCACTGCTCACAGTCTCCTCGCAGGGCTCACCGGAGTCTCCTGTCTATGCACCTTGTCTCCCCAGCTAGACCGGAGGTGCCTGGTGGACACGGCCAGTCTCACACCACCCCATCCAGCCCCCTTGATTTTGCTGCAGGGTCAGTCAAACCTACATGGCTGAGCTGTCTATACGAACCCTGATTTCCTGCAGCCGGGTAGAGAAAGGAGCCTTGGGGAAAGTCTCCGTGGGTAGTGGTCAGTGCCTAGAAGGGAAGGGAGGGATTTACAGAGAAGGTTCCGGATGATTAGGAGTCCAGTCCACTCCACTGCTTCTACTCGCTTGCCTCCCTACCCCTGGAGGAATCCCAGGAACTGGTTCATGCAGGGGAAAGGCTCCTCGCCTCAGTTTCCCAAGAAGACCCTGCCATTAGGGGTGGGAGGACCAGGGGGTGGTCTTCTCAGAGGCCCCACCTCCCTGGGGGTTCTGGAAGATTTGGGCACTTGGCTCCTGCCAGGACTGTGGCTGCTTGTCCCTTCCGGGTGACTTCCAGTCAGTCACTTAGAGAACTCCCTCTTTCCCCTTTCCCTCTGCTCCCTCTGGAAGGGCTGGAATCAGAACCACTAACCACAGCCTGGCACCAATCAGGATTAGGAGGCCCACGCAACTCCCAAACCCACCAAAGTGGGAAAGAACAAGAATGGAGGAAAACTGTGTCCACTGGGAGGACTTAAGGGCTGGCTCCCCAAACGCTCACACCTGGGAGCAAGGCTAGGCCACCGGTGGGTTCTAGCCGATGTGGCTGGTTATCTGAAGGCACAGCTGGGTGAGGACAAGCTCTCAGTGGCCAAGCCCACTGTTCCCACGGTCTCAGCTTGAGAAAGACCTGGCCAGGCCAAGGGAGAGGCCGGGCTGCCGGGGCCGGGTCCTCTTGATCCCCTGGCTGCGGGCCCCCCTCGGCTCCAGCTCTGAGCAGAGAGAGCTCTATCCGGAAAAGCAAATAGGCCGCTGGGACGCTACCCTTTGGACCTTGTGCAATCGGCGGTGGGGCACTCCCCAAGTCCGGGGTGGCCATGGGCGGGCAGCCCCATATAAAAAGGGTGCGGGCTCCGGGGCGCGCATTCTCATTTCGGTGCGGGCAGGCTGTCGGAGGGCGCCGGTCCCGTCCCTGTGGCAGCAGCGAGCGGCGTGAGGCCAGGCAGAGCCAGAGAGGCGCGCGGAGGGAGCCGGCCCAGGTCGGCCATGGGCCCACCGGGGCCCGCGCTGCTGCTGCTGCTGCTCGCCGCCGGCGCCCGGGCAGGTGAGCGAGGGGCCCGCCCACCGGCCCGCTGGGATGCCCGTGAGGGTGCCCAAGGGGCTAGCCGAGGTGGCAACGGCCAGTGGCAGGAGGGCTGGCCGGGAAAGCTTGGACCTAGGAGAGCGGAGGGCAGTTACAGTCGAGGGACAGGGCTAAATAGGTGGCTCCTCCAAACTCAGAATGGGGGTGAGGCGGGGGCAGGAGGAGGAGGAGGAGGAGCTGCGAAGCGAGTTCTCAGAGCCTGCCTCCTCGTAAAGGAGAAGCTGGTGCATCAGCGATCCTCCCTCTGAGGCCCTAGGACTTTCTGGAAGACGGGGAAACCCACAGTTGTCTTTCTTGATTTCTTACAGAAGTCGAGGTGCTGGAAAATGTCAACCCCAGCTGTCCAAGTAAGGCATTTCCCCACGGGGCGAGGAAGGGCACCGCAAACCCCAAACCACCCACCCCACTTGCAACTCGGGATGCTGTGATTGATGTGCTCGGCACTGAACCCCAAGGATCCAGGTTCCTGGGCCTCTGTTCATCCCCAAGGGGCCTCAGCTCTCTTCTACCTGACCTTCTGCTCTGTCCATTGCCAGGACGGGGGCGAGGGGGGGGGGTCACTCTGTAAGCCCCTGGACACTTTGAGACATCACCATTCTGTTTATCAGTGGCTAATCATTGATTCAAAGCACATGAGGATGAGGAAATGCTGACTTTAACCTTTGCGCAGAAACCCAGACCCCCACCTCTTTGTATTTACCTGACCCTTAGGGGTCAAGAGAGCCGGCCTTGCAGGTGATACCTGCCACCATTTTAGCCTGAAAGCGAGGCTGGCCACTGATGGGGAAGCACTGCCATCTCGTGGGTATCTGCCTTCACTGCATCTAGGTTCATGACTCCAGTGTTCTTTTTCTCAAATTGTTGAGAAAATTCCTCTCAAGTGCAGTGAAAACATCCAGATGTCCCTTCTTGGGGGTTTGCTCAGTCAGCCAGATACTCCTCAAACTTAAATGACTTAGTCTCAGGTCCTGTCTGGATAGCTCAGTTGGTGAGAGAGTCATCCCAACATGCCAAGGTTGCAGTTCAATCCCCACAGGGCACACACAAGAATCCACCAATGAAAGCATAAATAAGTGAAACAACAGATTGTTGTTTCTCTCTCTCCTTCCCTCTCTTTTTCTCTCGCTCTCTATAATTTATTTATTTATTTATTTATTTAAATAACACCAACAACAAAAAACCTTGCCTCAGGTATTTACTGTAGTAGAAACAAAGAAGAGCCACAGAATTATGCTCTTTTCAAGCCAAAAAGGCATTAGATGGATCTGCTATATGTAATCAACTCTTAATTTTTTTACTCTCCTATAAATTTTCTGAGCCTCATTACTTGAAAATCACCTTCTTATATCTCAGATGATATATTCAGGGAATGCCAGCTCATTTAGACATTAGCCTCAGCAAACTGCAGTGGAGAACTTAAATCTATAAAGAAAAATTACATATAATGCAGTCAATTAAAAAGAATTTGAGTTTAATTACTTTTTTATTATCTATGCTGCTGCTCCTGTCTGCTCAGGATTGACCCTCAAGAGTGTTATTACTGCTCTGTGACTGATGTATTTCTTCTCATTTTAGAGGAGTCAACTCGGTTCAGGCACCTCAGAAAGTACATATACAGCTATGAAGCTGAGAGTTCCAGTGGCATCCCCGCGACTAGTGATTCAAGCGGAGTCACCAAAATCAACTGCAAGGTAGAAGAGGAGATGGGGGTACCAGAGGGCCCGGAGCCCATGACTGAGCAAACCTTGCTCGTGCCGAGGTGTTTGTAATCTCGAAGCACTGGGAACTGGCCCTCAGCTTTCAAGATGCAACTGTAATATGTGATCTGGAATGTCAGCACCACAGAACAGTGGGTTTCATGTGATGGGAGGAGTCCAGGGGGTGACCGAAGGGGCTGAGCATCTCCAGAAAGCATTCTGGCGTGCAGTGTTGATCATCTATGTCAAATAGCATCGTTTACAAAAAAAAAAAAAAAAATTTAATTTAAAGATGCAGTTCTCAAGGAAAACTTTTCTTATGAAGACTGTCACTGATGGTCATGTTCATATGGAACTGATCTAAGGGTCTCTACTGGTTTTGTGTGGGGAAGTCGGGCCAGGACACTGCCCTCTTCTTTCTAAGGACCCCTTGTCCGTGTGGTTATATCAGGTAGCTGTTAGCCACCTATGCCTATTAAAATTGGATAAAAGTAAAAATTCTGTTTCTTAGCCACATTAGCTACATTTCAAAGGTCCGGTAGCCGCCCATAGCTAGTGGCTCGCATAACAGACAGTGCCGATACAGACCCTTCTCCGTCATAGCACAGCGTTCTCTGACAGTTCTGGAGAACAAGCAGGGGTCCATTAAACTTCAGCTTCATGCAAAGGTGGGAATAGCCCCTAATAGATATAAACAGTTTTGATTTGGGGTATTTTTTTTTTTTGGTGACTTTAAGAACACATTTGCTGTTAGAACTAATGACAACCCTGCTTCCTGTTTTTCTTCTTAACTCTCCCTCGTAGGCTCCGTCTCTTCCAACCAATCGTACCTCTCTATAACTAAAGCAAGTACATCTAGAACCAATAAAGAGATGTCCTCATCTAATGCATAAGGGCAGATTAGAGACTTGGTGCCCCAGAGCATAGAAAAGACACAAAAAGGGGCTGTGACGAGGCTCATTCATGGAGAACTCATGAGGCCTGTGACGGACACATGTGGTTTTGGAGAGCAGATGTCGTGTTCCCCAACAGCGTTCCCCTTGGTTTCCTGATTAGGGAGTGATCATGGGTCCCTGGAGTGGGAGTGGGGATATCACATTCTCAGTGGAGGGTCTTAATGTGCCATGACCCTGTCTTCGAGGTCGAGCTGGAGGTCCCCCAACTCTGCAGCTTCATCCTGAGGACAAGCCAGTGCACCCTGAAGGAGGTGCATGGCTTCAGCCCTGAGGGCAAGGCCTTGCTGAGGACCACCAAGAACTCTGAGGAGTTTTCTGCAGCCATGTCCAAGTAAGGCGTGGACCTACACATTTCCATTTCTGAGTTTCGGATGTTCGCAGATGTGCTGTGAGTGAGGGTGTGCGTGTATGTCCACTGAGGTATGAATGTGTGTGTTCATAGTAGGCCTATATATGAGTGCAAATGTTTGTATTCTGTATTCTTCAGGGGTCAGGGAACTGCTGAGTCTTCACAACAGCCCAGTGGAGAAAAGCATCATTTACCCTTCCAAAGCAAAGTTATCATTATCATTTAAATGTATTCCTACAAGATCTCATGCTTAAACTCTTGAGCGAGTAAAGCTGAGCTGTTTAGTTCATACACGGGAATTCTTGTTCAGAGAATTAAGCAAGAGTGGGTGCATGGAGTCCCCAGGGAAGGCCTCGGCAGGACCTCGTGTTATGGTCCACTCATGGCAGTGCAGGGTCTGGTCAGCGGGGGTCAAGTCCTGGCCTCCGGGAGTACAGGGAGAGCCCAGACCTGAGCACCTTCTAATGCACACTGACCAGTTTACAGCTGGCCTCCTTCCTGAGGTTTACAGCTGGCCTCCCTCCTGACTGATCAGTGGCCATGTTGTACCAGTTGCTAAATATTTTTAACATCACCCCTGCCTCATCTTCGAATCACAGATTGCAATGTCATCAGAGGGTGTAAATGCAGGCAGTCATAGATGTGTGGATTCGGTAGCATTAGAAATCCCCTGCCCATTATTCAATCTGTTGACCATGAGACCAGGAAGCCAGTATTTTGTTGGCAGAGTAGGACTTGATCCTGCTGTCTCCCACCATTCCACCTGTTGTCTGAGAGTTAGATGTGTATTGGGGGCAGGTACAGTGATGGAAGGGAGTGAGCAGGAGTTACGTGTTGGTCCTTACCCTCCTCCAAACAAGAGGGACTCCTGCTTTTGACCACCTCAAGGCTTTCCAAGCATGCATCGCAGTGTCTGGAACTTTTGTGAAGGCCCACGCCTTACTTGGACCCGGGCTTCACACATGGCCTGAGGCCATATCAGAGACCTAATGGGCAACCAATGTATGAAAAGAAGCAAATTGACTAGCAGTCAGGAAATGCAATTAACATAGCAAGATATTCTCACATTATACTCATAAACTGCAGAAATTTAAAACATCAGTAGCCCCCGTGGCTGGTGGGTCTCTGAGGAAAAGTGTACTTCCATGTCTTCCTAGTAGAATGAAAGCCATTGGTCAGTATCAAGTACAATTAAATATACTATAACCTTTGACACATCAATTTCAAACTGTGGAACTCTAGCCCATGAAAAGAAAAGCAGTAATGTGTGAAGACACAAGGATGCTTATTTCAGTGTTATTCATGTAGCCAAATAGATAGACGATAGATAGATGATTGATTGATAGATAGATAGATAGATAGATCTCCAGAAAGAAAGTGAAGGCCATTAAAAAGGGAATGTCTGAATAAATTATACGCAAGCATAGAATTGATGTTATGGAGTTTGGGGGAGGAATCTGTTGAATCCCTGCCCAGTGACTCGGAAGGGTTTTCACGGAGTATGACTGAGAAAAGGGAGACGAAGAGCAATGTGCACAGTGCAATGGCATTTGTACAAAACAAGCAAGGACAGAATCTTTGTAGGTGTGACACCTGCACACACACACACACACACATGCAGTATGGTCTGAGGGTGGAGGTGTAGCAGCAGAGATGGGAGTGGAGGAGAGAGGGGACAGGCGAGCCAGAAATAAAGGAGAAGAAATGAAGGAATGCCAAACACATGCACATTCTTGTGTACCTTTTTAAAAATGTAGCGATATATTCATAAAGAAAAGATGTAAAATGAAAAGCAATAAGTAAAAAAAAATTAAAAAGAGGCTACAAAGCCACCCAGTTTGTGTCCAACAGGCTTCTGATGGAGGAAGGACACTTCTGTAACCATACTCTCTCTGGGGCAGGTACGAGCTGAGGCTGACCACCCCCAAAGGAAAACAGGTTTCACTTTACCCTGAGAAGGAGGAGCCTACGCACATCCTGAACATCAAGAGAGGCATCATCTCTGCCCTACTGGTTCCTCCGGAAGCGGCAGAGGCCACACAAGTGTTGTATCTGGTGAGAATTTAGAAAGAGGAGAAGGGCCCATCGTCACATATTTGAGCCGGGTCCCAATGTCTACATACAGTGTGCCATTGGTGTCACTGCCTGGCTAGGACCACGAAGGTCCTACATTGGGGGGAACACCAGTGCCCCCAGTTCCCTGTGACCCATGCTCACTGTCAGATGGTCCCAAGCAGATCAAATTTTAAAGCAGTTTCTGGGTAGCTGTGACCACCCTCCTCCTTTGTCTGATTCTGTTCTATTCCGGCAAGGTGGGACAGGGTAAAGGCTTTTCTGTGTTTTCTGTTGTAAACACAGAAAAATGATCGGGCTGCTTGCCAGCTTCGCTTAAGAATGTCAGTTTTTCCATCCGAGAAGTCGCCATCCTGCAGCCCAGGGGCCATGCTGAGCCCACGCCATGCTCTGAGCTCAGGGTCACACGCAGTTGGAGAGCACAGTCGCACCCCGCACAGGCCCTTCCTCAGGGACCCACTTGGGATGTGGGGGGAGGACCAGGACACAAACAACACAAGGCAGATGGAATACATGCCATCAGTGAGCAGTGGAGAAAATGGTCTGAGAGCACAGGGCAGAAAGCCGGGCTCAGCTGGGTCCAAGGGGTTTTGATTCCTTTGCCTCGGAATCAAAACCATCCCCACCAGTGGGCTCACATAGATCCAGCCAGTGGGGCACCGACAGTGCCCATGCTGGGCCTGACAGGAGCAAAGGTCTTCTGAATCCATGGTGCTCCTGCCCTCCCTTCCACGCTCCTTGCTCTCTTCTCAGCCCCTCCGAATGCAGCAAAGGAGGATTTCCCACTTTGAACATCCCTGTTGTATCCTCTGCTCCCGTAGGATACCGTGTTTGGAAACTGTTCTAGTGACTTAACCGTAAAAACAAGGAAGGGAAATGTGGCCACAGAAATATCCATAGAGAGGAACCTGGAGAAGTGTGATCGCTTCAAGCCCATGAGCACCGGAGTGAGCCCACTGGCTCTGATGAAAGGCATGGTAAGTGGCTAGTCCCACTGGCCTCTTATTAAAATCACAGCATGTAGACCTCCGGGAAGAACCTGCCCAGCCTCTTCTTCATATGACTATAGCGGGAAACTGAGGACCACACAAGGAAAGGACTGCCCACCGCCACATGGCCTGTTAATTGACCAGGACTAGTAGCAAGTTTCCGACTTCCCATCCAGAGCTCTGCCCTTTCTGCTGTCATTCTGTCCCTGGCACCAAACCTTCTGCCATCACTTGAAGGTAATGACTGTCCATCCCTGACAAGCCTTCAAGACTTAATGTAGGGGAACAAACTACTCACTCTTTGTCCTTATACAGGGGCTGATGTCCCCAGCACTCAGCCTCTGGCCTCCGAGAAAGTCCCAAGACCTGTGTTTTGTTCTGCCCTCCCTAACTCCCACAAAGTGACGTGACTGAGAGCATTGCAGAGTCTTCTTTCCATCCTGTGTAGGACTTTGCTCAATGCCTGGCCCCTCTGCCTCCTGCCGGGGCCACCCCCTCAGTACTAACCTTCTCTGGTGTCCCCTCGACAGCAGTCAGGTAGCACCACATTATCTGCATTTGCCTAATACCTTGTAATAGCTTCTGGGACATGAATCATAGTTTATCTCAGTAAACACAAAGGACTTGAGTAATCATGCCATGCCTGGCAATGTTTCTGGTCACAGGGAATTTGGTGACCACGGTGCCTCTAGCCAGAAGAGGCCAGTGCCCTGGTGTGTTTCTTTCTGAGCAGCTGTTGTGTGCCTAGCCCCACTCAGGTCAGCACGGAGGGAGGGGCCATGACACATGAGTGTGGGTCTTCCCTCAGGGTGCTTACAGTCTAGTGCAGGAACATGGTTCATACACATGTCAGCAAAGGACCACATATGGTGTATGTGATAAAATGATAAACAGTGGGGCAGATAAGCAGTCCTAGGCCTGAGTACAAAGGAGAAAGCACTGTTCATGTGGCTCCTTCATAAACAGCTAGTAAATCTAATGAGAAGAAACAATGGTGACTATCACTGAAGCTAGCTCAGAGTTTCACAGAGAATGTGGAGCATGAGGCTAAAAGATACAAAGGGTATATAAATGGAAGAGAGACATAAGGCTGCGCTCCAGGCAGAGAAAGCATAGGGAGCAGTAAGTGGTGAGTGAAGTGTTCACGTGTCGCGGCACAAGTACGAGTGGGATGCCAGGCTGCATATCCTCTGTGCAGGGTGAGCTGGCCACTGGGGCAGAATCACAAGAGTATAGCTTGACTCAGTACTGAGCATGCCAAGTTGTTGCATCCCTTTGTCTAAATGTCAAATACTAAGTTCTCTTCTTTAACTGAGTTTGCCTAAAGGGACAGAATTCTTGCTCTCCCCACCCACCTCCACCACTTCTTTCCTTAAGGTAAATGCTGTGGCAGAAGACTTAGGTTCAAGCCCTAGGGACTGATCAAACTGCTTTCCCCTCACCCCGTCTCATTCACAGACTGACCCCTTGTCAACACTGATCAGCAACAGCCAGTCCTGCCAGTACACCCTGGACCCCAAGAGGAAGCATGTGTCAGAAGCCATCTGCAAGGAACAACACCTGTTCCTGCATTTCTCCCACAAGTAGGTCACCTGCTGCAGCCCTGAGTCATCAGTGATGAGGTCTGAGTGAGCGCATGCTTCTCAGGCTAGGCTGGGCCTGGGAGGGGCTATGTAGAAGTACAAAGCAGAACCCATTCCTCCCCCCCTTTTCAAGCTAACAGGCAATGTGTTAGGAAAATCTCACACATGCCAAACAGTTTAAGACCAACAAAAGCTATCTGAGACCCAGACATTAAGAGTTATGGATAAGGAAAAGCCAAGGTCATTGCAGGGCTGCCCTGGTCAGAAGGGCTTTGTGGGGGGATTTGGGGTTTGAACTGTAGACCTATGTATCCAAATCTATTTTGAAAATCAGTCAACTAATGTTTATTGAATAACTGTTATCTTCTTGGCACTGTGTGGTGGGAGGTACAAAGGAATTTCGAGGCTCAGAGCTAGCTCTTTGCATTCCAGACCAGTAGAAGTTGGAGGCTCATGTGTCCTTACCAGTCTAGATTTAACCATGTTTGAAAGGTGGGCAGGATTTGGGTAGAAGAGAAGGGGGTAGGGTGGGGAGGGGACATTCAACGTGAAAAGTTGCTCTGGGGAGCCAGCCATCCTTTGTTACCTGACATTCTTCCTTTATTCCAGGAACAAGGACGGGATGATGGCACAGATTACACAGACTTTGAAACTTGAAGACACACCTAAGATCAACAGCCGCTTCTTTGATGCAGGTAAGAGTTTATACCCCCACGTTTGCCAGGGACGGGGAATCTACCCAACATGGTCCACGTACCACGGCTTAGCTCCTCCTTGCTGGGCCCCATGAAAGCTCTGTTGACTAATGAGTCATGTGGGCTCTGGGTCTGGCGGTGGGCTACTTTAGTGAGAAAGTGTGTTCCTTTCAGAGTCTCAAGTGAAAATGGCATCCAGGAGAGGGAGAATTTCCCAAAGCTACCTAGGTTTTTGTAAGCAGGGAACTGGACTCCTAAATCTACCTTTCATAGACCTGACAACCTCATACACCCTATGATGAGGCCTAGGGCCTGGGGCAAGTGGCAGAGGGCCTTCAAGGTCAGTAATCCATCTTTAGAGCTGGAAGGGACTTCAGAGATCTCAAGCCCAACTCTAACCCTGCATTTGTCTTGTGCTCAAGCCTGTCTTTGGCATTACATCATTGTTCTTGGCAACCTGTGAGATCAGGTGGCACCAATGTGTGCTTTCTACTCATTCTACAGAAGGGAAGACAGCACACAGAGAGATTAGTGATGAATGCAAAATCATAGGGTATTAGAGGTGGTACAAAATGGGTCCCTAGGTCTGATCTAAGCCTGGACTCTTTCTAATACACCACACTTCCACACTGAACCAACCCGCCTCTCTAGAAGGTCAGAGCAGGGTAATGGAGGGTAAATAAAAGGGACTTTCCCTCCCCCACAAGCTGCTCTTAGATTCACTTGAAAGAATGATGAGAGAGCCTTAGCTGTAGCCCTATCAGCAGCCGCACCTCCTCACCAGTTCTTTTGGGCAAAGAGGAAATAAGATACTAGATTCAAACAAACCTGATTCAATTCCAGCTCTGCCTCTTATACCTACAGAGGTCTTGGACAAGGTGAGTTACTCAAATCTGGGTCTTAGCTTTCTTGTCTTTAAATTGAGAAAGAACACTCACCCACAGAAATATACAATGGCTCAGGGAAAACACTGAAGTCACATACCTACCTCAGAGCCAGATACATTGAAGGCCCTGAATTCAGGATCGTGTTCCCTTCCCCTGTGCTCTTATCCTATGGTTTGCAGCTTCCAGTTGACCAATATAGGGTTGAGATGTGGAGGCAAGCGAGAATCCTCTAACACTCTACCTCTTCCAGGTACCGAGGAAGTGGGTCTCGCCTTTGAGAGCACTAAATCCAGCTCACTGCCAAAGCAGGTTGAGGCCATTGTGAAGACCCTGCAGGAGCTGCAAAAACTACACGTCTCCGAGCAGAATGCCCAGAGAGCTCGCCTCTTCAATAAACTGGTTACTGAGCTGCGTGGCCTTGACCATAAGGCGGTCTCAGCCCTCTTTCCAAAACTGGTCGAGTTATCCAGGTATGTCTTTAATGGTTGTAGCTCCATCTTTCATGGGTTGGAAACTTATGGTAGCTGCCAAACCTTGGCCAAACAGAGGATTGCAAGGACTATTGAAATATCAACCTTGTTAGGCAATTAGTCATTTCATGTTTGCTGGGTAGAGAAATGTCTGGTGAGGTACCTAGAGTTCCATGGGAAGCACAGGTATACAAACACACATTGCAGCCAAGGCAGATATGTATTTGTGTGATGTTAAAGTAAGAGGGATATTGTTCCCACATTTTGCTGGGTATCCTCTCATTTCTCATTCTATTACCCTGAAAGTTTTGAGAGACAGAGAAGTCTGGGCCTTTCAGATGTCCCGATGCTAGTGGAGAGAGAACTCAGACAAACTAAAATAATATTGTGGTTTCTGCATACGTCAAGGTACTGGTTCTCAGAGCTGTGAAGGTCAGAGATGACCATGCTGATGTTTGCCAGGTTTGGTGTTCTGACCAAAGGGCAGTGATAACTGCTCTTTTGGCGACAACACCAGGGCGTTCTTCTTCAGACTTGCCTCCACAATGTCTCTTCCATGGTTAATGCTTATAAGGCAAACTTCCTGGTTCTTGGGATAATACTACTTGGGACCTGAGATGGATTTTAGAATGCCATTGGGTTTGGAGAGTGAATGAGGGAAATAAGGGCACAGAGTAATACTATGGGCCAAGGAGATTTCAGCTGCTGTGGAGGTGATCTACATAACTTTCTCTGCCCCCACTTCCTTCACAGCCCCATCACCTTCCAAGCCCTGGTTCAGTGCGGACAGCCCCAATGTTATACTCACATCCTCCAGTGGCTGAAAAGTGAACATGCCAGTCCGCTTCTGATAGATGTTGTGACCTATCTCATGGCCCTAATCCCAGAGCCCTCGGCCCAGAGGCTGCGGGAGATCTTCAACACAGCAAAGGAGCAGCAGAGTCGGGCTACCTTCTATGCCCTGAGTCACGTGATCAATGAGTAAGTATTACCCTGGTTCCCCTCATAGGAGCTGAAGAAGACCCCATATCTCTGGATGAAGACTGTACTCCTTCCTCTACTTCCAGACTCTGATGCTCACTCTTGTTTTTCTCCTGGTCTTTTTGAGAGTAGTGACTAGAAATAAGAAATCAGCAAACATAACTTTGAATTTTAAGATAAACTGAGCACTGCTTACTGACTCCTAACTCTTATTCTGTAGCTATCACCAGACACACCCTAAAGACACTCAAAGCCTGCTGGACGTTGCTGACTACCTGCTGGAGCAGATTCGCAACGGCTGCACTGGGAACCAGGAGCACACCTACCTGATTCTGAGGGTACTCACGTCCTTTGTATAACATGCATCCTTCCAGAAGCACTTTTCCTGGACACTCTTCCTTCTCCCTCAGTGCCCTGATTCCGGCTTGTCATTTCTCAATGCAGGTCATTGGAAATACCGGCGGAACCCTGGACCGGCTAACCCCAAGACTCACAGCTTCCCTCTTGAAATGTATCCAAAGTACAGAGCCCTCGCTGCTGATTCAGAAGGCTGCCATCCAAGCCCTGCGGAAAATGGAAAATAAAGCTGAGGTGAAGTCCACAGATGAGGTCTGAAAGTGAAAGTTACTCTGAGGGACAAAGATTTGGAATGAGATTCTAAATCTTGTCATTCCACAGACTTGATTCCTTTAGCTTTCTAAAATCGCAAATGTTCAGCAAGACTGTGAACACGGGAGAAGTAGCTGACCGGCTGCTGCTTCAGAATGCAGAAGCCGAGGTTTTCACCACGTACTCTCCTCCTTCTTCATTGGCTATCGCTCTTCTGCTCATTTTAGGAAAACAAGCCTGATTTCCCCCAATCTACCCAATCTAGGAGAGTGTGCCTGCCTGCCCCTCAGCCTCCATATCTTTGGACATCACCTTATTTATCAGCCCCAACTCTTACTATCCCTTTCCACCTTTACCCTCATATTGGAATAATTTATATTAAAGCACCTTTATTTTCAGTTAGTGGCCGGTCTCCAACAAATTATAACTTGGCCATAACTTGCATATTTTTTAATTTGCATATATTAGTGAAACTGAATTTGACATGCATTTGATAGGAGTCTTCTGTGCACCCTTCCTTGAGCTGGTTACTCTGGGGAACACCAGCAAGAAGATTCAGTGTCAGCATTTAAAGACAATTGAAAATTTGGCTTGGACATAATAAATTGCTTGCAAGCCATACTGAATGTTTGCCAAGCTTGTTCTGTGTTTGACCAAAGGACAATGATAATCATCTCCTCTCTTGCCTACAGGTCCGGGAAGTGCTTCTTCAGACTTTCCTGGATGCTGCTGCCCCAGGGGACAAGCGTATAGCTGCCTATCTCATGCTGATAAGAGACCCTTCTCAGTCAGATATTAGCAAAATCACCCAACTTCTCCCAGCAGAAGACAATGAGCAAGTGAGGAACTTTGTGGCTTCCCATATCGCCAATATCTTAAACTCAGAAGAGCTGTACGTCCAGAAGTAAGTGAAAGTAATTTTCCCCCAATTCTTACAAAGGGCTGAAATTCCAAACCTCCATTTGGATTTAGCCACTGCCTGCCCTTTTGATAGAATTCTTTCTTCTGGAGCAAACACTTGTGCAGAAGCACAGAGGACCAGAGCCAAACTTCTGGGGCGGACTCATGAATTTGTTAGCAATCGGGAATCCATCTTCCCTCGGGGTCAGAGAGGCAGTGCGTAAGTGGCACGATGTGTCGGCTCAAAATATACTCCTTCTTTCCGCCTAGTTTGAAAGAGTTGGTGAAAGAAACTCTGAAAAACTCTCAACTCCCAACCATCATGGACTTCAAAATGTATTCCCGAAACTACCAGTTTTCCAAGTCAGTTTCTCTTCCATCACTTGACCCAGTCTCGGCCAAAATTGAGGGCAATCTTATATTTGATCCCCATAATTACCTGCCTAAAGAAAGCATGCTGAAAACCACCCTCACTGTCTTTGGATTTGCTGCAGTGGACCTCTTTGAGGTGAGTGTGAGACTGAAGAAGAGTCTTATGTCTTCTCGCCCATTCTGTTCACCCTAAGTTACGGTGACCAGACGTCCCGCTTTTGGTGGGACAGTCCCAATTGTTAACAATTTGTCCCGTGTCCCGTGGCATTTTTAAAAAGTCCCGATTTTTTAAAAGAATGAACAAAAAGCTAGGGAACAGCGGGAGAATGGGAAGGGAATATACTGGTTTCAGTGGGGAGACCTCCCCTCGACCTGGAAGCACCCACACTGCCACAAGAGCTGGCTGCCCTGTGCAGGGCCCCAAAACAAAGAACTTTGTGTGGGACGTACCTGCTGGGGTGGCAGCTGTCAAGTCCCCTAACTACCCATAGGCCTGCCAGCGGTGCTGCCGCCCACTCGTGCAGCTCCGGCATCGGTTTCGGACCGTGTAACCCGATCCCTCTGACTCACTTAAAATTTCCCATATAGTAATATTTCAAAAAATTATATTTTTAATGAGGTATCATTATTAAAAAAATAGATTGATAAGGAAAAGGTGAAATCTTGGGCATCAGCAAAAATCACAATAGAGAACAAATGCTTAGAAATATTTCATCATTTTCAAACAAACCATGTTCTATACAATAATGCACTAAAAATTGTGGAATATGCGCTGTCTTTACCAGGAACTAATGCTGAGACTGAACGCATTGTTTTCTACGCTAAATAAAGTGTGAACATCAGAAAAATCACAATTAAGTGTTGAGACTTTGAAAGCTATTTTATGTGTGAAATATAATTTAACAAATTCTTGTCAAAAATTTCATGACCTTTTAAATAATGACAGCAATCTACTAAAAAATATTCACTCAAATGAGAAATAAGCCAAAGAATAAAATACTATACATAATTTTTTAATGTATTATATTTGTAAATTGTACTTATTTTGAAATTTAAAAATATATATTACAACACTATTTTTGCATTCTATTAAAATTTTTTTGCTCCATATAGACCAAATTTTTTATCAAGAACCCCACCCCCACCCCCGTCAATGGTATCCCACTTTACCAATTTTAAAATCTGGTCACCTTACCCTAAATGGAAAGTCGAGGAAAACTGAGCCAGCCACGGAGGGACAAGAATCAGGCAGTTAGTTCTGTGGCATCACTTGGACGCCTTCTTCTTCCCATATCCCTGACTCCCTTCTTGGGGTCACCTCAAGCATGACTTATTATAAATGGAAATACAAATGTCCCTCAGACCCCAAATTCATGGAAGTGCATGGGGGGTGCAGTCAGACAAACCTGGTTGAAACCCCGAATCCACTCCCAACTCTGACTCTTTGGTTTAATTTTCTGTCCTTTCTAAGCCTTAGCTGTCTCCTCTGGAAAAAAAAGGGAAAATGATAAGACAACTTCTGTGAGGTGTTAAACTCAGTGCCTGCCTTATGGTATTCATCAAATACTTATCTAATTAAGTGAATATAAAGAGGGGAATGAGGGAATTGCCATGCAACAAAGAAACCTGAGAGCATTTCTTGCTTGATTTTCTTTCTTAGCTTGGTTTGGAAGGAGAAGGGTTTGAGCCGACATTGGAAGCTCTCTTTGGGAAGCAAGGATTTTTCCCAGACAGTGTCAATAAGGCTTTGCACTGGGTTGATGGCCAAGTTCCTGATGACGTCTCCACAGTCTTGAAGGACCACTTTGGCTACAGCAAAGAGGATAAACGTGAGCAGGTGTGTTCTTGTTAGGTATCCCCTCAAAGGAAGCTTTGGTCTCAGCACAAAAACATTCTAATCTAAGCCTGGAAGTAACCAAGGAACTATTTAACTAAAGTGACAACTCTACCTTTTATTAATCAGTCCTATGAAAGTAAGAACCAGTATCCTCTATAGTTGTGGGCCTCTTGGAGAATCAGGGTGCCCAGGAACTGACTCTTCAGAGGTACTCTGGCATAGTGACTAAGTGTGTGAACTCCAGGGCATGGGCTTGAATTCTAACCTCACTGTCTTCAAGCTGTGCAACCCTGGGCATGTCGCTTGATATTGTGTCTGTCTGTTTCTGCATCCCCAGAGTGTCAATCATTCCTTACAAGGTTATTTAAAGACTAAATGAAATAAAGCACGTAAAATGTTAAGCGGAGTGCTTTGGCTCTGGTACTGATTGTTCAATAAGCAGGTACTATTATAATTTTCAAATTCATATTTTCATTATCATTAACTTCTTTGGCTCTTACATCAGTGCATTAGCTGATGAAAGCAAAAATTACTTTGAAGCTAGCATAAGCCCCCATGAAAGAAGGAAGAACACAGATCACATAATCTGGAGCTTCTTATTCTTTAACTGTATGCTAACCAGAGTGTGGTCCAGTCATCGGTGTCACATCAGAGCTTGGTAGAAATGTAGGTCCTCAAGCCCCGCTAGGCTCTCCTGAATCCAACCCACATTTTAATGACATCCCGTGGTGACTTGAATGCATATTTCAGTTTGAGAAGTAGGACAGTAATTTCCTCCTAGATGCTCACAGATGGCTCTAGCTCCATCTTCTCATTTACTCGCCTCCATATGAGGCTGAGGGCCATTGATCTAATTGGGCCTGTCAATCACTCTTTCCTCTCTCAATGCCTAAACATCGCAAAGAACTTGTCCAGTATCTGGTATTTTCAAAGCTTTTGGCCAATTTATTTGGTAGCTAATTTTCCCAAGAACCCGCTGCTATTCTTCCCTAGTCAAAGGAGAGCCCACAAGCCAGTAGGATGTGGAGGGACAGAGGACCTTCTCATCTTGGGGAGCCAAAGGGATCCTGCCATCTGGGAGAGTAGAGACACCTCTTGCTGTGCACACATTATTCAAGTTATGAAGAAGGTGGAGGCTCCTCTGTCCCTGTCAAGGCCTGTTTTTTCATCCCAACTTGGAGAAGCTGTTTATCTTTCAAATAAGAGGCAAGAGCTTGATTTCAGTGCCTTCCCCGGACCCCCATCCTGAGTGTTGGTGTTTAGGTCCATCACAGCTGCCGCAGGCAGGCCCCACATCAGAAACCTTAAGGTGTTTGACAATGCTGACATCTCACTAATGTGTTGTTGTTAAAATACCAGGATATGGTCAACAGAATTATGTTCAATGTTCAGAAGCTGATCAACGATTTAAAATCCAAAGAATTCCCAGAAGCCAGAGCCTACCTCCGCATCTTAGGAGAGGAGCTTGGCTTTGTCAAGCTCCGTGACCTCCAGTTCCTGGGAAGGCTGCTCCTGAATGGTGCCCGGACCCTGCAAGGGATCCCCCAGATGGTAAGTGGGCAGGCCCTGTCCTAGATAATGAGATTAGCCTTTTGGATGTGCTATTTTTAGGTCTCTAAAATGCCCTTAAGATTCTGACCATACAAACCAGTAAAAGTGCTTGGACCTCCTTCAGAGAGACAGATTTGCCTTGAGTTTTGGTGAAGAAGGTTCTTGATCACAAGGAATTAGTAACATTTAAAACTTAAGCTATTTATATGGTTAGATGTATCTTTTAAAAGCATTCATATGTTCAGCTGGAAAACAATGGTGAGTGTATCTCCCGCCACCTATCCTACAGGTTTCTCTTAATATTGATATGTTGCAATGATCATGAATGAATGGATTTGGCAAACTATCATCTACTATCTAAATATGAACTATAGTTTTTATTATTATTAATTTATTAAGAAAGTAGAAAATATGGACATTTACTCCCTAGGATTTAATAAATAATAATGTTTGCTTTAAGAAAACAGATCTCAAGTTACATTCTAGTCGATATGCACATCATTTCAATAACTCGCTGTTTTCACAAAATTGGCTTTACCATAATATATTGTACCTTAGGTAAATCTTCATTTACATTTAGACTCCAAAACAACAGAATGAAGCCATGCCATGCAATGAGACTAAACGTTCAGAAAGCTCGGAGACCCAGCAATATTCTTAAATGCCTTCTGACTTACCAGTTGAAAACAATATCTATCTAGGGGCAGTACAACCCAACTGGTTAAAATAAATATCATTTATCTTTACTTATTAATTAAACTATGAATCAAATCAAAATATGCTAGACCATTTCTTTCTGGATGAAGGAAAGAATTATTGTTTAGTGACTTTCCCCATTGGATCTGCAGATTGGAGAGGTGCTAAAGAAAGGTTCAAAGAATGACTTGTTTCTTCACTACATTTTCCTGGACAATGCCTTTGAAGTCCCCACTGGACTTGGGTTACAACTGCAAATGTCCTCCTCTGGAGTCATCACTCCTGGAATCCTGGCTGGGGTGAAGCTGAGGGTAGCCGACGTAAGACTGTTTGTTCACTTCTGGTTCCTCCAGTTGTTCTTTTCCTGCAGGGGGGTGTTCCTTAGACAATTTTCAAATGTGTTTTTAGTTCAAGGTGAAGCGCCTCATCAATGGAATCACCTCAGTAATCTTTATGACAAATTTAGGGTTCCACTGGGATGTACTGCCCTGCTAGCTCCCATATGGCACAGCGGTCACGTGACAACTCAACTATTTTCATAATACATAAGGATTCTTGTCATCTTTTTGCCTTATTATTAAGTGTAACTTGGGCACTTTCCCTGAGTGGTGTCTGGCCCTGGAGTACTAAGAATTTGGCTTTTCTCCCTTCAAACAAATCACAGTAAGGTGTCCCAAGATGTGAGCTATCCAGAGATGTTTGCCCAGCGATAGGGAAGGGTGCTGAATCTGACTACAGGGGTTTAAGGTATTTACCAAAGCTGAATAGGTCATTTTCTGACTTACAGAAGATGCAGGCGGAACTGGTGGCAAAGCCCTCTGTATCTGTGGAGTTTGTGACCAATATGGGCATCATCATTCCAGACTTCGCTAGGAGTGGGGTCCAGATGAACACCAACTTCTTCCACGAGACAGGCCTGGAAGCACAAGTAGCTCTACAAATTGGGCAACTGAAGTTCAGCATTCCAGCTCCAGAGAGGCCAATCAAGCTGTTCAGCACCAGGTAATGCTTTCACTCGGGTCTGACCAGCCAGTCTGAAAGAGAAACAAGACTGTGTTTGCAAGAATTGGCTAGGCTGGACAACTAATAGGATAATTCTGGCCTCTGTGGATCTGGGGTGACAGAGCAAGTACTGGATTACCTGTTTTTAACCTAACCTAGACTCACTAAATAACTACAATTTCCCTGACTTTCCACATTTGATTAAATGGTGACTTAAGACCTACTCATTAACTAGTTGTTATTAGGTTGTGGGTTTTATTGTTTGTTTTGAGAACAGAAAAAAAAAACACTAGCGATGAGAAATCATGCTTGGGAGATGAACATTTTTCCCAGAAAATAATATCAAAGGCCAAGTTGATTTGTGGTAGCTGGCTTAGTAGATAAAGCATGCAAGTCCTAATCTCATGCTTACGGGATAGATCCTCCTATGAAGAGCTTTATTTTCAATGATATTCTCACACATTTATTTGTCTTAGTTTTCATATTTGGGGCACATTAATTTGTTGATTCAAAAATAATAAAAACTAGTATTTAATTGCCTACTATAGAACAAGCATGTTGAATGAGAGAGCTCGGGGGACACAGGAAAAGTGTACAACAAAGCACACCCACTATGAAGTGTGGACTAAGTCAGAGGAAGCAATAGAGGGACCATGAAGTTCTAGCTCACGTGGCCTGTGGTAGTTTGGGAAAGCCTTCTGAAGAAAGTCACACTTGAGCTGACATCTGAAGTTGTGTTGGAGTTATTCAGACAGAAGAAGGAATAAGTGTTCCCAGGCAAAGAGAAAAGCTCTTGTAGTGGCCTGAAGGAAAAAGAATATGGTTCAGGAACTGCACTGAATTCCATGTAATACAGTCTACAGGGACTATAGTGAGAGAGGCCATGAGAAGCTGACCAGAGTCGGTCTTGTGAACCATCCTAAGGAGTCTAGACTCTGCTGAAGGAAAGGAATTTAAAATGGGACCATAAATAAACTGAGGGTTAGTGTTTTAGAGGAAGTACTCTGACTCCAGAATAAAAAATGGGTGGGCTAGAGACAGGGATACCACTTAGGAGTGTTGCAATCATACAAGGGGAGAGATGGCAGTGACCTGCACCAGGGGAGGGCCAAGTGTAGAGAGGAGGGAGCCCACTCTAGAAATTTTTAGAAATGTGAGTACTTGGTGATTGACTGGCTGTGGGAGGTAAGGCAAAAGAAAGAGGAAAGGGAGTGGGGCTGCCTTTCATTGAAAAAGGGACTGAAGAGGGAGAGAGGCTGGAGTGGTAGAGGATAACAGATTTGGGTTTGGATATACTACATTGGAACTGATTAGAATACTCAGCGGACAACTGGGCCAATGGGTCTGAGCTCAGTAAAAAGGTTTGAGCTACAAATACAGATTTGGGGTGGGACATATAGAGGTTATGGAAGTCAAACAGTGATTGATATAGAGTAGAATGTGAGGGACTAGGACAGGAACCTGGAGAATATAAACACATGAACGGGGAGAAAATAAGTAGCAAAGAGTGAAAAGGAGTGACCAGAGAGGCCGAAGGAGAACCAAGGCCATGAGGGGTCACAGAAACTCAGGAGTGGCCACAGGGGTGGCACTTAGGGCTCCAGCCACCAGCATAGCTTGGTCTCAGGGCGCCCCTAAAATGAGGAAACAATACTTAGGAAAGAGCATGATTGATCAAAGAAAGCACTCTTGGGTGAAACTGAGACATGGTTGAACTTTCTTGTACTTCCTAATTACTTAAGTATACCCTTGGGAGAAGGTAATCTTCTCAGAGGTTATGGGCTCTAAAGTCTTAATCTGGAGGTCTGTGAGCAACTCTGCTGAATGTTTCCAGGAGATCAAGGCAGAGGAAGCCTGAAAATGTCCCCGGGAGTTAGGAGCAAGAAGGTGATTGAAGAGGCTGAAGGAGGCAGTTCCAGAGCACGATGCGGTGGCGGGAGGTGGCAGTTCAGGGAGAGGGTGCTGAGAGAAAGTGGAGAGTGCCAACACAGACAAATGTCTAGGTTGTGAGGGAGACAGGAGAAGGTAGAAAGGAAGGGAAGGAAAGTGTGTGTGTGTGTGTGTGTGTGTGTGCGCGCGCATATGTGCAGATAGGGAAAAGGCACTCAAGCGTGTATAATGCTGGTGGACAGAAGCCAGTAGATGAAGATTTCAGATGAAAATGAGACAGGACCTCCTACTCTACAACATCAGAAGGAAGGAGCACACTTGAGGTCAGGTCCCAGTGATGGTTACTTAATACCTCTGAGCCTCCGTTTCCAGTGGAAAGCTTTTAATGTGTACTGTTGTGGGGGTTACAGATAACAAATGTCAAGAACTTAGTGCAGTGTCTGAAACATAGTCACTGTGATTGCTAACCTTGTTGGTGTTCTCTTTACTATGATTTGTGTCTTAGTAAATCAGAGATTTTTGAGGTGAGTGCGGACAGATGGGAAATAGAAGGCAAGATAAGAGGGCATTTGCCCTGCGAGAATCGGTGATGTTCATTTCAATTCATGACTTGAAGGTGACTCGGGATTGTTCTTTCTTCACTAGTAACACACTGCATTTGGTCTCCACCACCAAAGCGGAAGTGATTCCACCTCCCGTGGAGAACAACAAGTCCTGGATCACTTGCAAGCCTTTCTTCACTGGCCTGCACTATTGCACCTCCGGCGCTTACTCCAGCACCAGTTTCTACCATCCGCTGATCAGAGACACCAGGTTAGATGTGCTCAATATCCCGCCCAGCATCTGTGTACCTTCGGCACCATGGCTACCTGGCCAAGCAAAGAAAAAATACTGTGTCTCAGAAATCTGCACCATCCTTTAAAAGACTAGTCCTCTACCCCATACACCTGAAGGATACATGAATTCCAGGTTAAAGTTTGAGTCTAGGACTGGGTTCGTCCATAAGTGGGTTGGGAGTGGCAGTGTGGAAAGTGAGGACCACTGGGGGAGGCCTTAAGTCAAACAATTACCCACTGCTATTGAGAATCTCTCCCATAAAAGCATCTCTTTATAGATGGGGCCCCTTTATCTCCCTTATGCATTAGATAAGTGGGTCAGAACACTGACTCCAATTTGCTTCTACTTCACTGTCTGTGTTTCTGAGTCTCCAGACACATGGGGACAGTCTTTCCTGGAACCCACTGGTGTTCAAAGCCCTTACCATATTTAAAAGCAATTCCACACATGCACGCACGTACACAGATACTTCCTCCTGTTCTCAGCTTTGCTGACACAACCAGCAACTCCTGCTCTGTCCGGGAACTCTGGGAAGCCTGGGTCCCGCCCTTGGAGGGAGTGAAAGGGATCACAAAGCTCATCATTAGTGAAGGAGAAGAGTGGAGGTTAAAATAAGGAGCAATTATTTTGTTGCTATAGAGGCTGAGTTGCTTTGGGATGTTCTCATCATCATGGAAGCTCTAACATCACCATATGCATTGTAGAATCTTGAGATTTGAACTAGAACTGAAGCCAACGGGAGAAGTGAAGCAGTTTTCTGCCAGCGCAACCTACAGACTCCAGGAAGAGAGCAGCTCCATGGTGGACGTGCTGAAGCTGGTGACTCAGGCAGAAGGCAAGTACCCAGAAGAGGGCTCTTCCATCTGCCCTCAGTCTCAGGTCCAGAACTCAAAGGGGGACATCTCTTAAGTTAATGCAAGTAACAAATACATACTGAGTGCCTGATATGTGTCAGGCCCCTTTTAAGAGGAGGTCGGAGAGATGGGGGAGGGAGGGGAAGTAGAGTCATGTAGGTCTTGGTAAGGATGCTGGTTTTTACTAAGTGAAATAAAAAGCCACTGGAGAGTTTGCACAATTTGATTTATGTTGATGTTAATGAAAGGCTTGAGGGGCACAGAGGCAGAGAAATTAGTGAGTAGGCTATGGCAATAATCCAAGCCAAAGATGGTGAGGCTCTGGCTCCAAGATTTGAGAGGTGATTGGACCCCAGCCACATTCTGAAGACTGGCTGACAAGGTTTGCTGATATAGTGGGTGTTGAGTGTAAGGGGAAAGGAATCAGGACAAATGTCAGCTTTTCTGGCCTCTGTAACAGAAAGGTGGAGGTGCCATTTACTGAGATGGGAAAGGCCACTGGAGGAGTGGGTTTTAAGAGAAAATTTAGATGTCTGCTTTGAAAGGTTCTTTGTGGTTTTTTTATGTAGGAATAGTGTGTTACAAAAATAAATCCACAGGGTGCACACTGGAAAAAAAATGTCGCATAACGATTTTACAAAAGACATAAAATAGGTGGGCCTGTGAACTGAAGGAAACATGGGGATCTTGTTACAGAGAAAGGAGGAGTCAGGGAGGGGTGAGTGCAGGGCAGGGGGGCAAGGAACCAGGAAGGATGTCATAGGTGGAGAGTCATAGAGAGATGCCACCTCTGCCTGACACGGCAGGATCTCGGGCCCTTACTGTTCCCTGAGCAGGCTGTTTCCCACGGCACATCCTTTGCATTTCTGATTCTCTCTGCCTAGAGCTTTCTCCCCAGAATGTAGCAATGCTCAGCCTTTTCTTACTTCCAGTCTCTGCCCAAATATCCCCTGATCAGAGTACTTTTCTCAGTGGCCACCACACATGACATGATGATGCCTCTTTGATGCCTTTCTAACGTTATTGTCTTATCCGGTTGTATTTTCTTTATAACATTATTTACTATTGGGCATAAAAAGTTGACTTGGTTATTCTCTGTACTCCCTCACTAGGTTGTAAGCTCCATGAGGGTAGGCAGGGAGGGACTCCTCGGTGTTAAGGGTAGTGCATAGCAAACACATGATTGGCAATCAATAAATATGTGCAGATTGAACAAATGCATGAGCACCTCTGAGTTAAAAAAAAAATTAGGTAAAATCCTGCAGTGTGTCGTCACTGAAGCCCATGGAGAACTTAGGGTTTCTCTGCCTTATCATCTCTTTTTTTCCTAAACAAAGCTTCCGAATGCACACTTCAGTTATCTTGTACACTCTTTCAGGTGCAAAGCAGACTGAGGCCACGATGACAATCAGATATAACCGGCAGCGTATGACTTTGTCCAGTGAAATGCAAATTCCAGATCTTGACGTTGACCTCGGGACAGTCCTCAGAATTAGTGATGAATCTTCTGAGAAAGAAGTGTCTTACAAACTCATCCTGGACATGCAGAATAAGAAAATCACTGAGGTCACCCTCACCGGCCACATAAGGTAAAGGGGGCGTAGGGTGATCTGACCCGAGCGCTGGCCCTCATGAGTCTTTTCTATCTTGCTTTTCAGCTTTAATACTGACCAGAGCAGGGTATTCCTGGTCTATATAGTCTGAGGTTCAGATGGAGCCCTCAACATTCTGACCTCTTGCTCATGTCCAGTTAGGTTTTCTTTCCATTCACTGGGCCCTTGCTATTCACTGGGCACTGTGCTGGGCACTTTAAAGAAATTATCTCAGTCTTTATAATAAACTGCAAGGTAGACATGAGCTTCCCTGTTATACAGGTAAGGAGACAGTAGCTCAGAGGGATTAAATAATTTGACCAAGGCAATAGAGCTAGTAAATGGGAGAGCAGCGTTCAAACCATTTTGGAAAACCTCTTTCTCCCATACCTACCTGGAAAGCCCTGAGTCGCACCAGAGTTGATTGTAGAAGTTAATGAGTTGAATCCCTGGTCATTTCTCTGAGTCATCCGTGGATCTCATTTCCATCCTCACAAGTCGAACTGCTGTTTAATCCTAGCTATTTCCTTGTATTGGACAAAGTCATTGACATCAGCTGGTTTTCTCTTCAATAGTTGTGACAAAAAGGAAGAAGGCAAAATCAAAGGTGTTATTTCCATACCCCGTTTGCAAGCAGAAGCCAGAAGTGAAACCCTCGCCCAGTGGTCTCCCACCAAGCTCCTCCTCCAAACAGACTCATCCGCTACAGCTTATGGCTCAACAATCTCCCAGAAGCTGACATGGCATTATGGTGCGTGCCTCTTGCCCATTGGAGTGCTTCCAAGGGCGCTCTGTATTTGGGGACAGTGTTGAGAACCATTGGTTGGGGGATGAAGTGGTGCCATTGACAACTGTGTCACATTTGTGTTTTCAGATGAAGAGAAGATTGAATTTGAATGGAACACAGGCACCAACATGGATACCAAAAAAGCAGCTTTCAATTTCCCAGTGGAGCTCTCTGATTACCCCCAGTGCTTGCACGTGTATGCCAACGGTCTCTTGGATCACAGGGTTCCTCAAACAGACATGACTTTCCGGCACATGGGTTCCAAATTAATGGTTGTAAGTACAAACCAGTTAATAAGTGCATGCTTATAAGTGCTCATTATATACTCAGCCCTGCGTTAGGTGAAGGAGGGGATCCAAAGATGGATAAGGCATGCTTCATACCCTCCAGGGAATCTCTGGGGGGGAAAGAAACATTCATGCATGGCTGCCCCATTAGACAAAGCTGTATATGACAACTGCCAAATGAATACACTACCAAATGGAAAAGTTTGCTGTGACTAAGACATCAAAGGAAGCTTCAGGATACTGGCTAGGAGTCTGACTGCATTATGTATTTTTAATAAAATACAGGAAGCGATCAATGACCAACAACCAAACATTTGTAACTTTCTGAGATTTACTTTTACATTTCAGTGTACCATCCTGCTTTGTGATTGACCTGTCAAATATGGCTCATCACCCAATGTTAATTGCACTTTGAGGCCCCTCTCTGCCCATTGCTCTGAAAGTGTCTATTATTTTGTAGGCAGCAAACACGTGGCTTGAGAAGGCACCCATGACTCTGCCTTCTGCCTGGAATTTGCAAGATTTCCTCAGTGGCCTGAAAGAGCTGAGCCTTCAGAAAATGAGGTTTCCAGACTTCTACATCGCAGAAAACATCTTCTTGAAAAGGTATGAAAAGAAAGCAGAAACATTTCCCAAACCATGCCAAGTAAATGGAAGATTTTATTTAGCATGCCTTCAGCTCTAATTCACATTTTTAAGGGAAATAATTCCAGCATTTTTAAGGAGATTAATGACTGCAGCATTTTTGCATTATTAAACATGAGGTCAGAATCAGAATGCCAACCCGGTCAGAGAGAACCTAAGAAATAATTGAGGATTGTAGGTCTTTCACCCTAAGATTTTTTTATTCACTACAACCTGAACTTGAGAGGTATTCAGTTTTCCTCCATTTTAAGTGCATTCCACTTCCGTTCAGGATTAGGATGTACCCCTAATTGTTTGAGTGTGAAGACTTCAAGAATGTCTAGGGTGACTGCTGACCCCATGTTTGCTCCTAAGCCCCAGAGGGTTGGAACAGCCACTGAGCCCTGAACAAAGGCAGGATGCAGATAGACCACTGTGCTTGAGTGATATAGTGTCATCCTTACGGGGAAGTCAGATGCCAAACTACTCGGGCACTTTCGTATTTACAGAGCTACATGCAATGCTTTGCTTCATTTCCAGAGAATAAAAAGACAACAATTTTTCTAGATTGACTGTTCTCTGTATATCTTCAGGGTTAGGAAAACAAGTGACCTTTCCATAGTCTATGGCTGAGTGGCCACAACTCACGACTGACTACATCAGTGTGAAGGACTGAGGTCCGCCACAGCACTCACAGGGACAAACCTACAGAAGAGAACGGGAAACAGGGGCAGGTTCAGAGGGCCCGGAACTCTCCCTTCACTGCCAGGGCCACTGACCAGCAGTCTTCTCTGTGTTGTGCTGAAAAGACAGGACCATGGACCTTAGAATTATTGAGGGTCTTATCAAGCATCCTCCTGCTAGAGTCAGAATCCTGGATGGACCACATCCAGCCCCTGTTGGAGTAACGCAATGAATCATTGATCTACTTACAAAATTTAAAACTCTGCCATCTTGCTTTATTCTTATAAGCTATTGTAATGGTCCATGATGTGTCAATAGTATTCAGAATATTGTAAACTGTTTTGGGTATTTTTCTCACTTGCTAGTTAGCTCTGTGAGGTCAGCAGAAAGGGCACTGTTACCCTCACTACAGCCATAACCTCACTGAGACTCAGAAAGGGGAATTCACTATCATGGTATCACCATCAGTGGAAGCTAACACTCTTCCCTACACCTGAGTTCCTTCCACATGTCAAGTTGCTTGAATTCAGTTTAGCAACTATGTATCAGGTGTCCCCTAGGTGCAAGATACCAGATGAGGTGCAAGGAGAAGAAAGACTTGGAAGAGGTGTCATCCCTCCTCCCAGCAAGCTATCGTATAGACACAGACAAACAGAGGGCGAGCAGATAAGTTCTAATTATATAAGCAGAATTATGACATGCTCTTTGAGATGGGCGTAAGGTACTGTGTCACTATCAGAACACGAGGAATTAACTATGACTTAAATAGGTTAGTACTGAAAAGGAAGTGGCTCTTGGAAGTGTTTCGAATGAATGTGAGTGTGTGATAGGTGAAGGGTAAAAACAGAAGGATTTGGGCATAAGAAGTAGCATGAGGAAAAGAGAGAATGGACTAAGGACTGGGGCATATACACTATCACTTGGAAGGTCAGATGGCAGCAGACTTTTAAGTGTTTGATGTCTGACTATGGGACGTTGTCTTTGTTTGTTTCAGTGATGGCCGGGTCAAATACACCTTGAACAAGGACAGTGTGAAAATTGAGATTCCTTTGCCTTTTGGGGGAAAATCCTACAAAGATCTAAACCTGTTAGACACTATTCAGACACCATTGATCTACTTACCATTTTTGGGATTATACCAGCCAGTTCGAGTGTTCCAAGTCCCCAATTTTACCATTCCTGAGCTGTATGAACTGCAGGTGCCTCTCCTAGGTGTTCTAGACCTCTCTACAAATATCTACAGCAACTTGTACAACTGGTCTGCCTCCTACACTGGCGGCAACACCAGCACAGACCACTTGAGCCTTCAGGCTCGGTACCGCATGAAGGCTGACTCTGCGGTCAACCTGCTGTCCTACAGTGTGCAAGGTGAGCTATGCTTGGGTATAAGGGTACACAGAGCTAATTGACTGCAGGCTCTGATGGAGTAGCCTCTGCCAGGAGAAAAAAGACTTGGGATTTCTTACGGATATTTTTCTTGCTACTTGGAAACCTGTTCATTCCTTTGTTCATTTATTCAACCAATAGAAATATTAATTAAACATATAAAATATATCAAGTATTCTATTAGGTAGTAACAGAGAAAACAGACAGATAAACTGGCAATTATAATTCAATATTAGAGGTGTTATGATAAGATACTGTGTATAAGAATAAAGTACAAAGTAAGCACTTAATAAGGGAACCCAGCAAAGTTTGCAGTGGTCAAGAAAGTCTTCCTGCAGGAATTTTTTTTGTCATCAAATTTTCTGCTTAGGTTATAGATGGAGGAGACTGTTGCACAACTGACCCAGATCAAGGGGCTTTAAAATTGAAACTTTTACAACATAGAAATTGTTCTGGCCCTGGCCAGTTGGATCTGTGGTAGAGCATCAGCCTGGCCTGTGAATGTCCCGGCTTCAATTCCCAGTCAGGGCACACAGGAGAGCTGACCATCTGCTTCTCCAACCCTCCCCTTTCCCCTTCTCTCCCGCTCTCTCTCTCTTCCCCTCCCACTCCCATGGCTCAGTTGGTTTGAGCACATCGACCCCAGAGGCTGAGGATGGCTCTGTGGATCTTCTGCCTCAGGTGTTAAAAATGGCTCAGTTGTATGCATGGCCCCAGATGGGCAGAGCATCGGCCTAAAACAGGGGTTGCCAGGTGGATCCCAGTCAGGGGTGCATGGGGGAGTCTGTCTCTCTATCTCCTCTCCTCTCCTCTCATTTTGAAAAAAGAAAGAAAGAAATTGTTCTGGACATTTATTGCCTAAATTAACCAATGTGATTTAATTTTTATGTTAGGATCTGGAGAAACAACCTATGACTACAAGAATACGTTCACATTATCATGGGATGGATCTCTGCACCACAAATTTCTGGATTCAAATGTCAAATTCAGTCATGAAGAAAACATTGGAAACAATCCAGCTTCAAAAGGTTTGCTAACATGCAATGCATCCAGTGTTTGGGGACCACAGCTGTCTGCTTCAGTACATTTGGACTCAAAAAAGAAAGAGCATTTGTATATCAAGGACATCAAGATTGATGGGCAGTTGAGAGTCTCTTCATTCTATGCTGAGGGTGACTATAGCCTTTCTTATCAAAGGGATCCCATCACTGGCCAGCGAAGTGGAGATTCCAGCCTGAGGTTTAACTCCACCTACCTCCAGGGCACCAACCAGATAACAGGAAGCTGTGAAGATGGAACTGTCTCCATCACCTCCAGCTCGGATCTGCAAGATGGCGTCATTAAAAATACAGCTTCCCTGAAATACGAGAACTACGAGCTAACTCTGAAATCTGACACCAACGGGAAGTATGAGAACTTTGCCACTTCGAACAAAGTAGATCTGACTGTCTCCAAGCAAAATGCATTGCTACGTTCTGAGTATAAGGCTGATTACCAGTCACTGAGGTTCTTCACCCTGCTTTCCGGATTACTAAATTCCCATGGTCTTGAATTAAATGCTGACATGCAGGGCACTGACAAAAGCAACAGCGGTGCTCACAAAGCAACACTCAGGATTGCCAGAGATGGAATGTCTACCAGTGCAACGACCAACTTGAAGTACAGCCCCCTAGTGTTGGAGCACGAGCTGAATGCAGCCCTTGGACTCTCTGGAGCATCTGTGAAATTAACAACAAATGGCCGCTTCAGGGAACACAATGCAAAACTCAGTCTAGATGGAAAAGCTGCCTTCACAGAGGTGTCACTGGGAAGTGCTTATCAGGCCATGATCCTGGATGTTGGCAGCAAAAATATTTTCAACTTCAAAATTAACCAGGAGGGACTTAAGCTTTCAAATGATATGATGGGCTCGTATGCTGAAATGAAACTCGACCACACAAACAGTCTGAACATCGTGGGGCTATCACTAGACTTCTCTTCAAAACTCGACAGCATTTACAGTGCCGACAAGTTTTATAAGCAAACTTTTAATTTACAGCTGCAGCCCTATTCTCTCATAACTACTTTAAACAATTACCTAAAATTCAATGCTCTGGATGTGACCAACAGTGGGAAATTACAGCTCGAACCCCTGAAGCTGAACGTGGATGGGAACATAAAAGGGGCCTACCAAAATGATGAAATAAAGCACATCTACACTGCTTCTTACGCCGACTTGTCAGCGAGTTACAAAGCAGACACGGTGGCTAAGGTGCAGGACACAGAATTTATCCATCGACTCAGCACAGACGTCGCCGGGCTAGCCTTAGCCATCGACATCAATACAAACTACAATTCAGACTCACTGCATTTCAGCAATGTTTTCCACTCTGCAATGACTCCGTTCACGGTGACCATCGATGCCCGTACAAACAGCAACGGGAAATTGGCTCTCTGGGGAGAACACACCGGGCAACTGTACAGCAAGCTCCTCTTGAAAGCAGAGCCCCTGGCCCTGACTTTCTCTCATGATTACAAAGGATCCACAAGTCACCATCTCATGTCCAGAAAGAGCATCAGCACTGGTCTTGATAACAAAGTCGGTGTCCTGCTCAATCCTGCTGAGCAGAGAGGAACCTGGAAACTTAAGACCCAGCTGAACAAAAATGAATACAGCCACACATTCGAGGCTTACAATACTAAAGACAAAATCGGTGTGGAGCTTACAGGACAGGCCCTGGCTGACCTCACCGTGCTAGACTCCCCGATTAAAGTGCCATTTTTACTCACTGAGCCTGTCAATGTAATTGATGCTTTGGAGATGCGGGATACTATTGACCAACCTCAGGAATTCACTATGGTTGCTTCTGTAAAATATGACAAAAACCAAGATGTTCACACCATTAACCTCCCGTTCTTTAACGTCCTGCCAGAACATTTTGAGAAGAGTCAAGAAGTAATTGTAACTTCATTGGAAACCATACAGAGAGAACTGAAACGAATCGATATTGATCAGTTTGTAAGGAAATACAGAACTGCCTTGGACGAACTCTCACAGCAAGTGAATGACTATCTGAATGAAGTCAACTGGGAAAGACAAGTTTCAAATGCCAAGGAGAAATTAACTGCTTTTGCAAAAAATTATAACATTACAGAAAGTGATCTAAAAATTGCACTAGACAATGCCAAAATCAACTTTAATGAAAAACTACAAACATATGTGATACAATTTGATCAGTATAGTAGAGATAATAATGATTTCCATGATTTAAAAACAGCTGTTGCTAAGATTATCAATCGAATCATTGAAAAATTAAAAATTCTTGATGAACATTATCATATTCATGTAAATATAGTAAAAACAATCCATGATCTATATTTTTTTCTTGAAAAGATTGATTTTAACAAAATTGGAAATAGTACAGTGTCTTGGATTCAAAATGTAGATGCTAAGTATCAAATTAGAGTCCAAGTACAAGAAAAATTGCAACAGCTCAAGACACAAATTCAGAATATTGACCTCCAGCACCTTGCAGAAAAGTTAAAACAACAGGTTGGAGCTATTGATGTCAGAGTGCTTTTAGATCAGTTGAGAACTACAAGTTCATTTCTAAAAATAAAGCAAATGATTGAGTATGTTAAATACTGTGTGAGAAATCTCATTGAAGATTTTGAAGTAGCTGAAAAAATCAATGCTTTTAGAGCCATGGTTCACAAGTTAATTAAGATGTATGAAATAGACCAACACATCCAGGTTTTAATGGATAAATCAGTACAGTTGGCCCACAAATATAAGTTGAAGGAGACTGTTCAGAAGCTGAGCAATGTCCTACAACAAGTTGGGATAAAAGATCACTTTGAGAAATTGGTTGGGTTTATTGATGATGCTGTCATTCAGCTTCAAGCATTGTCTTTTAAAAGATTCATTGAAGAGGTAAACAGATTCCTTGAAATGTTGGTAAAGAAATTAAGATCATTTGATTACCACCAGTTTGTAGATCAAACCAATAACAAAATCTGTGAGGTGACTCAGAGAATCAATGAGAAAATCCAGGCTCTGGACCTTCCACAGAAAGTGAAAGCACTAAAACTGTTTGTAGAGGACATCAAAACGGTGATTTCAAGCCATCTGGAAAACCTAAAAGGCACCAAAATAACCTTATTCATTGGTTGGTTACAGGAAGCTTTAAATTCACCATCTCTAAATTACATGAGAGCCAAATTCCAAGAGACCCTTGAAGATATACGAGACCAAATGTATGAAATGGACCTTCAACTGGAAGTGCAGCAATTCCTGTACCTGGCCAGCCAAGCTTATGACACACTTGTTACTTACATTATTGATTGGTGGGATCTTGTTAATAAGAACCTTACTGACTTTGCAAGACAGCATTACATCGAGAACTGGGTTAGAACCCTGTTAGAAATTGCAGGAAGCAATTACTTTTTTTCTGAAATCAAAACACCCTTTGGGAACATGCCTTTCTTTAAAGTTGGTCTCAATGCCCTTCAAGAAGCTACATTTCCAACTCCTTATTTCGTAGTCCCCCTGACAGACTTGAAGATTCCATCAGTTGAGATAAACTTCAAAAAATTAGGCGATATAAAAGTCCCAGCCAGGTTTTCCACACCAGAATTTACTGTCATCAACACTTTCCTTATTCCTTCCTTTACCATTGACTTGGTAGAAATCAAAGCAAAGATCATCAGAATCATTGACCAAATGCTGAACAGTGAGCTGCAGTGGCCAGTTCCAGAAGTGTACCTGAGAGATCTGGTGGGGACGGACACCATTCTTATTAGAATCACTCTGCCGGACTTCCATGTACCAGAAATCACAATTCCAGAACTCGTAATCCCAATTCTTGACCTCAAAGATTTTCAAGTTCCTGACCTTTACATACCAGAATTCCAGCTTCCCAACATCTCACACACGATGAAAGTTCCTACCTTTGGCAAGCTACACAGCATCTTGAAAATCCAGTCTCCCCTTTTCACACTGGATGCAAATGCTGACCTTCAGAATGTCACGACATCAGCAAACGAGGCAGGGGTGATGGCTTCCATCACTGCCAAAGGAGACTCCAAATTAGAAGTTCTCAAGTTTGACTTCCAAGCCAATGTACAACTTTTGTATACTAAGATGAATCTACTCCTTGTGAAGGAATCCCTGAGTTTCTCCAACAAGTACCTGAAAACAGAGTATAAGAGTGAAGTGCTAGTTTTTGAAAATGCTATTGAAGGTAAAGCAAACACAGTGGCATGTTTCCACACTAAAAAAAACACAGTGGAACTTAGTCACAGCCTGCTCTTTAGGATAAACCATCAGCTTACCCTGGATAGCAACACTAAGTACTTCCACAAACTGAACATTCCCAAACTAGACTTCTCCAGCCAGGCTGACATACACAATGAAATCAAGACCCTGCTTGAAGCTCAACAGATAGCCTGGACTTCTTCAGAGACAGGATCATGGAAATGGGCCTGCCTCAGCTTCTCAGATGAGGGAACACATGACTCACAAGTCAGCTTCACAGTGAAAGGACCCCTCATTTCCTTTGACTTGTCTAATAAGATCCATAGCAAACACATGAGCGTGAACCAAACCTTGGTTTATGCGTCTGACTTCCTCGACCTTTATCAGTTGGAAATCCAGTCCCAAGTTGAATCCCAGCATACAGGCCACAGTATTCTTACTGCTAAAGGCACAGCTCGACTTGGAGAAAGGAAGGTAGAGGTAACTGGCCACCATGATGCCCATTTAAATGGAAAAGTCAGTGGGACTTTGAAAAATTCTCTTTTCTTTTCAGCACAGCCATTTGATATGATTGCATCCACACGCAATGAAGGCAATCTGAAAGTTAGTTTCCCGTTGAAATTGACATGGAAAATAGACTTCCTGAATAATTATGCACTGCTTCTGACTCCCAATGCCCAGCAAGCTAGTTGGCAAGCCAGTGCCAGGTTCAATCAGTATAAATACAATCACAATTTCTCTGCTGGCAACAATGAAAACAGCATTGAGGCCCACATAGGAATAAATGGAGAAGCCAGCTTGGATTTCCTCCACATTCCTTTAACAATTCCTGAAATGACTCTACCTTTTACAAGACTAGCAGTTCCCCAGGTGCAAGATTTCTCCTTATGGGAAAAAACAGGTTTGAAGGAATTCTTGAAAACAACAAAGCAAGCATTTGATTTAAATGTAAAGGCTCAGTATAAGAAAAACAAAGACAAACATTCCATCCCTGTGCCTTTGGATGTGTTTTATGGGTTTATCAACCAGAAAATCAATTCCTTCAACAGACATTTTGAGAAAGTCAGACACAAGGCATTAGATTTTTTTACCAAATCCTATAATGAAGCAAAAATTAAGTTTGATAAGTACAAAGTGGAAAAATCCCTGAACATGCAACCCAGGACCTTTCAGATTCCTGGATACACTATTCCAGTAGTCAACATCGAAGTATCTCCATTCACAGTGGAGATGTTGACATCTGGCTCTGTGATCCCAAAAGACATCAGCATCTCCAATTTTACCATCCTGGATTCTGGCTTCCATGTGCCCTCACATACATTAGCCCTGTCATTCCTAGAGCTGCCTGCCCTTCATGTCCCTAGGAATTTTCTCAAGTTTTCTCTTCCAGAACTCAAGGTATTAAGTGCCCCAAACCATATTTTAATCCCAACCATGGGCAATATCACCTATGATTTTTCCTTTAAATCAAGTGTCATTACACTGAATACCAATCTTGGACTTCACAACCAATCAGATATCGTTGCTCATTTTCTTTCTTCCTCTTCTTCTGTCATTAATGCACTGCAGTACAAATTAGAGGGCACCTCCAGTTTGACAAGGAAAAGAGGGCTGAAGTTAGCCACAGCTTTGTCTCTGAGTAACCAGTTCATAGAAGGTAATCATGACAGTACCATTAGCTTAACCAAGAAAACCATGGAAGCTTCAGTGACAACAACAGCGAAAGTTCAAATTCCAATTTTGAGACTGAATTTCAAGCAAGAATTTAATGGAAACACCAAGTCAAAACCTTCTGTCTCTTCATCCATTGACTTAAAGTATGATTTCAATTCCACCAAGCTGCACTCTACTGCTACAGGGACAGTGGACCACAATCTCCGTTTAGAAAGCCTCACGTCTTACTTTTCCATTGAGTTAGCTAACAAAGGAAATGTTGAGGGTTCAGTCCTTTTACAGGAATATTCAGGAATGATTGCCAGTGAGGTCAACACTTATTTATATTCCAAAGGGACTCGGTCTTCAGTGAAGCTACAAGGGGCTTCCAAAGTTGACGGTATCTGGAACCTTGAAGTAAAAGAAAGTTTTGCTGGTGAAGCCACTCTCCAATGCATATATGCCATCTGGGAACGCAGTACAAAGAACCACTTAAAGCTACAGGACCCCTTTTCAACATCCGGAGAGCACACAAGCAAAGCCACCATGGAACTCTCCCCCTGGAAAATGTCAGCCCTTGTTCAGGTCCGTGCAAGTCAGCCCAATTCCTTCCTTGATCTCAGTTACCTTGGACAGGAAATGTCCCTGAATGTGAACACTGAGAACCAGAAGGTCAGCTGGAAAAGTGATATCCAGATTCACTTCGGGTCTCTCCAGAGTGACATACAGCTTTCCAATGACCAGGAAGAGGCACGCCTTGATATTGCAGGTGCCTTAGAAACGTACCTATGGTTTCTTTACAATATTACCCCACCAGTTTATGGCAAGAATTTATGGGAACTTCTAAAACTGGATGTAACTACCAGCTTGGATAGGAAGCAGCACCTTCGTGCTTCAACAGCCCTTTTGTACACCAAAAACCCCCGTGGCTATACCTTCTCTGTCCCTGTGCAAGAACTGGCTGATAAATTTGTTATTCCTGGCCTGAAACTAAATAATCTGAATTCGGTTCTTCTCACACCTACATTCCATGTCCCATTTACAGATTTTCAGGTTCCATCCTACACACTTGACTTCAGTGAAATAAAAATATACAAAAAGCTAAGTACTTCACCATTTGCCCTCCATGTGCCAGCCCTACCCAAAGTGAAATTCCCTGAAGTTGATGTGTTAACAAAGTATTCTGAGTTAGAAGATTCCTCGGTCCCCTTTTTTGAGATAACTGTGCCTAAAACTCAGTTAACGGTATCCCGGTTCACTTATCCAAAAAGCATTTCCATGGGTGCTGCTGTATTAGATCTAAATGAGGTGGCCAGCAAGATTGCAGACTTCCAGTTGCCAAATATTACCATACCTGATCAGGCTATTGAGATTCCTTCCATTAGGTTCTCTGTGCCTGCTGGAATTGACATTCCTTCCTTTGGGGCACTGACTACACATTTCAGGCTGGCCTCTCCTCTGTATAATGCTACTTGGAGCACTGGTTTGAAAAACAAAGAAGATCACATTGAAACATTTCTGGAGTCCAAGTGCAACTCAACCCTACAGTTTCTGGAATATGATCTTAATGGTAAGGAAATATCCTGACTCTTCCTGTATGAGAATTCTATATGTTACATCTTTTTTTGCAGCAAGAGTTATGAATCATTTCTTACATACTTAGATATGACTAGAGGCACAATTATTCACTGTAGCAAAATTTAAAAGAAGAAATACAATATATATCCTCATGTAATAGCCTGTAGAAAACCTACTGACATTGAAGAGGAATAGGTTCAAAGAAAATAGACTTTTCTGTAATGATTTTAGGACTGATACTATCTCCTCTTTCTTTTTTTCTTTCTTTTTTTTTTTTTTAATGCAGGCTGCATGTCTCAAATGTATAAGTAAGCCATTGAAGTTAAGGTTTTTCCTGGTTTCCCCAGAAAAAAATGTCTGTGTCCTAAAGTTACTAATCAAATGAAAAATCTCTCCTTGCAGTTGTGGGAACACACAAGATTGAAGATGGCGCATTAGTCAGTAAGGCTACAGGAACATTTGCACACCGTGACATCAGTGCAGAATACACAGAAGATAGCAAATATCAAGGACTTTGGTATAGAACTTTTATTGAAAATTCATTCCTGTTCAGATCATTGTGATTTGTGCCATTGCCACCCCCCTTTCATGATCACTCCTCTGCTTTTCTGCTTGTAGGGACTGGGAACGAGAGGTTCATCTTGACATCACCAGCCAAGCATTCACTGATATCCATCTGCGCTACCACACAGGTGACAAAAACTACTATTCAGCAGCCTCTCCAGCCATAGGCACGGTGGCCATGGACTTGGAAGACAATGATGATACCGTAATATACAATTTCTACTACCGCCCTCAGGTGAGTCCCACCTATTGGGTTCCACACCGTAGCAGCAAGTAGACACCTGGGACAGATAAATGTAATTCAGTACAAGGTATTTTTTCCAGGATTTCCCAGGTTAGACAAGACAAAGCAATGAGCAGGTTGAATATCTTCTCTGAGGAACTGTTCTCCAGAAAATCTTATAATGAGCCTTTAATTTATTTTAATTATTAGAGGTGCACATGACATCCTATTACCACTCTTATTTTATTAAGATTGGGCAAATCTAGAAAATGAAGTGTTATGTCTCACTACCTAAGTCACAAGCAAACCCTGACATATGGGGAATACATTTTCAGATTCCTTGTTTCCTCGAAAATAAGACCTAGTGCAATTTTTTTCAAGCTTAGAAATATAAGACCTCTCCTGAAAATAAGACCTAGAGTGTCTTTAGGAGCAAAAATTAATATAAGACACTTTTATTTTCGGGAAAACAGGATAGTGATTTCTGGAGTGTTCGATGCTTTGAAATGCTTCCCCACAATATAATTTTTAAATGAGATCTGCCAGATTTATCCCATGTCCTTTACAAGCTCTGCCTGGACTAAATCAAAGATGCCATTAAATTTAGTACATGAGAAATTACAAGGTTCTATTTTTCAAGTTTGTCATAGGCTTGCTGGCATTCTAGATCTCTGCTGGATGGACTGTGGACATTTTCCTTTTTCGCTACTTCTTTTTTCTCTGTGTTAGACTTTTCCTGTCTGTTTCTCCCCTTTCTCCCCCTCCGTCTCCTCCTCCCAGGAAGGCCTTAATGTTAAGTGTTACTGTGTAAATGCCATGCATAATTTTATCCTTTCTAAAGGCATGCTCTAAAGAGGAATTAACAACAGTAGACTTGTTTAACCGTAAGACAAACGCATGAACTGACATAAAAAACATAAATCCCCTTCAAGACTATGAAAGATCCTCTGATCTTTACTTTTAACTACTAATGAAGTTTTAGTGTAGTACTTATGTAATCAGGATAATTGAAAACATGTTCTTTTTATTCCTTTTTTCTTTTTTCTGGTTTTAGTCATCGCCAGATAAAAAACTCAGCATATTCAAAATTGAGCTGAGGCATTGGTACCCTGAATCTCATAAGAAATTTCAGGTGAAAGTTAACTGGGAAGAAGAGGCAGTGTCTGAATTGCTAAACTCCCTGAAAGACAACATGCCTAGGGCAACAGGGGCCCTTTATAACTATATCGACAAGAACCACCAGGAATACACAGGACTTAATCTGAGAGTGGCTGCTTTAAAACTAAGAAAAAGTATGCAGAGCACAGCTGAGCAGACCTATCAAGAAGCAGCAGTTCTGGTTGACGTAGTAGAAGAGGCACTAAGACTCAACAGGGTAACCAGAGATGCTGTGAGCACCTACCAGCTGTGGAATGACAGGACCCAGAAACTGTGCCAGGAACTATTGGATCAGGAAGGCCAACTCAACCTCCAGGGACTCCAAAATAAGATGCTAGACAGCCTAATAGGAATTACTGAGAAATACACAACAGTAGCCGAGAGTGTGATTGACTTTTTCAATAATTACCTGAAGGGGGCCACGTTTCGGCTCCCAGGAAAAGCCAGCATGTACACAATAGGTGAACTCTGCACGACCATCATAAGGGAAGTGGGGAAGGTACTGTCCAAGGCACATTCAAAACTCCACAGTGGGCTAGAAACACTGTTTTCCTATTTTCAAGACCTGATGGAGAAATCCGAATTAATCAAGGACCTAACAATTAAATCTCCTTTTGATTCAAAACGTTATAAACTAACAGATGTCACTTTGCAGTATGGAAAACTGTTGAAATCTTTATCACAGAAGATCCAAAAGTTATTTCATGATCTCCAGTCTAACACAACTACAGAAATGCTAGGTGAACTTCAGAGGTATTTACATTATGTTTTCCAAGATATAGAAGGAGAAATGAACCGATTAAAGGAGAAGAGATTTGCTAATCTCATTAATGATATCAACCCAACCATCAACAGTTATATTCAATATGTGTTTAGATTCTTATCCCTTAACTTTGGTAAGTTGAATGAACTTATTCAAAACAAACTTCAAGAAGCTTCTCAAGAGTTAGAGCAGATCCAACAGTACATAAAGGCTCATCTCAAAGAATCTTTAGATTCAGGTGAGCTCAGCTGGACGGTGAAATATTATGAACTTGAAGAAAAGATAATCGATCTGATTAAGAAATTAGTAAATGTCCTTAAGGATTTCTATTCCAAATGCACTGTCAACTCTGCTGGCTTTGTGTCCCAATTCTCACGTTAAATTGAGTGGTTTGTGCAGAGAGATGTGCAAAAGTATCTCAGCATCCTTGTCGATGCAGATGAAAAAAGAAAAGAGAAGATCATAGAGCTTTCTACCAGTGCTCAGGAAATAATTAAAAGCTGGACCATTGCAGTGAAGGAAATCATTTTTGATTACCACCAGCAGTTGAACGATAAACTACAGGATTTTTTCAGACCAGTGCTCTGATTACTATGAAATATTCATTGCTGAGTCCAAAAGATTGATTGACCTGTCCATTCAAAAATACCACATGTTTGTGAAATATATCAGTGAGTTACTAAAAATGCTGCAGTTGGTCACAGGCATTGACATGAGCCATTACATAAAGATTGCTCTAGGAGAAGTTACTATCACCTCCTAATTATTTTGAAGCAATTCTCATTTATTCTTCTCCTTCAATTAAGCTTCCACATAGTAGGAAAAAATTCAAACTGTATGTATTGATGTAATTACACACTGGGCCAGACCTGCAGCAGGCAGCAGACTACCAGCAGAAACATGTGGACTGGGCCCACACTGAGACCACAGTCTCTGAACTTTCTGGGAAACAACAGGGTTTGTTTGTTTGTTTGTTTTTGCAGGTTAAAATCAGGATCTGGATTATTTTGCTAAACTTGGGGAAAGGGAAGAGAGAAGTGGGGAGGGAGAACAAATAAATAAATTTTTTGTTGTGTATCATACCACTCCTTATGGCTCATTCATATTGAAAACACCAAATTATTCACCAGGTTAATTGATTCACCAGGTTATTGATTCAAATGTCTGATGTTTCACAGCTTCCAGAAGAACACTCACTGTGCTTAGAGTGACAAAGGGAAAAGGGAGAATTTGTGGAGGGATATATTTTGCCACTAAGAAAAATGGTAACTGGCTCAGGGATTGTGTTTGCCGAGTAGAAAGAAAAAACAAGCTGCAAAGACTTTCACATAATTCAGTCACAGAGAGCATCACTTTTGTCCTCACGTACCACACAACCTTGCTCGCCGACCATCTGCTTTTGATGGGCAAGGCTCTCTGCTAGGCTCTGAGAGAAACCGACAGGTCATGTCCTCTATTCGACCTGCCAGGAGTGGGGAAGAGGTGGCTAGTAGTCCAAGGGCTTCTTGGCAGGAGGGACCCCAGAAATCTCCCTGTATCTCAGCCAGGATCTGTTCAATGCAAAGAAAGTAAGAGTGGGTGAGCAAGCAGGGGGCAGGGGTGTCCACATTTCTGCCACCAGGACATCTTTATTCCCTTGAATGTCCTTATTCTTCCAAAGTCAGTATCTAACCATCCCAAGCATAATTAAGACCCAAGAATTTCCCTTGCCACATCCACTCGCTTCCAACTCTGATCTCAAACATTGGCAAGGTCCAGTCAGAGCCTCCAAACTAAGCGTTAGTAAGGGAAAGCTGCAAAGAGCTGGTGCAGCTAATACCATTGGGAAGGTTAAATATGGCTTTCCTGTTAATGGCACTGAAGAGCCAAGGAAATTAGAGATCATCCCCCAAACCCTCAAGTCTGACATGAGATGTTTGGAAAAGACCCTTTTTTTTCTTTAAAAATATCTTTGTCCTCCACTATTCTTTCATAAAACCTTCACATTCTCTGTGAAGCCCACTGTTAAAATAACCAAGTATTACCTGGAAGAGAGAACACATTCGCCCATTGGGAACTTGGCAGATTCTTCTGCCTGGAACTGAAGAACCAAAAAGAGCCCCAGGGAAGTGGAATACTTGGCAGCGTAAGGATCTGGTACTCCAGAAAATTAACCAATGGATGGCTGGATAAGTGAATGAATGAATGAGTGGAAAAATGAGGGGTCTTCCCAAGTGTGAGAAAGGGGGGACAATTAGGCCCAGATCCCAGAGCTGCCTGATGAGCTTTGAGCCACCGGAATCTACGGAGTGTTCAGATTGAAAGGAGGCCAGGAGTTATTGCTTAATCTGGAGGAATGAGGAGTCCAGGAGTTCCTGGTGCTTGCATGATGATCTGTGTATCTGGGGCTGAAAGGGAGAAAATAAACACCAATTTAAAATGCTCATTCAATCACACAATGCCACCTGCCCAGCTCCCGACTGGTAACCCCACACTAGGAGCCCCCAGATGGCTTAGAATATCTTCAGCACACTCAGTAAAGTGGGAAGGAGAGAGTTCCCTGGGAGGGCTTGCTCTTCACCTGCTCTCTTCCTCGGCCTTCAGCTGCATTTCAGGATACTTCTCTGAGTTCAGCTAATAGCGGCATTCCTTACCTGCTTGTAGCTTTGGGCCACTTCCTTCCCCTCCATGAGCCCCAGTGTTCCTATCTATAAAATGAGCATGATAACTATCCTGCCTGCCTTGAAGGCCTGTTCATCAAATCAAGTGTGGAAGAGTTCTGTAACTTTTAATGTTGTAGAAGCGAAGTACCATTACTCTCAGATAGCTGTTTAAATGGATTGCAGGTAAGGAGAGAGAATGAAATTAGGGAGACCGATCCAGCTCAATGAACGCTCATGAAGTGCGTCTGTGAGCGAGCACCAAGGCTCAAGAGAGGAGACGAAGATCCGTAAGATCTTCCTGGATGTCTGTCTGTCAGAGTTGGAATGTGTTGTCCTGTGACGGGTATAAACAAAGTAGTATGAGGGTTTAGAACAGGAAAAGATAAAGATCAGGAAGTTTTTATTAAAAAGGTTGAGGCAAGATAAACAAATGGGACTACATCAAACTAAAAAGCTTTTGCACAGCTAAAGACAATAAGAACAGAATAAAAAGACAAACTACACAATGGGAGAACATATTCGACAGCACGTCTGATAAGGGGTTAATAACCAAAATTTATAAAGAACTTATAAAACTCAACACCAGGAAGACAAACAATCCAATCAAAAAATGGGCAAAAGAAATGAATAGAAATTTCTCCAAAGAAGATATAAAGATGGCCAAAAGACATATGAAAAAATGCTCAACATCACTAATCATTAGACAAATGCAAATTAAAACCACAATGAGATATCACCTCACACCAGTCAGAATGGCGCTCATCAGCAAAACAACACAGAACAAGTGCTGGCGAGGATGTGGAGAAAAGGGAACCCTTCTGCACTGCTGGTGGGAATGCAGACTGGTGCAGACACTGTGGAAAACAGTTTGGAGATTCCTCAAAAAATTAAAAGTCGAACTGCCTTTTGACCCGGCTATCCCACTTTTAGGAATATACCCTAAGAACACCATAACACTGTTTGAAAAGAAGAAATGCGCCCCCATGTTCGTGGTAGCATTGCTCACAATAGCGAAGAGCTGGAAACAGCCCAAGTGTCCGTCAGAAGATGAGTGGATTAAAAAGCTTTGGTATATATATACTATGGAACAATATTCAGCCATAAGAAATGATGACATCGGATCATTTACAACAAAATGGATGTACCTTGATAACATTATATGGAGTGAAATAAGTGATTCAGAAAACAAAAAAATCTGAGAACAGCATGATTTCATACATAGGTGGGACATTAAAGTGAGACTATGAGACATGAACAAGAGTGTGGTGGTCACGGGATGGGGGGAGGGAAGGAAGGGTGGAATAGGGAGAAGGGGAGGGGTACAGGGAAAACCAGATAGAAGGTGACAGAGGACAATTTGACTTTGAGTAATGGGTATGCAACACAATTGAATGATAACATAATCTGGAGATGTTTTCATTGTACATATGTACCCTGATTTATTGGTGTCACCCCATTAAAGTTAAAAAAAAAAAAAAGATCGAAAACCATAAAAAAAAAAAGGTTGAAATGTGGGCTTCAATGAAGGTACCTAGATTATGACTCGCGGTAAGGGGAAAAGGACATTGTACGAAGAAGAGGAACACGAGGGGAGACAGACAGGCGGATGTCTCTGAAGGACAGTGGACCATCTCATCTAGCCAGAACATGGAAGAAGTTGGGGGAAACAGGACTGGGAAGGCAGGCGTGGCCTTCCTGAACAGAGTTTGGAAGCAGAAACGCAAGCACTTACTCTCTTTGCTAAGAAAGGTCAGCCAATGAAAGTCCTTGAGCAGGAGGGTGCAACAACTTGTGATTTATAAAAGTTAATAAAGCCATTCAAGCAGGGTGAGCTGTACAAGGATGAATCTCGGCATGAAGCTGTGCCAGGGGTCAAACAAAAGATGCTGTGCACCTCAACCACTCAGAGATGCTGGGAATGGTGAGGAGGGGTCGGATACAAGAAGCATCATGAAGGCACACTCCCACAGACTCAGAGGCCCACTTGTTTAGAAGGAATGGGTACCAAAGCTTCTAAAAGTGCAGCTGCCTTCGTAAGTCATGGAGCCTAGAAGTGGAGAAACAAGAAGACAAGGGAGAAGATTGAGTAGGGCAAACTTCAGAGTTAGGAAGTTTTGCACCTGCATAACTTGAAGTGCTGTGGGGCACCCATAGAAACAGGAGGAATGTGGAGGGAGGGGATTCCCTGTGTAAGGCATGGACTCGGAGACTATCAGAGCTAGAAAGGGGCGGGACGAGACTACATGGTGAGTTTCAAGTTCCAGTGGTACATGCAAGCACAAATATCTAGCAGACTATTTAACTGGAAAAGTGGGCTAGAGAAACAATAGCCAAAGGAATATTTTAACCAACTATTGTACTGATTTGAAGGTCCTTATAAGTACCTTTTACAAACTAAACAAGAAAACAGAGCTCTTCCTCTTATACAATTAAGTGCCCTATTGTCCTGAGGGTCAGCCAATATGTACATCTCCTCAGGACATAGTGTGCAGGGATGTGGAAAGTCCCACTATAAATGCAGATATTCCGCTTGGAAAACACAGACCCAAGGTTTAAAACCAAAGCAGAAATGGATTAATGGGGCCCAGCCCAGGTTTATGGGACTTTGTAAGAACTTTACAGCTGTGTACTTTGATTTGACTCCCACGTCCTGCCTAGACCCAGTCGCGCTGTCCCCAGGATATGCCTTGGTATAAATGGGTCAACTGGGAGTGGGCACCACCAGGTGCCTTCAAACTTACTTCCATTTCTTTGCTCTTCACTTGAAGGCTGGTCAGCTTAGAAGTCTAACTGCTCTTTTATTTATTTATTTTTTTTGGTGAGATGACCAAAGCCCCCTCTGACTTCGTATTCTAGGTCCCTCTTGTGGTTTTTTTACGACTTAGTTCCCATTCAGAGAAGGGGCCAAGTCAGCCCTCACATGGGGCCTGCAGTAGGGCAGCCAGAGTGGACAGATGTTCCTTCTAAAAGTCTCTAACAACCAGAGACAAATGTGCAGAAACAGACCCTACTTCCGTGACGGCGAACCTACGACACATGTGACAGCACTGATATGCTTAGCCATTTTCAATGACACGCGGCTGCATACCAGAGAAGTATAGGGCCGCATGCCGAGAAGGATGTTTCATCCTCGGTTCCTGCACGGCCAGGTGCAGGAGCCGAGGATAAAACATTTGCTGTAGTGTAGACAGTCTGTGCCGGAGGTCTGTAAGCCAAAACAACAGAACTCCAGCACAGAGCGTCTAGTTCTGGGACTTTCGGTTAGGTCATTTTTCTTGAAGTGACACACCACCCGAGTTATGCTCGGTTTTTTGGCAAATTTTGACACACCAAGCTCAAGATTGCCCATCACTGACCTACCTCTTAGCTTCCTCGCTGTTTCACATCAAGAGGTTAGTGACAACGCCCTTCAGAGCACTCCCTTTGTTGGTGGGATGGCTGAGTGGTCACCAACAAGTAGCATTCCAAGGCCTTGTCAAAGTTGGTGGAGTAGGTGCACGTACCCACAGGAAATGGCCCTGCCCTCCTCCTCCTGGGCAGATGGACTCACCCACCATGGGTCTGAGCAGTGCTTCAGGTAAGTGACAGCTGGCACTGGGCACCAAGCTCGGAACCCTGTGTCCATTGTACCCCTGACTGGCACCACCCAGGCCCAGTTTGGGGCGAGAGGGATAATGATCCTTGGGCTGTCGACCTGGGTCCCATCCTGGTCTTTTAGCTACAGCTAGGGCTGCAGCGGTACCCAAATCCACCCTGAGCAGAGGCCTCCAGAGTGTAGACTGTAAACTAGAGAGCGGCCCACAGGAGGGGCAGCTCAGTCTATCGCCCGGGCCCACCAGCTCTTCTCAGAGCTAGGGTGAGGTTCCCTTTCTCACCAGCCCCCTGTGATGGCAGGGTTCAGTTGTACTCCCCAAAGGACAGTATGCTAGCATAGCCCAGCCCTGGTTGTGGCCCTGCCTCAGGCCAACCAGCAATTCCTTTGTGGTGCAAAGGGCTGGTTAGGTTGAAATAAGATTGGATTTAGCAGTCAGTGGACCAAGTTCTTATCCCATCTCTGCCTCCATCATGCCTTTGACCTCAGTCTAGGAAATCACATAATGTCCCTGCACCTCTATTTCTTCATCTGGTAAAATCAGATAGCCTGGTGGCTGCAGAATGCATTGCATATGCAGCCTCCCCACACACCACCTGGCCCACAGCCCTGTTCAGGGACGGTGTGCTGAGGGCAGATGGTGGCCAGCCATCCTCACTGTCCTGTCCCCTGACCGAGCCCCGCCTGGCCCACCAATCTGTCCACACAGGCCTGCTTCCTTCCCCATTGTCATTCCTGCAGAAACTTTCTCTTGTCGGATAGAACACACGCCTCCCGTCAGCTTTTATTTCTGAGGCTTGCTTATGAGCAGGGCATTCTGTTCTTGGAATTTCTTGTTAAAATATTTTATTTAATTAAGTTTTTACAACCAGCTCTGCGTTGTGTCTGTCAGAAGGTAGGGGCCAGGGCAGCCCCCTCCCCAGCTCTCTGGGAGGCCAGGTCATACAGACGCGGGAGAGAGATGAGCTCAGGCCCAGGGCCACATCCCTGGGTCTCGGGCACAAGGTCCAGGCTTGTCAAACAGTGGACCTCCACACAGGTTCCACTGGAGACGTTGGTGCCACCAGTGAAGTTGCCTGAGCCCTCTTAGGTAGAAATCTCTCTTGGCCCAGGAACTACCCGTGTCTGAGCCACAAACACATATGATCTGGAGCAAATATTCTGTGCATGATCATAGCCACCTCTTTGTACCCCCAAAACTCTAGTCAAGACCCATGCCTTGTCCCTTTCCTTCCAAGGACCCCCTTACCCTGCTCCTCTGACCTTTTCAAGCCTTGCTCAATTCCTTCTCCCCTGGGGGCCCTCCCCAAGTCTGAACTGCCTCCCTTCTCCACCCACCCCTGCATGGTGACCACACCTCCTGCCCAGCCTGTCCCTCCCCCCCACCGCACCCCAGCCGGTGCACACGCCCAGGCCACAGCTGGGCGCTCTGTCTCCTGCACGGGCCCAGCTCGGGCCCTGCTGAGGAGGTCCCGGGAGGTGCCCACCCCAACAGAACACACCCTTCCATCTCCCCACAGAGCCCACTGCCACAGGGCAGGAATCTGGGCTCAGAGGTGCAACCCAATGTGCCACTCTGGATGGTTACAGACCATGTATGCACAGCAGGGGAGACAAGAGGTCACAGTGGGGAGGAGAGGCAGCCAGGTGAGCAGGCAAGCAGGTGGTTTTATGCACAGCGTTCCTGGCAGAGACCTGGCTGCACCCAGTACCCAGCATGGAGCCTTGATAAACCCTTCTCACAACAAGCAGGTCAGGGCTCCCCTGTTAGTCTCCAGAGTTCTGAGGCCAAACTCCCCCAAAGTTGCTGAGAAGCCAGGACCCATGCCACAGGGTGCAGAGGGGGGCTGCTCCCATGCCCTTCCCAGCTCACCCGTGGCTAAGGGCACGCCCGGGCCTGTCACAGGGCCCTGCCTCTGCGGGGTCCCTCCCTGAAGCAGGCCTTCCTCAGACCCAGCCCATGCTCAGCCTGAGGAAACTACTGTGGCCCCTGGATAATTCCACGCTCCTTCTGCCGTTGCTAGGAGCCCGCTGCCACCTGTCAGGAATCCGCAGTCAGGGTTGTGGTAGAATGCACTGTTTTTCCCACACTCGTATTTTAAAAGGTTACAGACCATGTGTGTGTAACAGGCAGAACATTAGGTCACTTGTCTCACTTAGAACAATAATCCGTTTTGCTAGGGGTCAGGTTGACACAAAGAATCTGTCCAAACCAGGTCTCTGGATGGGACTTAGCCCTCCCCTCAAACTAATGAAATTTTCAACTCGTGGGTACTTGAGTTAATAAAGTGTGCCACACATCTGCTCCGGCCGCTGGCAGAAGAAAGCCCTGGGGTTCAATTTTGAGATCACTGACATAACGTTTGAGTGGCCTCCCGCTGGCACCCAGCGGGACACCAAATTAAGGAAAGCCACACAGTGAATGTGTGAGAAAGAACATTAGTGTCTAAACACAGAGGCCCCAGCTCCCCAAGGGGAGGGGCGCTGCGGGGAGAGGGTCCACTTCACACCAGCAGCCTACAAGTAATGAATTATTTTAAAGGAAATTGGCACCAACATAATCTTAGGTCAAAAAGGCAAAAAAACGAAAAAGAGAACGTTTTCTATGGCTGTTGGATTAAATGCTAACATATAAACGTGATCGGTGCTGAGCACAATATAAAGCTGCAGGTGAGGATATAAAACAGCCCTGGGGGAGGTGAAGGTTCAAGTCCCATGGCCCCCTGAGGACCTAGCCTCCTTCCTCCACCTGGCAGGGGTGGAACATTATGGTCTGACAGAGGCCTGCTCAGGGGCAGGGAGGGAGCAGCCCACCACCCTGGGATATAAACTCTTCAGTGGCTTTCCCAGTGGCCCACAGATGGAAAATCAAACTGAAAATCCTTCAGGGTTTACTGACCCCCTAGAGACTCACCCATGCTGGAGCTCAAGGGGAGAGAGGGTCCCCGAAGTTTCCTTGGTCTTCCCTTGGTAAGGAGGGGGAAGACTTCTTCTTTTCACAGGTTGGCTCCCAGGAAATACCATTGAGTTTGCTTTGAAGTCATTTTAAACCAAAGTGAGGCTGGGGTGTGCCCCGTAAGCTAAAGCGTGAGGGGTACCTGTCAGGACTGAGACCACTGGCACTGCCCCGCCTCTCCCTTAGTCCAGCCTGGTGGGAGTGAAGGTGCTAAGGTCTCCCCACAGCCGCAGAGCAGGCCCCACGTGGAAACCCAAAGACTGAAAGGGCTGGGGAGGCTCACAGCTGAGGGAGGTCAAGGCCACACCTCAGCTCTCACGGCTGGCCCAGCCCTGGAGTTCTCACGGCAGCTCCAGGTGCTCTGCTGGTTAACCATCTTAGTTGGTTGATTGTTCTTTTTTCTTTTGTTCCTTCAAGTGCCTCCTGTGTGCTTTGATGGCCTGCTCCATAGGGAGAACACGGGCATGCAGGGGTGAATAAAGGAGCCTGCACGCGGTCTCTGTGGCCCAGCACCAGGGAGGCTCACACGTGAGAAGGAGTTTCAGCTAATGTAGACCCCAAGGGCTTTGCAGTACCCCTCAACCTCACCCCTCCCCTTCCACAAGAACATGACACATCTTGTCTGGCCACCTCCCAGAGTCCCTGCTTCTGGGAAGCCTTTTCTGACCCAGTTCCCCAACCCCAGGGACTCTTGTTCCTCTGAGCCATCAGCCCTCTCTTTTCCTGGCTCTGTGACCTGTGAACTCCCCTGGCAGACCTGGGCTTCACACACATGCTGACCCCTCTGAGTGCACCAGGCCCAAGTCCCTGGCAGGGGTACAACAAACCCTTGAGATCAACTTTGGGGCTTACCTTGGGGGGGTGCCAGAAGCCCACCCTCTAAGGGAAAGCCATAGCTCCTTTCTGGGTGAGAATTCAGCAAGTGAGAGAGAAGCAGCAGGGCGGGGTGGGGCTGGTCCCCACGATGAGCCACATCATGATTAATGATGCTCCCCGGAGGCTTCTAAGCAACTGCACATGGCTTCCGTGGAATGCAGAGCGATATGCCCAGCCTGCAGTGAGCCCCAGAGTTTCTCTCTTGCTGGGAGAAATGTCCACACTTACAATTTCCAACATTCAGCCCAGATCTCCCCAAAGGAAAAGAAAAGAGCTTTTTCCTTATGTCCCATCCTCCAACTGGGGACACAAAGAGAAAAGACTCCAGGACCTCAACTCATGGACCTGATTCCCACTCCCTCATGAGCCAGAGGATAGCCTTGCAAGGTCACTGGGCTATTCTGTATCTCCATTTGGTCCTATGTAAAAGTGCGATAATAATATAGTAGCTCTCCTCCCGTATCTGCTGGGGATTCTAGACCTCCGGTAGATGCCTGAAGCCTCAGACAATACACACGTCTAAACCACATTCTGTGGCTTTTCTTATACACACACACACTTTACAGCTTCTGTTTGGATTATCCCAATTGCCAGCATCACTACTCTAGCACGTTGGGACCGTTCTCAAGTAAAATAAGGATGATTTGAGCATAAACACTGTAATACAGGGACAGTCTAGCTGATAACCTGGACAGCTACTAAGAGACTAATGGGCAGGTCTCATATACAGCGTGGATGAACTGGACGAAGGGATGATCCTTGTCCTAAACGAAACAGTGCAAGACTGCATGCTACTCAGGATGGCGCCTATGGGTCAAATAAGTTTGTAAATATGATATATGTTTGCTCACTTATATTTGCATTGGGTGTTGGGGACAGGCTGTAAGCAGGCACAATCATTATAACCTAAGGCTTAGTCTTAAAATTAAGCCTTTCCTATCCTAAGTGACTTTGTATCCGAGACTTCCTTGTTTGTATATTGGATTAAAGGTTTAGATTTCTACACTATAAAGTGGGGCAGACTGGGTGCTTACTCTTTCTTGGTTCCTGAGGTTAGCATTAGAGAGGAGAGGAGAGAAAGGCCATGTGGAAGAGAGGAGAAGCAGCCAAGATGTCAGAGTGCTGAAGGAGAAGCCAGTTTGTGCAGAAAGGAGATGGGGAACAGAGGTGAATAAGGCTGGTGAGGTTAGAAACCTTTGATCCTAGGAAAACTTGGATAAGTCAGTGGCTTTGGGAGCCCTGAATGGAAAGGGAAGTGTTTTCCTACTGTGCGTATTTCTCGCCCGCCAGGTGCAAAATATGATTAAAGGTAATGGCCCACCAGTTCTTGGTTTCGTTGTTTCATTACCGTCTGTCCGAATCAAATGCAAACCTGCACAGTGTATCTCTGCCCAGCAGGCGGCTTGGCAAGCCTCCCTCCCACTGGTTGTGCCAGTGGCTCTCTGGTGTCCAGCTGGTTGTCAGGGGCAGGGGCTGTAGAGACGGGACACACAGGATCCCGCTGAAGCACAGGTTTGGGTGGCGAGGCCAGGGGAGAAGAACACGGTTGACAGAGGTAACTGAAACCATGGAAAGGGGGACTTCTGTACCTACCTGGGCAAGGTCTTATGTAAATCATAAACCCTAATTAGTGTCACTTATTCAGAGTGGTCAGTGTCCAACACAATCGAAGTGCTCTATTAGTGACTGCCATTTCTATACTAGGATGATCTTACTTCGGAAACCTGCTGTTCCCTGAGCAACCTCTATCTCCATCACCATCTCCAAAGCAGCAGCGAGCTCCTATAACATGTGCTACCCAGGGAAACTGGAGGCCTTATTGGGACTGTTCCTGCCTCTTCTTTCAACTCAGAAGCAGCATCTACATAGGCCTCAAAACGCGGAGAGGAGGTTTCTCAGGTGACAGGGCCAGTGTAGACAGCTGGCTTGGGTAGGCCAGCGGGGCCACTGCTGTGTGCAGCCTGGAAGAAGCTCAGTGACATCCTCCCCCCCTCCCCACAATCCCTGGGAGCCCAGGCTCCAGGGAGAGCTCATGAAGGATAGGAGCAAGCTATCAGGGAGGAGGAACAGTTCACAAGATTATCAAAAGATATGTAACATGGGCCTGGCACAAAGTCCCCCAGTCAGCTGTGGAGCCCAGAATTCAGCAAAGGAAGGAGGCCACTCCAGGCACACCCACGGGCCTTCTCATGCCCTAGTAGGCCCCTCAGACCACAACCCCAGGGGACCTGACGTCAGTCCCATGTCACACATCTCCAGACCACAGCAGTCCTATTTGTACAATGAAACCATCGAACCAGGTGGTTTCTAAACACCCCAGGGTCCACTAGACTGTGGAGGGGTCCCACCCGTCACCATAGTCATCATCATCAGGAATAATAACAGAACTCACGGATAAGTCACTTCCTGTGTGCAAGGCAGTGTTAACAGTATTACAACAAAACTGTAGTAATGTGGTCTTTATATTACAGATAAGGAAACTGAGGCTCAGAGAGGTTGAATAGCTTCACTTTTCACAACTTATAAACAGAAAACCGGGCTTAACATCTAGATCTGTCCGATCTCCAGAACTGTACCTGGAAACATCATAGTACAGTATAAACGATGACGCCCACATGAAGGCCCCTGCGCTGGGCACACTGCATGGGTGCAATCCCATTTCCCCTTTACAGCAGCCTGACATAAAGGGGAGTGTGGCCATCCCAGTTTTACCGGGAGATTAAATAACTTGTCTAGAGCCCACAGCGTGCCCTTTCTAACGTGCAAGTCCCATCCTGTCACTCAATTTACTGAAACACCAACTCACCTTACCAGAACCTACTTTCCTAATCACATACCCAAGTTCATTTCTGGTGACAGCAGGACTTCTGTTCTCCCCTCTGACACAAGGAGGGCCATGCCAGCTATTAAAGTTGCAACTACCTCTGAACCAACTGGTACATAGCGGCTTCCACAAGCTCTTCACATGCTCAAATAAATTGTTAAAATGTTCAGTACACCTCAGGTGTCCTTTTAAAGACATCAGGCATGTGCACGCACATGCAGATATGCACTGATTACTCTCTGCAGGGTGGCCTTCCTGGAACAGCTACAGGAATCCCCACAAGAGTGTGTCACAGGACTTTGCTTCTCAAATGAATTCCTGTGCAGTTCAGCCAACACCTCCCAGCCTGAACACAAATGGGGGGCTCCCTCAGCTCCCTGGCTCCAACTCTGGCCAGAATCACGAGACTGAGACAGGCCCAGGAGTGGAGAGAGGCTCTACTCTTTCCGTCAGCGAACATTCAGTGTGCACCTGCCCCATGCCAGATGCTCTTCTAGGAGAGAACAAAACACGCAGATTTGGTTCTGCCTGAAGCCCACAAAGCCTCAATGACCTGTCAGTCAGGGTTTTGGGGACTCTTCCTGCTGGGGCCACAGACTCCGCCTCTGTTCTTTGAGGTGTTCGGGTCTCAGAACCTCTCACATCTCTCCCAGCTTGGACTTTCATCAGGATATCTTCCAGAGACATCTAATCTGTCACTGCCAGGAGAGCAGCTGAGCCTCTGAAGGAAGGCCTGCAGGGTCTGAGCAAGGTGGGGATAGCAGCCATTGTGGTCTCGGCCACAGGCCACAGGCTGGAGCTTCTCTGGGCAGTAGGTCACTTGAGTGAGATGCTCCTTAAATAAAACCCACCTCACCCAAAGAACTCTTGCCAGCCAAAGTCCTGACTGCTGTGGACACACACTGCTAGGCACATGCGTGCTGTCTCTGCTTCACTCCAGGAAGAAGGGCTCCCAGGGATTTCAGAGGTGACAGTGATGAGTGGAACCCACCGGGCCTGCCTGTCAAGACCAACAGGGCTGTTTGAAGACACTTCCAGCCAAATTTCTGTGCTCTGGAGTCATTCATTCCCCATGGCTGCAGCCCCTGGACCAAGCATCTCTCAACTGGGACCACCTGCTTGTGGACAGTCTGAAGGAGACCTGTGCCTTCCCCAGTATGCCAGGGTCACACCCCATGCAACCCACCAGCTCAGCACCAGGCACGGAGGGTAATCCCACTAGCATGTGCTGACTGCATTTGCCTCCAACAACTCAGTTCAACAGAGGCAGGGTCTTTGTCTCAGACCCTTCCCTGCACCCCCATGTGTCCTGTCCACCTCCCTTCCCCTGCCTCCCATCACCTCTCTCCTTGTGCCACCTCGCTCCAAGTCCACATCTGCGAACGGGGTCAAGGCAGGTAGCTGGTTTGCTGGACAGATCCTGCCTTCAAGGAGGTGACTTGAATCATCCGTGCTGCTCACCTTCAGCCCCTCGGCACCTGCAGCCACTCTGGGCAGACGGGGCACCGGCTGTTCCTAACCCAAGAGACAGATGTTTTATATGTGACCTCAAGGTTCAGGGGAAGGCCCACGATTGGCTTCAAGCCAACTTTCAAAATTGAGCTAATGCTTAAAATGTGCCAAAAATGCTCAGCCCAAGATAAGAATTTACAGAGCGTTGCTCAAGCCATGGTTGTTAGGCCGGCTGTGCATTACTCACTGGACAGAGGGCTCGTGTGGGTCAGCGGACTTGGAGCTGCTCTGGGTCCCCAAGTACTCTCTAGCATGGGGATCTTCTCCCCTGGCCTCGCCACCCAAACCTGTGCTTCAGCGGGATCCTGTGTGTCCCGTCTCTACAGCCCCTGCCCCTGACAACCAGCTGGACACCAGAGAGCCACTGGCACAACCAGTGGGAGGGAGGCTTGCCAAGCCGCCTGCTGGACAGGGGTCCTAGCTCTGCCCAATGTCCCCTGACATCTTGGGAAAGTCCCTACCTGCTTGTCTTCAGTGTCCTTAGTTTATTCAGAAGGAGACCAAACATCAGAACATCTCTGAGGGGCCTGGAGAGCTGCCTCCCTGGAAAAAGTGCTGAGGCAGCAGGAGCCCAATCGGAGGCCACTGAAGGGGCCACTGCACTGGCTGAGGGGCGAGTCCAGGGCCCCTCCCCTTGGCCCTTGGAACCACACAAGCAGCCAGGTTCCTTAGACACATGAGGAGACACAGGGAAATGAGAGGTAGGACAGCCTAGGGGGGCCCTTCCTCCCAACTCTGGGGTATGTGTCAAGCTTCCCCATCACTGCACACAGCATAGCCCCAAGGCAATGACCCAGGTCGCCCACTGGCCTCCCTTTCCCACCCAGCATTTGTGCTCAGGCTTCTGGTGGACAGAGGTCCAGCCAGCCTGCCCCAAGCTAGCTGGCCTGTTCTATGATTCTGTGCAAGTAATATGGGTGTTTAGGCTCAGAAAGACCTCAGATCACCATAACCACTCTGTAGGTGGTAATCCCCATGCTCCAAGACCCACATAGTGTCTCTGTGAGATGCCAGCACTGTGACAACCATGCTCTGCTCCTACCTGCCTTCCCTCCCTCCCCCCTGGGAGACAAGGCTGGGGCTGTGTTTGCATAACAAGCAGTGGGGACTTGGGCTCCAGAACCATAGAAGAAGAGCGAGCAGGGAAGCAGGAGAATGCTTGCCCACACCAGACTCTGAGACAGACTAGACCAGCACCTCCTTAATCCTCTCTTTGGTCCCTTTGCTCCAAGCCCAGACCTTGAGGATTCAAAAATGTGCCTCACAGGCATCCTCAGGCCCTGGCTCCTTATTAAACATTTCCATACTCATGTAGGCACAATCAGAATTTTTTAATCATCATTCTGAGCATCAAATTTGGGGGATATATTATTTCCAGATGTGATTGTACATACCAAAAAAAAAAGAAGAAGAAGAAAAGAAAAAAAATGCACCCTCATTGATTAACAAATGATTTCTAGATGGAGAATCCATCTAACTAGTAAGCACCAGTTAAAACCTGCACCAAGCTATGTGAGCAGTAGAGAATCCAGGTCCCCCTGGGCTAGTATGTCTCTTTCCAGTTTAGGGCTCTTTCCCAGGCTGGCTCCAGATGCTCCTGTTTCAGACCAGAGCAAACAGGAGCTGGAGAAGGAGCTTTATCCTCCATCAGAGTCTCTCCCACCTCCATTAGTGATTTTCCACAGGCCCCCATGCTTTGAGTCAGGGGCAAGAGCAAATAATACATGGAGGAAAAATGCAGAATTGCTGATCCAAGGAGAGCTTTCTAGTCCGTACTCTACAGCACACTGCCTGTGCCTATGGAACCTTCGGGAAGACACAACGCCTCCTATTCTATTCACTCCTAATTTGGCAATTCACTTTAAAGGCATTTCTAAATCACTTACTGTCCATGGGTCCCAGATTCACCTATATGCTGAGTGTACTCTGGTTTGCCGCAGACGTTGCTAATCAAAGACTGCACGCTTTCCCAAAGATCCTTCACTTGCAGCATGAGGAACCCACTAAATATCTACTCCTGCCTCATGAGCCAAATAGAAGGGTATCCTTTGGGATTCAAAGCAGGGTAAGACTCGGTCCTCAGGCTGAGCTGATAATTCAACAGGCGAGGCAGGTCCAGGCACAACCACCACGGAGACAGCACGAGGCCAAACCCACAAGCGAGAAGGGACTCGAGGTTCCAAAAAGCGGGGATTTATTGGGCTTGGTGTTTGGGCCCTGATGTAGAAACTTACTAGTTCAAAGAGAGCTGTGCCCACCTAGAAAGAAAATAAGGATCCAGAGAACTTGGGGGAATGACCCAGAGCCGCTGGAAACCACTGGGCTGGCTTCAGTTTGAGCAAACATAGCAGCGGCCACTGCTGGGCCCTGTCTGTGTGGGGATGCACTTTGTTGCTTTTCCTGGCCTTTCGGAGCCCCTGCAGTTCCCCTGGATGCTCCACATTCCACCCGTTAATTGGTTTGTTCCTTCTATGCTGTGTATAGCCAATGTCATGTGACATTTGCATTACTTACTCTCAAGCCCCTTTCAAAGGGTATCAGTTCCTCTGACGACTGACGGTAAGTGATTCTCAGTTTCTGCCTGTTTCACGGGGCCACTGGAAGGGCAGATGAGCCTATCAAAAGGAAAACATCTGCATCTTGGGCTGCAACCAAGCCACAACTTAATTTCCTCCTCTGGCTGTACTTCTTGAGAAGTAAATATGAAAAATGGGGCTGGAGTGACTTTGTCTCAGATAAATAGCCCACACTCCGGAGCTGGACAAACAAGGTGTTTGGCTGGCATCTCCAAAACGTGCAAGATCCTTCCCAGATGCTATTTAAAGCAGGTAGAGAGCTGTCCCTGCCTCATTGCATTGCCCACACCAGCCACTAAAACTTGGGCAGAGTGCAAACTCAGTACCAGAAACGTCAACACGAATTATGCTTTTTGAAGACAGGCTAAGTAGCAATTAGTAGGAGAAGCATTTGGCTTGTGTCTTCTCACTTAATTTTCACCTTCTGAAGTTGACATTAGTTATCGCCGTTTTTCAAATGAGAAAACTGAGGTTCAGTGAGGGTAAGCAAATTACCCAAAGACACACAGCTAGTAGGTGATGCAGCAGGGACTTGAACCCAAGACTAACTCCAAAAGCCATGGTCTTAGTTGCTAGAGGCCACGCCTATAGACTTTGCATCCATCCCTCTGCTGGCCACCCCATTCCCAGAGGGTCCTGGTTGAAGCTTGTCACTATTACAACAAGCATTTATTAGGGTCATGGTGAATCAAAGATTCTCAACAAATCAGAATTTGTTTCTGTTCTTCTTCCAGAAAGTTTGGGGCTATGCTCTATAGGTGGGGCCTCTGGCTGGCCAGGACAGCACAGTGGCTTGAGTGCCAGGTCTCTCCCTCAGCAGAAACGTCATGGCTCTAGTACAAGGACAAGAGTGTTTCCGCTGAGCTGTGGAGCAGGTGCGAGGAGGTACGTGGTGGGTTCCTGCCTCCCACTGGGGAAGAAAGTGCAGTGTGAAGGCCAAAACACAGACCACTGACCATGTGCCACTTCCACAGCCAAAACCTAGGTTTCTATTTTGTTCTTGTTGCTTTTTTTTCCCAGGCAAAGCAGAAATTCCACATTGAACATACCTCTTTGTCACAGCCCAGAATAATGACTTTGAAACGCAAATAAAACAAGGTAACACACAGAAATCTGTCCAGGATCTCAGTTAGTGACTCATTTTCACCCTCCAAGTCTATCCATTACAACTGGCGGGCCTTTCCATTTTGAGGGAGCTGGGGTTTCTTTTCACCTCCCTCCATATCTCCTGGGGCCACGCCAGAGAGGCAATGGGGCTGGTGTCTGTGCAGACCCTTCCGAGGCGGCTGCCCAAGAATGTCCAGATGTGTTGGACAGCTGACATCTGTTCTGCCCTCCTCGTTATTCTTGTCTGAATCAAATGGCTTTTTCATGGGGCAAACAGCTTCTCACTGCGCCACTAGAAGGTCTATGTGGGAAGAGGGGAGTATCTTTTCCCTTCCAGGGTATCAATTCAGCCCGGAACGTGTTTCCTGGGTTAAACTGCATTCTCTTGGTTCAAGATGAAGTTCCCTGTGGGCCACCTTTAGGAGGTCACAGGTTTAATCTTCTCTCCAAGTTTTCTTGGTCTTGGGGACTAACTAACTACTTGGGCTGTAGAGGACAATCTTGGTGACTTTTGACCTGAGGTTTCCATCCTGGAAAGTTGCTGAGGTTTTAAGCCCCTAAGACTCACCCTTGTCTTATTGGACTCTGGGCTCACATGCTCTACTATATAGTCATAGACTTACCCTCCTATTTCCTCCAACCTGCTTCTTGGGCTTCTTCCCTATGGTTGCCCTCTTGCCTCTGAACTGGCCTTGAAAGTAAGGTTTTCCCAATTATGAGCTCAGCTTCCTGATACACTTCAAATGAGTGGAGCTCCCAAAGCAAACTGGCTTTCTCTATATCAATAGCCTCCCAAGGTTCTTGGGACAAGTTTCCTGGGACTTGGTCAAGACTGGAGAAAACCAAGAGGCCTGATTCTCTTTCCTTCCCAGTTAGTAACCACTGACCCCTTCTCTGAAAGGTCTTCATCTCTGCATTCCAGAGAGCCAATCTGTCCAGAGTGTTTGTCCTGGAGAACCTCCCTTTGTATGTTAGCGCCCCCTAGAGGGGAATCATGAATGCAACCCCTGCACCTTCATGAGCTTGGCTAACCTGCCTATTCCAAGAATGTCAAGTTCATTGAAACTAAAATCAATATTCTCATCATCCTCTGAATGCTAACCACTAAATCTAACACCTCACCCTCTTCCTTCTCCCCGTCTGAAGTACTGTAACCTTGAAGTCCTCCCACATGTCATCAGTCAGTCACAACACATGGGAATTCCTCTCATTCATTCAACACACATTTGTGGCATCTCCTGTATCTGCCTTTGGTGAAATGTCCCCACTTTTCACCATGGTTTTTCAGGACTTTCCCCTCACATTGAGCTTTTCTCACCTTTGGTACTATGGACATTTGGAGCTGGATAATTCCTTGATGTCCTATTCATTCTAAGATGTTTAATAGCATCCCTGGTCTCTTCCCACTTGATGCCAGTAGCACCTTGCCCCCATTAAGAACAACCAAAAACATTTCCAAACATTGCCAAATGTTCCCTGGTGAGCAAAATCACCCCAGTTGAGAACTACTGCTTGGGAGAAACACAAGCTCCTCATCTCATTGGGCAGGACTCAGGCTCTGTAAGGTGGACATCTTTATTTTCAATAAGACCCTGGAAATCATCTCAGGGGCCTCTTCTGAGTATTCTCTGGAGCACCTGCCATCTGTAACCTACTCGGACCTAAAGGCTAAGAAGTCATGTGTTAAGCATGCAGCCACAAGGGTCTGTTGGGGAATAGCACTCACTCTTCTAGACCCTCTTCTTAGCACTCTAACATCCTAGATTTTCCAAGAAAACTGAAATTCAAAAACCTTATCTTAGCAGTCCCATCAAGGAACATGTGTCATTACATATTTGACCCAGGAAACATGATTTTTGTACCCATGACACTCCCAACCAACCAGGAGCTGCTGCATAGAATATGGTGCTGGTTAAGCTCTCTTGTCTGCATGGTGGGACCTGCAGTCCTTTTCCAAAGGGACACATTCAAAAGGCTCATTATGTCTTCTGTTAGAGTGAGCTGGTAAGCCAACCTCTGCTGCTTCTGTTTTTGCAAGAGAACAAGGAGAAGGGCCAACCTGTGGACCCTCCCATGACAGGCCCCAGAGTGAGTGCATATGGCACCCATGATGATAATGAACCTAATGACAGTGAAAATGATATGGAGGCAATGGTAGAAACCCTATTGGTGATGGTGACATTTGATAGTAGGGAGGGTAGTGGAGGAGGTGGTGGAGGCAGGGACAGTGGATGCACATGGACGCTGGTGGGAATAAAACATTCACTACCCACCTCTGGGCAGACTTCCTGAGTTCAGTGCAAAAGGGCAGCAGCTGATGAACCATTTAGAGCAGTGTATGAGCTTGCTGGCATTGTCTGATTCCCAGGCACTTCCTGGATTAAATTAGTCTTGAAATGAGGAGTCTTCAGCCAAAGCAGCCCCTCAGGAGAAAATGTGAACCCTGATATACATTTTTGGTGAAAATGTTAAAGTTTCTTTTATGCCCCAGTTGAAAGAGAAAAATGAGGATGTCAGAGTAATGGCGGCGTGAGAGATAACCTTGAACTCTTCCCTTGAAATTTCAACAAACTGAACAGCTATAACTCAGTGAAGGAACCCCAGCTGGGCCTGCTGGTGCACCTGAAAGATCCACACACTCAATCAACTAAAGGTGGATGGGTAAATAAACAGGGTGGGGCGGGGTGCGGGCAGAAGATAAGACACACTTGCCGTCTCAGGAGAGAAACCTGGAGAGCCTGGGTCTTCTTCTGCGAGGAGGAGCGGAGAGATTGGGGAAAACCTGGTGTGATACTGAACCAAAGTGGCAGAGCATGGGGTCATTACCAGTATTTTCAGGTCGGCCTGCAGCCTGCACTGGGACAGAGTCACAAACATAAAAAGCGCGGCCGCCAGCCTACCCGATCTCGCCTTCCTTTCTTCACAAATACAGAAAGTGGAAGTGACATACTGCACAGCTGAAGAACAGAGGTGGTCTGTTTCTGGTCCCCTGCTCTGTTGGGACACAGGGAGGAGCACCTGGAGACCTGAGATTACCATTGCTAAAGCCATAAATCTCTCACAAGTCCTGCATATCATCAGCACTGCAGCTCTGCCTCCACCTTTGGGACAGCTGCTTCTCAGCAGAGTTCAGCCTAGGGTTTTACATAGCTAAAACTTGTAATCCAGTGCCACCTAATGGAAAAAGATAGAAAAACCTTTCAAAAATATTTTCTTTAATTTTGTCTTTCTTTAGTTATTTTCATTGTTGTTGTTTTATTTGGTATTTTTTGGTTTCTGTTTTTTTGTTTTTCATAATCTTTCTTTTTATCTTTTAACTTATCATTTTCTTTTTAAAGTTATTTTTACTTAATTTTCATGCTTTAAACTTGATTCTTTAGCAATACCACTCTCAAATGTGCTCAAGGCAGAAAAAAAGAAATACCATGATTCTCTTACCATAACTTTGAAATTACAATTCAACTGAAAAAGGAAGTAAAGAAACCAAAAAAATGTAAAAATTAAACCACAATCTTCTAAGAAATGACTGGGTCAAAGAAGAAATAAAAGTATACATTGAAAGACATATGCATACAAACAAGAATGACAACAGAACATATCAAAACTTCTGGAATGCAGCAGAAGCAGTAATAAGAGGGAAGTTTATATTATTACAGCCTTATATCAAGAAACAAGAGAGATACCAAATAAACAACCTAACATCACATCTGAAAGAACTAGAAAAAGTAGAATAAAGGCAACCCAAATTCAAAAGAAGAAAAGAAATAGTAAAAATTAGAGCAGAACTAAATGAAATAGAGAATAAAAATACTATAAAAAAATTAATATAACAAAGATCTGGTTCTTTGAAAATATCAATAAAGTTGATAAACCTCTGGCTAGACTCACTAAGGAAAAAAGAAAAAGGACTCATATGAACAAAATCCAAAATGAAAGAGGAGAAATTACCACAGACATCATAGATATACAAAGGATCATACTAGAACACTATGAAAGAGTATGTGCCACCAAATTCAACAATATAGAAGAAATTGATAAGTTCCTAGGACTAGAAAATCTTTCTAGACTGAGTCACAAAAAAGTAGCAAACCTAAATAAACCTATAAGCAGGGAGAAAATACAAACAACTATAAAAATCCTTTCCAAAAGTAAAAGTCCAGGACCAGATGGTTACACTAGTGAATTCTGCCAAACATTCCAAGAAGATTTGGTTCCTATCCTTCTCAAAGTCTTCCAAAATATAGAAGAAGAAGCAATACTCCCTAACACATTTTATGAGGTCAACATAACCTTGATACCAAAACCTGGCAAGGACAATACAAAAAAATAAAACTATAGACCAATATCTCTAATGAGTACAGATCTAAAAATCCTAAACAAAATAATAACAAATCTAATATAATAATACATTTTTAAAAATACATCACAATCAAGTGGGATTCATTCCAGGAACATAAGGATGGTTCAACATATGCAAATTAATCAATGTAATACACCACATCAACAAAACAAAGGGCAAAAATCATATAATTCTATCAATAGATGCAGAAAAAGCATTCAATAAGACACAACATTTATTTCTAAAACACTCAATATAATGGGTATAGAAGGAAAATACCTCAACATAATAAAGGCCACATATGACAAACCTTCAGCCAATATCGTACTAAATAGTGACCACACCTGTGGTCGATTGCAAAAGTTGCCACAATTCTTTGCTGTTCCTCCCATTAAGAGGCGAAATCTATGTTGCAACCTGGTGATTTGACTTGGATAACAGAACTCAGAAAACACTTGGACATTATACAAGCTCCAAGCCTGGGCCTCAAGAGTTTTTACACCCCTCCACAGGGTGTCTTGGGACCTTGTCACCATCAATATGCAATAAAGTCTAGCTTCACCTGGTGGAGGATGGGAGATCACATGGATTGATTGAGACAAGTTATCCCAGTGAACCATTGTAGACTCGCCAGTCTCTATGCAAGTTTAGAAACTCATCACAGATGTGCGAGGCAGCCCAGCCAAAACCAGCCAAGCCTGGCTCTGCCCAGATGACTCCAGCCCAAACTGCTGACCTGTGGAATCATGAGTTGTGATCCAAGTCACCTTTTATGTGTGTGTGTTCTTATACTTCAGCACTTGCTGAAAATCCACACCAGGTAAAACAAATAGCAAATGGTTAGTTCTCAATAAAAGAGATCATGAACTCTTGAAAGTCAAATTCGTCTTTTGAGAGCTCAAACAGTGACTGGCATGCTAATTTTTTGCTTAACATTTACCAGACTTTATGCTGGAGGTTTATGCACAAATGTCATACTTAGTGCACATTCAGTCTTTACAACAACAGTAAACGTTGGTTCAAACGTGAATAAAGCCTGGCTTTCTGGTTGCACTCATGAGAGGACTGTCTCAGCACAATGTCACATTCAAAGGAATCTCCACAGACTTATCAAAGTGATAGCTACAGTGTATATCGGTTCAGTGTGGTGGGGAGGGATGGCTAAAATTGTTATAGCAGGAATGCACAAAGAAAGAGCTCATATTCAGCTCATGTTATTGAAATACAATATCACAGTAAGACAATAAGCCTGAAAGCTAGGTTTTGACAGGAAGAGGAAGGATGTTCTAAATCACTTCAGCTTCTAGTCAACATATTGAAAGGCAGGCAGGCAGGCAGGCAGGTGGCAATATTTATTGAGCCCTTTCTCTGTACTATTCCAGAAAAATTGTATTATCCTCAAGAAACTTAGAGGAAAGAGACAGACCACAACTAAACGAACAAAATGAAGATAGTGTTAGGGATTGACAATGCTTTGAAGAAGATAAAATTGGATAGTGTGTGTGTGTGTGTGTGTGTGTTGCATGGGTGGGCAGAGGGCTGTTTTGCAGTAAGGAAGTCAGAAAGGGCTCATTGAGATAGTGACATTTCAACTGAAACCTGAGTAATTAGATAACAACCAAGCAAAGGCCCAGAGAGCAGTGTTCCGAGCAGAAGTAACAGCAAGTTCAAAGGCCTTGAGACTGTACCGAATTTAGAAAATTGGAGAGAGGCAAGATGGTGATGGAGTAAGCAGACGTACCAACTTCCAACTTCCAAAACCAAAGTGGATTATAACTTGATTTTAAGAACCATCATCTGGATAAACCAACGTTGAACTGGACTGAGAGGACTCTTCAACCGGGGAACACCGAAGAAGCAACATTGAGACTGGTAGGAAAAGCGAAAACGTGGAAAGGGCTGCCCAGCTCCCCGAAGTGAAACACAGCCCAGAGACACTTGTGTGGTGGGAAGAGAGGCTAGCGGAGGGGTAGAGACCTGGGTCCCAGGAACAAAACCCCAGCCTACAGCCCCAGAGCCTAGAAGAGGTGTATGGACAGTATTTCCTAGAAGAGGCGTATGGACAGTATTTAGCTGTGAAACAGGTTAGGATACTGTTTGTGAGAAAAAGACAGTTGTCTCAGACCCAGGATTCTTCTTAAAGGGACGGCGCAGAAAACCTTTCTCACAACCACTCACCCGGGACTCCAGGAGATAGGGAGAGAGGAGAGGACTGGAGCAGCGGGAAGAGAGTGTGGTCTAGAAGGCACAGGGAGAAAAGCTTTGAGGGACAGCCACCCTAAACCCTGGGCTGAGTCACTCCACAAATCTGAAACAATATTTCCCCTGGAACCAGCAAGGGGAAGCAGGACACCAGCCAACCAGGCTCCCCTGTGGCAATCAGAGCACAGTAGTTTAGAAGGAAGGAGCTTTTAGGACTACAGTATGGAGTGTTAGGGTCTGAGCTGCAGCACCCCACCCACACTGCTGAGGACTTGCTGGAGAGCCAGGTGGCACAGGACACAGAAGCGTGGTTCCCTCTTCAGGTCAGAGGTCGAGCCAGCTGGTGTGAGCTCGGTCTAGCCCAGAGTGGGTGAAGGGGATGCAAGAAAGTGGTCTGGCGGCTGAGGGCCCGCCTGCGACCCCACCTGTGGGAGAAAAGTGGGAGCCCGGAACGGGCAGAGATCCGCCGCTAGGCAGTGGCGAGCGAGCGCGCAGCCTGACCCGGCCTCCAAGGCTTGAAGCCCTGCATGAATCAGCTTTGCCCATGGAGGTGGGGCGAAAGCCCGGGCTCACAGTTGAGTGCGCACCAACAGCCTGGCTGAGAAGCCGAGGTTGGCAGGGGCAGGGCTTCCAGCCCTGGCTAGCACGTGAGTGTGCACCAAAAGCCCCTCCTGGTTGGAGGAACCGGCTGACAGGGACCTGCACTGAGCAAAAGTGCTCACCCTTGTCCTTGGTGCCCAGGCTTATGGCCCAAGTGTGGTGCGCGGTCCCATCTATGGGAGAGGGGCAAAGACCGAGACAGGCTGAAGCTTATAGAACCTGGCACAAGAACATAGCCCCTCCAGCGGAGGCGAGGTGGAGACTGCAGCAGTAGCTGCAGTGGCCGGCACCAGCAACACCCAAACCCAACCACCCTAGGCAGCGGCAGAGGGGATGGCGGGCCTGCAGACAGACCACACCTAGGGAACACAGAGGCAACACCCATTGGACTCCAGTAGCCAAACCCTTCTTACAGACAAAATGGGCAGGCAGAGGAATGCAACCCAAATGAATCAAGAGAAATCCCCAGAAAAGGACCTGAATGAATCAGATATAACCAAACTACCTGATGCAGAATTTAAAATAATAATAGTTAGGATGTTCAAAGGGCTTAGAGCAACAATGGATAGTCATTACGAACACCTAAATAGAGATAGCAAGTATAAAAAAAAAATAGAAGTAATAAAAAAGAATCAGACAGAAATGACAAATACAGTGTCAGAACTGAAGACCACAATGGAAGGAATTAAAAGCAGGATGGATGAAGCTGAGGATCGAATCAGTGAGTTAGAGGACAAAATAATCAAAGGCACAGAAGCAGAGAAGAAAAAAGAAAAAAGACTCAAAAAATCTGAGGAAACTCTAAGGGAGCTCTGTGATAACATGAAGAGAAATAGCATCCACATCATAGGGGTTCCTGAAGAAGAGGAGAAAGATCAAGGGATAGAAACTTTGTTCAATCAAATCATAGCTGAAAACTTCCCTAATTAAGGCTGAAAAACGTTTCACATGTTCAAGAAGCACAGAGAACTCCATTAAAGAGAAACCCAAAGAAATCTACACCAAGACACATCATAGTTAAAATACCAAAGTTAAGTGATAAAGAGAAAATTTTAAAAGCTGCTAGAGAAAAAAAGGCTATCACCTACAAAGGAGCATCCATAAGGATGACATCGGACTTCTCAACAGAAACACTTGAGGCCAGAAGGGAATGGAAAGATATATTAAAAGTAATGCAGAACAAGAACCTACAACCAAGACTACTATATCCAGCAAGGCTAATGTTTAAAACAGAAGGAGAAATAAAGAGCTTCCCAGACAAAAGAATACTCAAGGAATTCATTAAAACCAAACCAATTCTGCAAGAGATACTAAGGGGCCTGTTGTGAACAGTTCAAAGGGGAAAAAGAATATAGCAAAAGAAGAATACAGCTTTAAAGAATAAAATGGCAATAAACAACTACATATCAATAATAACTTTAAATGTAAATGGATTAAATGATCCAATTTGCATGACCAGGTGGTGGTGCAGTGGATAGAGCGTCGGACTGGGATGCGGAAGATCCAGGTTCAAGACCCTGAGGTTGCCAGCTTGAGCACGGGCCCATCTGGCTTGAACAAAAGCTCGCCAGCTTGGACCCAAGGTCACTAGCTAAAGCAAGGGGTGGCTTGGTCTGCTGAAGGCCCGCAGTCAAGGCACATGTGAGAAAGCAATCAGTGAACAACTAAGGTGTCGCAATAGCAACGAAAAACTAATGATTGATGTTTCTCACCTCTCTCCATTCCTGTCCATCTGTCCCTATCTATCCCTCTCTCTTACACTCTCTCTGTCCCAGTTAAAAATAAAAAAGACATAGGGTAGCTGCGTGAATAAAGAAACAGGACCCATAAATATGCTGTCTAAAAGAGACACACCTTAAAATAAAAGATGCACATAGACTGAAGGAAAAAGGATGAAAAAATATTTCATGCAAATGGAAATGATAAAAAAAGCTGGGGTAGCAAAACTTATATCTGACAAGATGGACTTTAAAACAAAGGCTGCAGTAAGAGATAAAGAAGGACACTACATAATGATAAAGGGAACAATTCAATAGGAAGATATAACCATTATAAATATCTATGCACCAAACATAGGAGCTCCGACATACATAAAGCAGACTTTGATGGACATAAAGGGCAAGATCAACAGCAATACTATAATAGTAGAGATTTCTATACCCCACTAACAACACTGGATAGATCCTCAAGGAAGAAAATTAACAAAGAAACAGCAGACTTAAAGGATACGCTAGATCAACTCCATTTAATAAATATCTTAAGAACTTTTCACCCTAAAGCATTAGAATATACATTCTTTTCAAGCACTCATGGTACATTCTCTAGAATAGACTACATGTTAGGACACAAAAATGGTCTCAACAAATTTAAGAAGATTGAAACCATATCAAGCATTTTCTCTGATCACAATGCCATGAAACCAGAAATTAACCACAAAAGAAAAAATGAAAAATACTCAAACACTTGAAAACTAAATAGCATATTATCAAATAATGAATGGATTAACAATGAGATCAAAGAAGAAATAAAAAAGTTTCTAGAAATGAATGATAATAACCATACATCAACTCAAAATTTATGGGACACAGCGAAAGCAGTACTGAGAGGAAAATTCATAGCACTACAGGTATACCATGAGAAGCTAGAAAACGCTCAAATAAGCAACTTGACCCTGCATCTAAAAGAACTAGAAAAACAACAGCAAATAAAGCTGAGGACTAATAGAAGGAAGGAAATAATAAAGATCAGAGCGGAAATAAATGGCATAGAGGCTAAGGAAACAATACAGATGATCAATGAAACCAGGAGCTGGTTCTTTGAAAAGGTAAACAAGATCGATGAACCTTTAACTAGACTCACCAAGAAAAAGTGAGAGAGAACTCAAATAAATAAAATTAGAAATGACAGTGGAGAAATAACAACTGACACAACAGAAATACAGAGTATTATAAGAAAATACTATGAAGAACTCTATGCCAAAAAATTAGACAACCTAGGTGAAATGGACAAATATCTTGAATCATATAATCTTCCAAAAATCAATCTGGAAGAATCAGAACACCTAAACAGACCAATTACAACAAATGAGATTGAAACAGTTATCAAAAAACTTCCAACAAAGAAAAGTCCTGGGCCTGATGGCTTCACAAGTGAATTCTATCAAAAATTCAAAGAAGACCTAACTTCTATCCTCCTCGAGCTATTTCAAAAAATTCAAGAGAAAGGAAGACTTCCAAACTCCTTTTGTGAGGCGAGCATAATTCTGATCCTGAAACCAGGCAAAGACAACACAAAGAAAGAAAATTATAGGCCAATATCCCTAATGAATTTAGATGCTAAAATTCTCAGCAAAATATTAGCCAACCGGATCCAGCAATATATGAAAAAAATTATACACCATGCATGATCAAGTGGGATTTATTCTGGAGAGGCAAGGCTGGTTCAATATTTGCAAATCAATCTATGTGATTCATTACATAAACAAAAGAAAGGCCAAAAATCACATGATAATTTCAATAGATGCAGAAAAAGCATTTGATAAAATACAGCACCCATTCATGTTCAAATCTCTCAGTAAAGTGGGAATACAGGGAACATTTCTTAACATGATAAAGGCCATCTATGATAGACCCACAGCAAACATCATACTAAATGGGCAAAGATTAAAAGCAATCCCCTTAAGATAAGGAATCAGGCAGGGGTGCCCCCTTTCACAACTCTTATTCAACATAGTTCTGGATGTCCTAGCTACTGCAATCAGAAAAGAAGAAGAAATAAAAGGCATCCAAATTGGAAAAGAAGAAGTAAAACTGTCATTATTTGCAGATGATATTATATTGTATATAGAAAACCCTAAAGTCTCAGTCAAAAAACTATTGGACCTTATAAATGAATTCAGCAAGGTGGCAGGATATAAAATTAATACACAGAAATCAGTGGCATTTTTATATACCAACAATAAACTCTCAGCAAAAGAAATTAAGGAAACAATCCCCTTCACTATTGCAACCATAAAAATAAAGTACCTAGGAGTAAATTTAACCAAGGAGGTTAAGGACTTGTACTCAGAAAATTATAAAACATTGATAAAAGAAATCAAGGAAGATACAAACAAGTGGAAGCATATACCGTGCTCATGGTTAGGAAGAATAAACATCATTAAAATGTCTATATTACCCAAAGAAATTTATAAATTCAATGCAATACCAATTAAAATACCAATGATATACTTTAAAGATATAGAACACATATTCCAAAAATTTATATGGAACCAAAAAAGAACATGAATAGCCTCAGCAATCTTAAAAAGAAAAAATAAAGCAGGAGGTATCACTCTTCTGGATATCAAGGTATACTACAAGGCCATTGTATACAAGACAGCCTGGTACAGGCATAAGAACAAGCATATAGATCAATGGAACAGAACAGAGAACCCAGAAATAAACCCACATCTTTATGGACAACTGATATTTGACAAAGGAGGAAAGAGCAGACAATGGAGTAAAGACAGCCTCTTTAACAAATGGTGTTGGGAAAATTGGACATCTACCTGCAAAAAAAAAATGAAACTAGACCATCAACTTACACCATTCACAAAAACAAACTCAAAATGAATAACAGACTTAAATGTAAGCCGTGAAACCATAAGCATCTTAGAAGAAAACATAGGCACTAAGCTCTCCAACATCTCACACAGCAATATATTTGCCGATTTATCTCCACGGGCAAATGAAATAAAAGGCAGGATAAACAAATGGGACTATATCAAACTAAAAAGTTTTTGCACAGGTAAAGACAATATGAACAGAATAAAAAGACAAACCACACAATGGGAAAACATATTTGAAAATACATCTGATAAGGGGTTAATAACCAAAATTTATCAAGAACTTGTAAAACTCAACACTAGGAAGACAAACAATCAAATCAAAAAATGGGCAAAAGAAATGAATAGAAATTTCTCTAAAGAGGACATACAGATGGCCAATAGACATATGAAAAAATGCTCAACATCACTAATTATCAGAGAAATGCAAATTAAAACCACAATGAGATATCACTTCACACCAGTCAGAATGGCGCTCATCAGCAAAACAACACAGAATAAGTGCTGGCAAGGATGTGGAGAAAAGGGAACCCTCCTGCACTGCTGGTGGGAGTGCAGACTGGTGCTGCCCCTGTGGAAAACAGTATGGAGATTCCTCAAAAAATTAAAAATCAAACTGCTTTTTGACCCAACTATTCCACTTATAGGAATATACCCTAGGAACACCATAGCACTGTTCGAATAGAAGAAATGCACCCCCGTGTTCGCGGCAGCATTGTTTACAATAGTGAAGATCTGGAAACAGCCCAAGTGTCTGTCAGAGGATGAGTGGATTAAAAAGCTTTGGTACATATATACTATGGAATACTACTCAGCCATAAGAAATGATGACATCAGATCATTTACAACAAAATGGATGGACCCTGATAACATTATACGGAGTGAAATAAGTAGAACAGAAAAAAACTTAGAACTGCATTATTTCATACATAGGTGGGACATAAAAACGAGACTATGAGACATGGACAAGAGTGTGGTGGTTACGGGGTGGGGGAAGGGAGGAGGAAGGGAGAAGGGGGAGGGAGGGCCACAAAGAAAACCAAATAGAAGGTGACAGAGGACAATTTGGCTTTGGGTGATGGGTATGCAACATAATTGAATGACAAGATAACCTGGAGATGTTTTCTTTGAACATATGTACCCTGATTTATTAATGTCACCCCATTAAAATTAATTTAAAAAAATAACAGGAAAACAAAAAGAAAATTGGAGAGAACGACAAAGGATCACTGCTACAGGAGTATTGTGGATGAGCAGAAAGGAAAATTAGGAAAAACTAAATAATTTAAACTTTATTTTTATTGTGCCAGAAGGCATTGTTGCTTTAATGATTGAAGTCATAAAATCTGATTTATACCTTAGAAAGACCAATCTGACGACTGGGTCGAGAGTAAAGCTCTATGGCAGGGCTTCTCAACCTTGGCACTATTAACATATTGGGCCAGGCAATTCTTGGTTCTGTGTCTTGTAGGATTTTTAGCAGCATCCCTGGCTTCTATCCACTATATGCCAAAGTATACCCCTCCCTGCAGTGACAACCAATAAGGTTTTCAAACATTGCCAAATGTCCACTTGGGGGACAAAATCACCCCCAGATGAGAACTGCCGCTCTAAGGGGACACTAATAGAAGGAAGATTCCCTGTTAGTAGGCTGTATCTGTGATTCAAGTGAGATGCCGACAGTAGCAGTGGACACAGAGAGAAGTGTTGGGGTCTGAGATCTACTTTGAAGATAGAGCCAAGTGGGATTTGCTGAGGGATTGGATCTTGAGTATGAGAAAAAGAAGAGTCAAGAGGACTATTAAATTTGGGGCCTGGGCAACTGAGTTGATGGTAGTACTCTTCACCAAGATAGATAAGGTACTAAAGAGCCAGATGGTCCTGGTGTTGACTAAGTTAAGGTTGAAAGTTTTTTTAGACATCCAAGTGTTAAGATGGAGAAGACAATTGGATATGCAAATCTGGAATTCTGAGTAGAGATCCCATCTACTGGCTTCTATCCACTATATGCCAAAGTATACCCCTCCCTGCAGTGACAACCAATAAGGTTTTCAAACATTGCCAAATGTCCACTTGGGGGACAAAATCACCCCCAGATGAGAACTGCCGCTCTAAGGGGACACTAATAGAAGGACACTAATGATGAGTACACATTTGAGGGGGAGCCACACATCAATTGAGGAAATGCAGAATATAAAATTTTTTCTGTCGTGTATGAGAACGGCAGAGGTAGATACTATGTCGATGAAGGAAAAGCTAGAAGTCTACCCCTTCGCGTCTGAGGAGTTAGGAGCAAAAGGGGAAAAACACGCAGAAGAGTCAGGAGGTGAGGTATATACTCCAGTATATCGGACAATGGAGAGAAAGCCAGAAGGAAGAGTCTTTTACCCTGTTTCTCAATTGGGACACTGGCTTTGTTTAACTTCTGGGTCTGCTCTTGGACCAATATGACAACAATCACAGCAACTTCATCTATGAGTCACAGGCATGATGCTGCTTTATGTAAGAAGCACCCTTCCATGCCTATGGCCGTTGAGCTGTCACCAAGGCAGCAGGCAAACCCAGGGCACAAGGATTTTCCCTCCAAGGCTTTCCAGGGCAACACTGACCCCGCTGGGATCACTGGACAGGGATCTGGGGGTGGGGCATGGGAAGTATAAACAGCTAATACTTTGAGCACTCGCTCTCCTTAGCTAAACCCTGTCGAACATGGACTATATACTTTGAGTTACGACTTTATAGTCTCTTTTTTTTTGAGACACCTTCTCTGTACATAAAATGGGACCAATTTCAAATTCCATGCCTGCATTTTAATCTTGCAATGGGTCAGAAACACAGGCACCTTGTCCTTGCCTTGGCTCTGGCGCTTGCTCTAGAACCTGGGTAGTGGTCTTACCTCTCTGGGTCTTCCAGCAAAGAGGGGATTAAACCTCACAGTTTCTATCGGTCTTCTACCATCGCCAACCTGGGCTTTGAAAAATGAACCTGGGCCAGAGCAGGCTGCCCACTGCCCTCCTTAACTCTAGACAGCAGAGGTTACAACTCAACCTGCCACCCCACTCCTGGTCCTTAATTCTTTGACCTTCGGGTAAATTTGGGTCTCGTTACTTTCCTATATGTCATTTTTAGCCCTGCAGAGCCAGCCTTGGGGCTGGAAGGACATGCGCACATTTCCCCTGGCCTTCAGGAAAGCCCATCAGAAAGGATGCTGTTTTCCATCTCCAGGTCCCACAATACTTTCTTGAAACCAAAGGGAATGACATCACAACAAAACAAAGTTGCCAAGACATACTCTCCAAAAATGTCCTCACATGGTTACATTTTCTGCAAATTACAGCATTCGGAGTATCAATCAGAGTAATTGTTTAAATCAGAGTGACTGTTGAAACAGATTTCCAGTGATCAAATCAAAAACGCAATCATTCTTGCGGTTCCTCTGGTGCTCAGAGCCCCACATATTTCTGAAACTGTCGGTTGTCAGTTACCCGGAGTGTTTACATTAACATGCTACCCTAACAGAGAAAATATATATTTTAAGAAGAAAATGTGAATCCAGGGTTACAAGAATGTTTCTGAAACAGCTAAGTCATCTTGTTTCAAGTAAAACCAGATGTTTGCATCAAGAGAAAGCCAATCATTTCTTTTAATTATGCTCAATGGTCAGGCCACCAAGAAGACCCACATGTGTACACATGAGCCGGTGAAAATCAAAGGCTTTGTGACAGAAAAAGCAATCAGCAAGTCCGAGACCACCAAATGGCGTCCCCAGCACCAGCTCTGGGCACTTTCTGAGTTTCTTCTCTGAGTGAGTCAGGGTCCCTAAGCAAGGCCAGGCCACAGAGCGCATTTGCAGTCCAAACTGAAGTTGCGCACAAAAGTCAAGCCATCCTCTGAAGCATGCTCCCTGGACACCATGTATCACCAAGACTCAGGAAAGGGGGTCCAGGCTGAGCCCATTTCCCTGGCTTTGCTCTGAAGGAGGGGGGGGGGCAGTTCACAGGTCAGCTCGCTTCCCCAGGTTGCCAAGTGGCTGGAGTTCATAGAAAACCTACCTATTCACTGACCCTCCATTCACAGACACTGGGAGGTGTGATGGCCCAGGTGGAAGGTTCTCGGAGGGCCAGGCAGTGCTGTCCCTGACTGGGGGCACAGGGGAAGGCTTTGGAACTATCGGCTTCCCTCAGAAGTTGAGCTTCAGTCTGAGAGAAGGCCCACTCTCCTGAGCAGACATCCCTGCCTGCTGGGGGTCTTCAAAGTAGATTCCTAGAGACTTGATCTAGAAAGACCTTGGAGCTGCTATGCACCCAACAACTGAAGACAGTGGGCACTCTCTCAAGCCTCCTTGGACACAACATCAGCACCGGAGCCCCCCCCCCCCGGTAGATGGTAGGTCCCAAATACTTGTTGCAGATAATACTACAGAATACAAGCTACTCTGAACATGGATTCTGTGAGTACTGCAAGTGCACGCTCCCTTCAGACCTGCCCCCCAAACTTCACTGTTTAAGTACCAGCCTCACAGTGTTCACTATTTTAGTTTTCTTTAAATTAACATGCTTCCTTTTCCATTTTTCTTTTTTTCTTTCTCTCTCTTTTAGTTTTTACTTAAATGGCTTCTTTAGTCTTTTCCCAAAATATTCATGAACTCGTAGGTAAGATGTATTAGTCATCTATCTTTTTCATATGTGTTAAAATTAACATATGCCATAGAATGAAATATTTATCCAAGACTTGGCTAAACTCTTCTCACATGCTACCAGCAGTACTTGCCCATAGCTTTGGGGAATGTACTCTAATTTTTTTCTTTGTTTTTTTGTGTAGAATTCTAGTGTTTCTTCCAAACCTTTAATCATATTCCCTCAGCTGACGTGGCAATGCTAGGCAAACCTGCATCGCTCCTGCTCCCTGGTACCACAGGCACTGGGACCAACATTCAGCACGTCGCACGTCGATTGTTGGTATAGGAATTAAACCCCTGCTCTGTTTGACCCATTACAAGCAACCATCATTCCCCATGAAGAGAATAAGGAGGGAAGTGTCCTACAAGTCTCATTAAGAGGCTGCAGACAAGAACATAAACAAGCACTTAACGTTTTCTCAAAGTCTTCACTTGTGCCCCCAAACTTCCATGGGTATTTCTGTGTTCTCTTCAAAATGGTTCCAGCATGGGAAGGCTGAAAGGAAAACTAATTCTGTATTATTATTAAACTAAGAACTCTGCTTTGAACGCAGCCCAGGAGTCAGACCCATGTCTATGGAGCAGGCATTTGCTAATCGCTTCTTGGCTGCGGTTGACTGGTAATGTCCTCAAAACCAAACCATCCTAGGCATTCCTGAAGTCAGAAGGGAAGTGAATTGTTTAAAAGTAAAACACTCCTGTTTCGGGGCCCCAGACCACCATAAGATAGCAGTTTAATAATCTAAGTGATTGGTTTAAAAAGTTATTTGACACCGTTTTGCCAAATGTTTACTTGGGTCTTTCAACGCCATGGATTAAGTACCCTGACTCACCTCCCCATGCCACCCTGTCCTATCATGTGACAGCGGGGTTCAGGCAGCAATGGGACTACAGGGCTCCAAAGCTTCATCTGAAGTCATCGCTGACATTCCAGCCATTCATTTGTCCACACAAGCTTTTACTAGACAATTATTAAGCACCTATTGCATGAGATGATCTCCAGTATTTGTTTTGGGGGTTTAAAGATGCATTCATTGCTCCTGCAGCCAACTGACTTTTTCAACCCACGGATAATGCTGGGAACATTCAGTTTTCTTTTTGTTTACTGGAAATAAATCTTAGAACAATAGATCAAGCTATTTTAACTGAGAAAAAAAAATTTTTTAATCACCTTTCTCATAAGAGATTGAGTCAAAGACCAAAGGAAATTTAATCAGAGCCCTACCTGGAGGTGCAAATAGGAGCTGAGGCCATCGGAGGAGGGGCGCTGAGGAAAGTGACTGGATAGATAACGCCCCATGTCCTCAACACCTGCTCTCATCATCAGCACCTTCAGCAAACACTGTTCAGACCAAGAAGATGCATCCAGGTGCCTGGCTTACAGCTAAGTGCCCCAAGCAGGTGGACCTCATCATACCTTTGGTTACAACGTGGGACCCCTGAAAGGAAGCCTCAGTTGTTGGTCCCGATCAGCATTTCTGATGTCTGGTAATGACACCTCCAGGAAAGGAGGCCACTGTAGGCACAAGTCAAGAACAAATATCACCATCTTGGGACTCAGAAGCTTCGAAGCTGCCTCCCCAGAGGTATTGGCCTTCACCTTGGCAGTGCCAGGCAGTAGCTCCACAATGAACTCTCCCACGGTAGAAAGCCACCATGGCCTGAAGCCTCCTATAGCCGAATTCCATACACTTTGAAAAGGTTACTCAATATTCATTGACAAATGAACCTTTGAGTGGCAGGTCTATGCTGTACAGTATCACACGCATTTGTTGCTCCAGGCAGGATATTTGAAGTGGTGATCTTTGTAGAGACTTCACAGTCCACACACGGGGTGTTAGACACTCCCTCAGCACTGTGCCTCATCTTGCCCCTTCTCACAAGGAAACCCAGTATCTGGACAGTCACCAGAGGACAGCAGTGCACACAGACACAACAGAACTTCCCCATTTGAGAGAGGAGAAAACTGAGGTCGCAAGAGGAATGAGCAATGCACCCCTGACTCCCAGTTAGCGCTCCACAGATCCAGGCTCAGAACTGGAACCCTCGCCTCCCAGCTCCCAGTCAATGCTCCTCCACTTGCCTCCAAGAACTTCAGGAAAAGATCTTCGTGGTGGCTTAAGCATCTTAACCACCACAAAGATAATGAATTGCCTGGTCAGAGCGACAGCATCACCGGGCATAGGATCCCCCCGCAATTTCTGGGATTCTTTAACTTTGTTTACCTTGACTCCATGTAAGAAAGGCATTGCACATTGCAGCCCACATTTAATAGACCATATATCATGCACAAAAGTAAAACACATTTTTACAAGTAATATCCTTATTCCTGACATATACTTCAATATTTTTCCATTGTACTTGATTCTATGTCTTTTCTTTTAAATAATGCTGGATGGGTGTCCATCCACTGCATGGATTTCACAATGCTCTAATTGGCTGTCAGACTTGGTCTGACGGGTGGCCTGGACAATGGCCCTTCAAGGAATGGAGGAGGGTCTAGTCTAATGTATTGCTGTCCCTGGACTTTCTGGGTCCCACCAGAGCTCAGGAGGGGCTAAGGATGCTGACCTCCTCCTGTCTAAGTGGGGAATGGTGGCCTATTCAGCATTCAGCTTCACCTGAATTCAACATCTGCACTATTCCTTCACTCATTCTGTCTGTAAACCTTAAGTCACCCCTAAGAGTCCACCTCTACCCTTAGCCTTCCCCGTTGGGACGTGATTTCTGGCTTCAGGTAACCCTGTGATCAGTCTTCCCTTGCAGCCTGTGAGTTCTAGAACTCTTGGAGAGTCCCAATTCAGAAACTCTTTGTGAAGAAGACAAAGGTAGGAATGAAAGAGAATCATCTGAGACCAGAGGGCAGAAGACGGTCCCAGCCCAGGGGCTTTACCAGGTAGAAGCCACAGGGGTGGGGTTTTTGACCAGAGGCCAGAAACCAGAGCCAGGGCCCAGAGGCAGAGCCCCTGATGCTCCCTGCTGCTGCCACCTCGTAGCCCACAGACAGGCAGCAGCCAGCAGCCAGCAGTCCCTCCCCCTGGGGCACAGCTAATAGGTCTACCCGGACAGTCCCTCCTGACACAGCCAAGTGTTTCACTTGCTCCATTTCATCCCTTGGCTCCTGGCACATTATTTCACAGAGATCTTTAAAGGAGGAGACATCTATCATTAATCAACCCCCAAGGGGTCCTGAAGTTCGGCTTGATACCAAAGACCATTCTCCAATCAGGTTCTCTGATATCTGGGGGGGTGGAGGAGGCTCCTGGAAACACCCCATAATGGGATGTAGAGCTTCCAGCTCCAGTCCTGGTGTTCCCCTATAATGGAGAAAATACATCACAATACAGTCTTTCAAACCCAGGGCCAGGGCTCAGCCCTGAGGATGGTGGCTCAGTCCCTGACTCCCATCACATTACAGCTCAGCAATCGTGACCCTAGAGAGAAAAATTACTTCGAAAGAATTGAATCCGTTCATTGTAAGTGATATTTATGGGGTGTCTACAAAGTAGTGAACTTAGCTTTTAGGGACGGAAGAAGATGAGATAAACCCAGTCCCCGCCTTCAGGGTTTCCAGCATCCGGTGGAGGGTTAAGCCAGCATTGGCTGGGGTAGCACCCTCAGGAGACCCTTCCACCCTGCCCCCTCCCAGCTCCCTCCTGAACTCTCTCTTCACTTACCACATAAGGTTGCATTCGCTGGCTTACCTTTCCTTGGCTCAGACAGAAGGTCCTGTGAGCAGGTCAGAGGGAGGCTACCCTGCTGGCTTTGAAATTGGAGGAAGGGGTCATGAGCCAAGGAACACAGGTGGCCTCAGGGAGGTGGAAAAATCAATAGAACACATTCTCCCCTAGGTGCTCCACATAGAACACCGCCCTGCAACACCTGCATTTGGGCCTAATGTCAAACTTCTACCGGTGATAAGGTAATTAAGTGTGTTGTTTTTAGCCACCAAGCTGTGGTGATTTGTTACAGCAGTGACAGGAAGCTGATACTGATTTTGATCATTGATGCTGGAGCTTGTGCCCTGTTCACATTTCTTCTGTGATTCTGAGCAAGAGGAGACAGCACTGGGTGTTATCTCCACGCATGTAAGTAGCCTCAAGGAACTAGAGAGGCCCCTGTGGTCACTGGTCACCAGTCCAGGCCAGCTCTACCCAGACACCTATCACACTGGCCACATTACTGCTCAAGGCTGGCACTGGGTACCCTGATACCCAGATGTCTGCCTCCCTACAGCACCTCATAGCCACCCCTTCAGAGTGCTGCCCACCTCCTTACGGTGCTATGTCAAGGGGCATGTGGGGCACCCACTGCTATTCCTGGGCCCGACAGCTTCCTCCTGCCTCCCTCAGTCTCCAGAAAACTCCTTTGCCCTTGGGGGGATAATGGGGAGCCCCACTTTTTTTAAGTTTCCCCCAGGATATCTCTGCCTCGCTCTGTCACTCTGTCTCTATCGTTCCCCTTCCCTCTCCCTCTGTCCCCATCTCCCTCTCTCTCTCTATCTCCACCTGCATCTCTCTCTGTCTCTTCTCTTCCTCCCCCCACCCCTCTTCCTCTCTCCTGGTATCTTGACTACAGCTTTCAGTCACTGATCTCTCCAATGTCTTTGGACTTTCTGGAAACAAAGCCCAGGGAGGAGCACACTCCAGACAACTTCTGCTTTTAGTCACACATCTTCCCTCTTCCTCCTGCCGGTGCCAGGAAGCCCTCGCAGCCTGGTAATGGCTTCAAAGGAGAATTTGAAAACCGAGGAAAACACAGAAATCAGTATGTTAATTGATGGTGATAAAAACATAAATTAATATGTTAGAAAAGGTGGCCTGACACAGTACAAATCGTGGCTGTCCTTTTGGCTTCCATTTACTTAATAACTCATAGCCTAGTGTCTGCCCTGTGCGAGATGGTTAGGGCTGTATTGCGGCTCACACCGGCTTTCCTCTAGAGGGAGCCAGAGAGCAAACTGTAAACAAAGAAATAAGGAGCACCACGCTCAGCAGAGCACCGGCACTCAGTGGACCAGCGCTGTGCGTGTCACAGACGGTCCCTCTGACTTACAAGTCAGACTCAGTGATACGAAGGGCACAGGCAGATCAGGGTTCACCTTCCACGTGCTGAGAGCTTCCCACGTGCGATGTTAACTCCCCTAGGCCCACCTTCAGAACCGATAGCTTACCTTCCCCCGTCTTAGATGAGGAAACTGAGGTTTGCAGAGATTTAAGTCCCTTGACTAAGATCACACAGCTGACCACAAAAAAGCCAGGAGCAGACAGACGTGCAGTCTGTCTGGTCTAAAGCCACAGTGCCTTCCGCTCTGCTAGGAGGGCCTCCAGTTGCATCCCTCTTGGGATGTTCCCACATGTTCCAGACAGAAATTTATTTCCTGCTAGGTGTTGACATTCCAATCTTTCCTCCTTGGTCTCCTGGCAAGGGCAACCTGTGAAGAGGCTTCCATCCCCGCAGCCGTCCCTCACGGGAAAGGATGAAGTCATCCAAATACCACCCAAACTGCCCTGGCTCCCTCTGTCCTGCCCCTGTCACCTCCTTCCTGACACCTTCCCCCGGGATTCCGGTCCAGGGACCCAATGCCCTCTCTGTGCGGCCCTGACCCCTGGGCTGGTGGGTGGGAAAGAATGAGGCCAGATGAGCTGAGTGGAGGCCAAAGTGACTGGCTGGTGGTATTCATGCCTATTTTTATTCACAAAAATCTGTTCTGTATTTTATTCAGCTTTGGGGCAAGGAGAGGTCAACTCTCTTCACCTCTGCTGTAAGATGAGAATACTGCAGGAAATGAAATGACAGGGAAGCCAGCCGGGGGGAGTGAGAAAGGGCAAATTACAGGGAAATTAAAAACCTGTGTTCAGATCAGAGCAGAGGGTGTCAACACTCCCCCTCTTCCGGGGCCCTTCTCCCCGAGGCCACAGAGCATGCAGATGGATGCCCCATGCTGCCACTCTTGACAAACCCCACATGCAGGCCGATGACATGGGCACAGGCAGTTCGGCATGCGTGTAACCCGTCCCAAGGTCTCCTGAGCAAGGTCCTGCCTTAGACCTGCTGCATGATCACCTGTGCCTTCCAGCTCCTCCAGGGTCACTGAGAGGAACGCGCCAGGGAGCAGAGCCCACCACTCGTGTGCTGGCGCATGGCCAGTAGTCATCGTCCTCACCATGGTTACTGAGTTCCCTCTCAGTGCAAGTCGCAGTGTCCCTGTGCACTGGAGCCGCAACCTGTTTGGAAACACAGATACAGTAGCTCTTTGCTCCCTCGGGCTCCTAGAGGCCTGACTACCGCTTCCACATATCCTCCAAGGCCCGCCTCAAAGCCTCCCTCCTCCACACAGCCCTCCCTGAACCAAAGCAAAGACCGCAGTTGTTCCCAGCATCCCAAGAGCTGGGACATACCAGGCAGATGGCACATCTCTCTACCTGGTGAAGGCAGATACGTCATTTTAATTCCACCCAGAAAATGGCCATGGAGCACCTGTTCTGTGTCAGGCACTGTGCTAGGTGCCAGCACACAGGACCAGTGTCTGCCCCCCACCTCCTAGAGAGCCGACAATGCATTAGGAGGAATACCTGTGCCCGTCTCACCATAAAAGAACGCAGAGAGGAAAACTAAAGTTTCAACCGGTGAGGGAAGCACAGAGCGAGAGGGACTCCTTCCAGCCAACCTAGCAGCATGAGCTCATTTGAGGGAGACCATAAAAGACTGGCAGAATTTTGTTTTATTTCGGTTTTGTTTGTTTTAGGCTAAAAGAAGACGGTAGCAGACCCTGAAGGACAGGAGCATGGAATCTCAGGAGGAAGGAACATACATTCCCTCAAGTGATGGAATGGCATACTGTCCTGGGCACCTCCAGGGGAAGCAGGTCACTGGGTGAATAGTCTGCTGGGGCACCATCACCCGGTACCACAGCTTGGAGGGCTCAAACAACAGATTTTGATTGTATCATACTTCTGGAAGCTGGAAGTCTGAGATCAAGGTGGGGGCAGGTTCAGTTTCTTCTGAAGCCTCCTTTCCTGACTTACAAATGGCCGCCTTCTCTGTGTCCTCCACATGGTCTTCCCTTGGCATGCACGCACGTCTGATGTCTTTCTGTGTGTCCTAACATGGGAACTTAAAGACACCAATCATGTTAGATTTAGAGCCTCGTTCTAACTTAATTATCTCTTCAAAGATACTTAAAAGACTTTAAATACAGTCATGCTGAGGCATGGGGGCGTTAGGACTTCAACTTCTCAGTTTTAGGGTGCTATCATTCAGCCCATCCCAGATAGTCTTCCCTAGGAAGGGGGTGTGTGAGCTGCAGACAGGAGGAGCAACGTGGTGAGGAAACAGGGAGAATCTCAGGCCGAGGCTAGATTTCATAATTTCTCAGTGCAAGACAAAGTCATTTGGCTTTTATTCTATTGGCTAATGCGACTGAAATACGTGCCATCCTCTGCTGTGTGCTAATAGAGGTTAAAAAAACAAAAGACAGGATGCTGGAGTCCTGTGGTCAAGCTGGGGAAGCCTGCTTCTTCCCTGCAGGTCTTCCCAGGGCTCTGAAGTATGCCAAAGTGCATTGTGAGTTCTCAAGAGGAAAGCCAACTTTTCATAATGGCACATGGGACAAATACTCTATGGAACACCGCAGAAGGTACTGGGGAGCCAGCAAAGATTTCTGGATAAAAGAGCAATATTATCAAATCTTACATTAAGTCTGTCCACTGGAGTTGAAAAATTTGGAGGCTGATGGATTGTCAGAGATGATTGAACACCAGCAGTTGGTCAAAGGCATGTTCTAGAAGGCCTCCATAGGTAGGGTAGCCTGTGGAATCCAGGAAGCCCTTCTACTTCCTACCAGCCCCTCTTCCATTCAACAAGTATAAATTAGGTCCCTAGTGTATGCAGGCACTCTGGTCTTCCGGCATACTAGTCCCCCAGCCTAGAGAGCTCAGCCCAGGGTATGCTTCTTTCTTCATTGTCTGTGTCTCTGTATAGGTTTCCTGTTCTGCTTGGATGAAGGAGCTCTGAGAAGCTCAACAGTACAAGCTGAGGGCCTGATGCCCTGGCTCCTCTATCCCTTTCTCTAAGCATATGCCTAGACCAAGGCAAAGACCTAGGACACAGAACGTCTAGGACACTCCTGGTATCTCAAGGCTGAGATGAGGTTCTGTACTCTATCTAACTCAACAAAGCAGTTAAAGGCAGTCCTTCCAGAACAAAGACCACTATCTCTCAGCTCATGGGGGTCCCAGGTGGTATAGACACATTCCCAGGGACAGTCATTCCCAAGGATTCTTAAGGTTCCATCTCAGTGAAAGCTCAGCACAGATTGCAAGTGCTGAATAGGACCCAAATATCAGACCAAGGTAGAGGAGACATATGGCCGACAGCTGCACAGATGGGGCAGCCCGCACCAGGGCCCCTAGGAAGGCAGGGGGCCTGCCTGTTCAAAGTCTTATTCCTCACCACCTTGCATTCCCACCAAGAAGCAGGGTAGAGCCCAGGAAAGGGGCTAGGCTGAATGGGGCTTCAGACAGTGTGGGGTGCAGAGGCATATGGGGAGGGGGTGTGGGAGGTCAAGAAGGCTGGGGCACTGGGCTCCTGGGTGGTAGTAATAGGCAAAGTAAGTAGGGCTGTTGGGCTTCAGACTCTTGTCCTGACTTACCCACGGCTGCTGGAAGACCCAAGGCCTGAAGCCAGATACTCAAGTGCAGTAGTTATTGTGGACTTTGGTGCAGCCACCTCCATATGTAAGAAGAGACTGGACTTGTTGTTATTGTTTTGTTGTGTTTTTGCCACATGTGATCCACACCCCTGTCTGTTACCCAGCTTCCAAGTCCCTGCAAGCCGTGAGCCTGGACTCAGAGGAGCACGTTAGCCCACATGACTTAGTTATTAGAATAAAAAAAGAAAAAGTCAAGTATTTCAAGGGGTACTTTTTATGCCGCTAGAATGTGTCCCTGTGTCAGAAGTTCCCATCAGAATGTGAGGTGCTCTGCAGGGCCAAGGCAAGGCCCCTTACACTGCATACTGCCTGCTCCCAATGCACCTGTTCTTTGGGAACACTGGTGGATGCTCTGGGGTTGATATGACCCTGAGGTTGAAGAGAGCCACTGCCCGCACCCTCGCTCGGCTTTCCTGGCCGCACACAGAAGCTGCACACATCAGAGGGACAGTCTGCCCACCTGGGTTTCCTTGCCTGGCTGCTCATTGACATTTGCTGGGGCTCATCTGTGAAGGCTCAAAGGGCAGAAATTGATGGAACCTGTCCTTCCTAGTAGGAACCATCTTCACTCCGGTCCTAGCGGGGGAAAGACACTAAGTACCTTGTTTACAACCATGAGCTGTTCCTTACTATAATTGAGCCAATGGCTTTAGATGTCCTGAGACACACAGAAACCTAGAGACCCAGAGGCCACCATCCCTCAGGCTTACATCAGCCTCTCGCAGTCTGTGACCAATGCTGGTGACATTCAAATGGAAACTGGCCTCCTCCATAATGTCATGTTGCCAAAGTCCTGGAACTCGCCAGAGCCTGGGGCCGCCCAGTCCTGACCTTCATCATGCCAGGAGCCTCCCTTCCAGTTTACAAAGTCTATAATCCTGTCCTATGGTTAAGGATATGGACTATTTGTCTGGAGGGGAGGAGGGTGATTTTATTTTTAGGCCTTCAAAGTTGTATCTTCAGGCTAATAGTCATTTTGGATGATGTTGCATTGATTCGAAGCAAAGTGAACAGCTAGACTATTGCCGCAGTGGGATTTTTACAGGGAAAAGAGAATGATTTCGGAAATTTCCTCTCTCCCCAAAGGTGTATTTTGAACACAGACTTCCCTTCTCTGCTTTATGTCTATTTCAGACTAAGAGGACAGATCAGGGGAACCCTTCCTAGCTCCCCTCAGAATGCAGGTGCCTACCGGTCTCAGTGACAGGCTCAGGGGCAAGCAGGTGGGTCTGCTGACAGAGCAACCTGACTTCCAACCAGTGCCCACGCTCAGCCTGACCCTGCGTGTCTCACCACGGCAGTGGCACCCCAGGGCATGGGGGAGAGGGTGCTTCGGGCACTGAGGACTCCTGACATGCAAGCCTGACAGCTGGCCCTTTCACCCATTTGGCATCCCTCAGTCCCATCAGCTCTAAGACCTGCTGGATGTCAGGGGAGGCCTGCGACAAGAGCGCCCAAACCCTCTGCAGGAACAAGCAGGTGTAAGCTAAACTACAGGCCTTTGTTAAAGAAACGATTAAAATAGAGTCTTGGGTTAACGTGGTCTGTAGTAGAAAACATTGCTACTGAAAACCTCAACGTCTGCAGAGGCGGATTTCACGGCAGGCTCACCAGGCATGCCGTGGGCCCCAACTTCTGAGGGGCCCGCAAAACCCCAACTTTACACTTTTTCTAATGACATCAAGTTTGGTTTCATATGTATAATTTTAACATATAATATCTTTTATTTATTTAAAAATATGGTTAACATGTATTTTTATTTTCCCCGTCTCTTTTTTTTTAAACAGGCCCAATATTTTCTCCTGCCTCCAGGGCCTCAATCAATCAACCTTAATCAGCCTCTAAATGTCTACCCAGAAGTTTTAGGGTTTTATGTTGAGAAAATGCCTCTACAAGCAAGGCAGGGAACATGAACTTGAGTGGACACAGTCCCTTGAGTAGGGCAGGTGGCACTGCCCAAGACCTTCGTTCGGTGTTTTACCCTGGACCCCAATCACAGGCTATGCAGTAAGGCTGGCTGGGCCCCAGCGGGGCAGAAGCAGCAGGTGCTCCAGAACTGAGTAGTGACCTGTGCTGGGGTATGGAGACCAGCAGCTCTCAAAGACCAAGGAGCTATTTCCAGGGTTTTCTGATGTGGAGCCAGGAAACCACACAGGGCTCCCTTTGTTTTTCTCCGCAACTGAGCAACACATGAAGTCCCGGGAACAAACTAAAACTTCAGTTGTGAACTTCTAGGTCATAAGAGGACGCAGACTAATCAGACTATTTACAAAATGCTGTCGACACACACCAGAGGGAGCTGGTCGGCCTCTGCCAGGGACATTCTGCGGATTTCTTATAGCATGTTTTGTCCATCCTTTACTTACTAAACATGCAAACCCTCTTCATGTCTTCTAAGGCAGGGCTCTGTTGTCTGCTCACCCACTGAGTACCAATGATATGAGACATATGTCTGGAGCCACCCTGGGTTGGATGTCCCCAGGGCCCAGGTCTACCACATCACACAAAACACACACACACACCAGACATGCCTCCTGCAGATGCTGCAGATGCAGAGCCAGAAGCCCCCCACCCCCACCCCGGGACTAGATCCCTCAGTCGCGGCCCCAGAAGTCTTAAACTGTCCCCGCAGAGCTGACCCACGAGGATTCTCGACACAAAATGTCTGGTTCCACCAAAGGGCTCCCTGACATCAGCACGGTACGTGGCAGTCCACTTTTTGTTTGGAGACACAGAGATCCAGATGGAAGAAGCAGCTGGCCCAAAGGCACAGAATTCTGTTTAGCAATCAACCAAGGTTTAAGGAAAAGCAAAGACAGGTTTCTTTCTCACTCATAAAAAAGGGGGCTCTTCCTAGCCTGCCAGTTTCTGCCCCAGCTCCCTGCCCCAGGTCAGGGACAAACCGCTGCTCACCCAAGCCTACTCTTCATCCAATCTGAGTCTGGCAAACCTGTAACTTGGGCTATCAAAACCATCCTCTGCTAGCATCCTTCTTGTCCAGATGCTCAGCCATCTGTTTCTAAGATTTAGCATGCTGTGCCGAAGTTGGCCTGTCCTGGCTTCTGACAGCCAATTGCTAAATATTCAGAAATCTTGCTAGTGAGGTGTTTAAAGGTTGGAATTTTAAAATTAGCCATGGTGGAAGTATATATACCATGGAAATCAGCAAATGCCACAAATCAGGGATTTTCCCCGAGAGTAGTATATCAGGACGTGGCTTCTCGCCATGGAATGTCACTCGGGTCTTGGTGAGCGGAAAGGCTGTCTCTCAGGATCCATGATTGCAAGCAATAGGAGCTGACTCCAGTAAACAGAAATGGGATTTTCAAGTAGCTTACAAAATCCACAGGAGATGTGGAGACGCGGGGTCATGAAACAGGCTAGAAATGAGGATGGCAAGGCAGAGTATGGTGGACCGGGCCACAGAAGACTAACCACCATGCAGCAGGATACTCCCTTCAGCCCCTCTCTAACATGAAATAGCCTTCCCCAATTTCCCCAGGGTGCATGTGGTGTATTAGTGACTTGCACCTTACTGTGGATCAGTTTAACCTTACCTTTTCCTCTTCTCTGGATTCACTTGATCTGAAAGAACAGGAGCAATGCTTGACCACCTACACTAGTGAAAGAGTTAAGCGCAGATAATCCAAAACAGCCAGTAACCCCAGAAATATTTCCAAGTGGCTCTGGGACATATAGCACATAAGTCATTAATTATACAAAGGAACTAGAATTGCTTATGTAAATTGTGACTTCACAATAAATGGAGTCCTCAAGTCCAAGGGTGCCTTTCAGCTTACAGACTGGAAATATCAGTGGTACCCAGCAGGTAGGGAAGATAGCTAGGAAGCAACCTCAACCGAACATCATGTAGCATTAACCACATCACTAGGACAAGAGTCAGTACAAGATTTAACACATAAAAATTAAATATATAGCACACAAATGCCTATAAGAAGGCATCCTCACGGTCATCCAGAGGCATCCACATTTAGAAAGAAAGGATCAGAGAAGAACTGAAGAACTTCTCAGTGTTTAATTATGCTTATGATAAACAAAAAGTTAGGGGATGTTTTATTGTTCAAGGATGTGCTAGTGGGAAAAGGTGGGACAGCTGGTAGACAGGTGCAAAGACACTGCCTGCTCATCACCTGTTCTGCAGGCTGCTGAGTCACATGGGCCTGAACGGTGAGGAGCACAGCTCCCCTGAAGGCATGTTCCTTTATAATATGTGCAAGGAACTCAGAATAACAAGTACCGGAGGCAGGAAGACTTTGGTCTCTAAGTGATGCCACATTTGCAGCCTGTTGCTGATCTGACTCAGAAGAGAGGAGGCAAATCAGTGCTTTCTTCTCAGAGGCCATGGATATAGCCCCGCCTTGGCTCGCTGGTCCTCCTGGAAACCTGGCATCCAGAGCAGAATCTGAGCTCAGCCAGGCCCCAGCCTGGCAGCAGACCCCTGAGACGCCCAGCAGAGTCTCGGGGACATCAGGCCCATCAGCTTTGGAGCTGGACCTGTGGTCCCCTGAGCATTCTGGTTCAACTAGAACCAAGTTGTCCTTGGACCATGAAGTCCAGAAAACAAGCTCTGTGGTTAGAAGGTCTGGGCTCCAATCCTGCAAATCACAGAGTGGGCTGAGAAAGCCCCGCCCACTCTGGGTCTTGCCAGAGGGAGCTAGCTCCTCCTCCTTCCCACATGTGGACACCAACATCTGACACATCACTGCACACTACAGACAACACTGACCCAAGTGCAGACAAGGGGCCTGTGTTCCCTTGTCCCTCACTCTTCGCCACTTCCCAACGTCCCATTCATTTGGGGTCAATCTGGACTCCTGGTAGCAAGCTGTACCAGGGAAAGCCTCACAAAGATTGAACATGAGGAATGAGAGCAGGTATGCAACCAAAGAAAACCCAAGAAAACATGGTTTTATAACCCAGAACAGGAAAGGCCTTCACCACATGACACAAAAAAACCTCAAGATCCCTAAAATATGAGACTGATAAATTTGACCTGCTTTCCATATAAACAAGAAAAAAATCAAAAGAAAACCTAGAAAAAATATATTTGGAACTCAGGCTATAGAAGAAAGATTAATGTCCTTTGTACATACAAAACTCATTTGGAGTTTGAGGGATCTAATCAATAGCTCTTTTCCTACCAAAATCCCAATCCAACTGGCAATACACAGGAATGAGCAAAGGCCGCAAAATTGGCTTTATCACAAACAGAGCATTTGGAGAACGTGCCTTAGATGTGCAAGCACTAGGCCTCACAATGCTGGTTCCCAAGATGAAGCAGGTCAGGCCTCATGGGCCAGCAGGATGGTGGGTTTTGAGCAGCCAAAGGTCAAAGTAATCCCACGGGAGAGAAAAGTGTGAAAGATGGTCTAGCAATGAGGACAGATCTCACCAACTAAAAGGCGGGACCTGTGACATTCTTACAGCAGAGACAGATGTGTTAGAGTCCGAGGACATGCATGCCTTCTGCTCAGAGCACAGTGCAGGGGTGGGAAGGAAGACAAAGGGCCTTGAAGCCCACAGCCACTGTGACAGGTAATGAGGCCACCTGTCTATCCCACTAGGACCTGGAGGAAATCACCCTGTGAGGAAACCAGAGCAAAGAGCAACTGTTCACTGTGGACCATTTACCAGGGGGAAGCCTCAGTCACAGCTCTACTCCTGGGGCTGACAACTGCCCCCCAATAGCATAACCCTTCTTGGGAGCAGGAATACCCAACATTGCCAGGGAGGCAGCATGGTGGTATCAGTGCACATGGCTCACAGTGACAGGCTGATACAGCCCTGAACTGCAGGTGCATCTGTGAGGGTGGATTTTATGTGTCACCTTTACTGAGTCCTAATGGGGTTCCTGACATTTGGCCAAACATTACTCTGGGTGTGTCTGTAAGGTTTTTGCTGAATGATACTCACATTTGCATCAGTAGACCGAGTAAAGCAGATTACCCTCCTTAATGGGGGTGGTCTTCATCTAATCAGTCGAAGGTCTTATGAACCACACAGAAAGATTGATTCTTTCTTCAGTTACAGGGGACTTTTCCTGCCCTACCGCTTGAGATGGGACATTGGTCATTTCCAGCCTTCAGACTGGGACTGAAATATTGGTGTATACATGTGAGTGTCTGTTCATAGCCAGTCACTGTTTTGAACTCTTCTGGCTTTTGTCACCTCTGTCATGGGCATGGGTACAGCAGCAGGAGAAAAGGAAGATTATGGCTTTACCATGACCATAGGGCACCCCAAACATAACTTCACTGCCTTTAGACATCACCTCCCTTATCAGAGATTCTTGAACATGTTAATGTTGTGTCCTAATCTGTTTATTTTACCTTCCTAAGAGACCATTAGTTACAAATCCAAGGGCCTACAGGGGCATGGTTGGTAAGATAGAGGTCTGAAATGTAAGTGGTGGAGACTGGCAAGATGCAGTATGTGCCCCATTAAGCCATTCAAATTCAAATTGTTATTAAACACCATGCTGTCAAAATAAAGCACACCATTGCCTAACCTCTCTAGGCTATAAGTTTCCCATGGCTGCTTACAATGAAAATTAAACTCCAAATACAAATAATAAAAATCAATAGCATTGCAATTAGTAATCAGGAACTTTGCTGAGAGAAAGAGTAAGATAAAAATTCTTATAACAATCTCATGAAGAAGATACTACTATTATTTATTTTACAGTAGAGAAAACTGAGGCACAGAGAGGTTAAGTAGCTTACCTAAGGTCACACAGCCTAGTAGTGTCACAGTCAGAACTTGAACAGAAGTAGTCTGTCTGCAGTGTCTACTCTGAATTGGGCTTTTTGTGAATTCAAGAGCTACAAGGGAACTGGGCTCTGCTATGTGGGGGAGCATGCTTATTTATGTCTCTGTCTTATCCTTACAAAGTGATCTGGAATTTTGAGCACACATCAGGACTTTCTTGTATAGAACCAGTCTCTGCCAAGAATTTCCCTCTTTTCTCAATGGGGTTTGCTTGGTTCATTCACTGGATAATTGTTTCTGTTCTTTACTGTCCTCAGTGTAGATGGACAGTGACCAGTAAAAGCCAATGTCTTTCTGATTTGACAGCCAAGACCTTGCTGTGGTAGACAACCCACATTGCAGAAGGCCTTCTCCATGCAGCCGTGGGGCCCTGGGTGAGTTCCCAAGCTACAAGAGTCTTCACCAGTAAACAGATCAGGTTGGGGGAGATAAGCACTGAGCCTTCATCCAGGCCCACCACACAAAGTTAAAAATAGGGTATTAGACCTTATTTTAGTTAGCTCAGGTTACAATAACAAAATGCCATGAACTGAGTGGCTTAAACAACAAACATTTATTTTTTACTGTTCCAGAAGCTGGTAAGTTTAAGGTCAAGTTTCTGGAAGATTTGGTGTTTGGGCAAATTTTGTTGTTAAACCCCCTTCTGGTTTGCAGATGACCACATTTTTGCTGCCCTTACATGGCAGAGAGAAGGCTTTGGCCTTTACTTCTTTTTATAAGGGCACTGACCCATTATGGGGGCTCCACCCACATGATCTCACATAAACCTAATTATCCCCATCTACAAATACCGCCACTCTGGGGACTAGGGTTTCAAGCGGTGAACTTCAGAGGGACACCAGAGTCCACAGCAGAGCTGGTAGAGGAGTATAGCCATGGAGAACACATCTCGAAAGAGGGTGCAGTGCTTACTGCACACCCCTGTTATAGCACTCCCCTTCTTCTCGGTCTGACCACCTGCTCGCTAGCTAATGGTGTGTGCTGTCATCCGAGGAACATCAGTCCTCTCTTCCAAGTCTCCATTCCCAGACCATTGTGTAGCCTAAGCCTTCACACCCATTCTTCAGGGAGCCTAAAGACTTTGAGCACAAGCCAGAGGGTAACTGGAAACCCCTTCACTCTCGTGGTTCCCAGATTCACCCCCTGAAGACCCGCATATTTGAGTTTGTTATTGTACTCATTTGCTAAAAGAACTTGCACCTGAAAAACACTGAACCTTATATGGTGCTTGCATTTCCAGAGTGTAGAACTGGAGGTTAATCTTATACTTCTGCACAAGAGACAGGGTTGGGGAACCAGAGAAGCAACTTTCCAAAGCACACAGCTGGCCCTGGAAATCTTCCCAGCTCAGCCGGGAAAGGAAGGGTGGGCCGCTCCCTGAAGGCCAGGCAGCCAAGGCCTCCCCAGGCCAGGGGTCCATCCAGAGGAATCCCATTACCCACAGTCCCTGGCAGTCCTGAGGCCTGGCATGCTGGTCAGTCACGATGCTGCTGAAACCTGTGGTCACTGACCACCACCAGCTGGTGGTGGCACTTTAAGCCTCTCCAAAGAGTATGGCTTATCACTCTCATGACCATATAAAGAGGTTAAAAGGATATTTAAGTAATTGGTGATCTAGGTATCAAATACTGCTCAACAAGTCACCTCAACCAAATGATATTAAACTATGATTACTTATTAGTAGTAGTAGTATTTCTCATGATTCTAGGGGTTACCTAGGCTCAGCTAGACGGCTCTCATCCAGGGCCCTCATGTGGTTGCAGCCAGGCAGTGGTTTGGGGGAAGCAGTCCTGAGGCCTCCTCCCCCACGTGTCTAGCAACGGAAGAAACTGGGACCTCAGCTGCACACCTCTAGCATGGTGTCTCCACGGGGCCTGGGCTGTCTTACTTCAGTCCTTATTCAGCATGAGGTGGGCAGTGTGGACAAAAAGGATGAGCTGAGTTGACTCTGGGCTAGAGGAGAGGTGACCCACTAAGGCCACACCCAGGAGCACGGCGTATACTTGACCACATAGGCATGACCTGTAGCGTTGCAGTTCTCCCCACTGCCGGTAGCACGTGTGTATGTTTATGTTCATTCTGTTCCATTTAGCTGTCCCACCAGGATGATGTATAGCAGGTGGTGAAAGCAGTGTTTGCCCCACCCCTGGAGTGGGAGGGCAAAGTTCTAGGATGATCTTATTTCCTACCCACCCTTATTTATTCTTTTTTTATTTTTCAATTGCATTTGCATTCAATATTATTCTGGATTACTTTCAGATGTATATCATAGTGGTTAAACAATTGTATACTTCACAGAGTGGTCCCCTCCCCAATATTTTAAGTACCCACCAGGCCCCATACTAATCATTTATTCTTGAAGTTGACCCACCTAGGCTGGGGGGAGAAGTCCAGGGCCGATGTTTGGGATGCAGGGACTAGAGCTACCTCAGGAGGACCTATGTCCTCAGGGCTTTAAACAGCCTGAGAGGGGTCCAAGCCAAATCCCTAGACAGCATTGAGTGTTCCCTAGTTAGGAAAACCAAGTGTATACACTGAGCCCAAGGTCTAGGGGCTGGCCTGAGAGTGAGAAGCAGACAAGGACTAGACAGGGCTAAAACTGAAATTAAGCAAGGGCTCCATCATGAGCAAGTGGTACCGGCCGTGGAGTGCCTGGCGTTGCCTTCATTGGATTTTTGGCTTTATGGTGTTTGGGTGACTCAGACCTTCTGCCAAGCAGCCTGATCTCTGCTGTTATGACAACAATGATGATAAAGGGTTCCTGTGTGCTAACTGTGGCACAGGGACTCTGCTAGGCACATCTGTGCATGTTTCATTTAATCCTCTCTGCAACCCTGCGAGGGGCTGTCATCCCCATTGTGCAGGTGAGCAAACTGAGACTCAGAGAGGGCAAAGTCTTTGGTCATGATCAACAGGTAATGATGACTGCTGGCCATCAGACTCTGCCCAAAAAGGTAATGGCCACAATGCACTTGTGGTGGTAGGTTTATTTCCTTTTTCCTCAATGAGAAAATGAAAAATCAGTAACTGGCCTGAGGTCCAACAAAGCTGGGAAGTGGTAAAGTGAGGGCTTGAACCCATTCTAATTCCCCAATTCAAGCTCTTTCCACTGCTCCAAGGGTTCTTCTTCGGGGGTGTCCTGCAGCCCAGAGTGGCCTGGCACAAAGTAAGGAGAAAAAAACCTGTGAGACAGCACTCCATACAACCCAGCAAGGGCAAGAAGCAGATCGTGAATGAGGGTGAAGAGCAGGGCAGGGAGCAATGCTCACCATATGCTATCTCCCATTTTTCACTTAATAAAGGAAAATCATCTTGTCATTTTTTAAATTCCCTGTCCTACAGGAGGAGAGGAGCAGGAACCCCAAAGAGGACACCTGCTCTCCTCACCGTCTGCTTTCAATCTGTTATCTGGCCTGGCACATGTCTCCTGTTCCCGGGATGTTTTAAGGGGCCATCTTAGCTGGCTCCAAAGAAAATATTCATTTTGATTACAGAAAAGAGGCACATCTGCTAGTCTGGATTTGTGGGAGAGCCCATAATCCCTGCATTTTACCTCTTATTAGCCTTCTTCTCCAGGAAAGAAACGTCTTGCTCTTTAAAGTCGAGGCCATAAAATCGTGACAGCTCGCTTGCAAGCAGAGCTGACTCTGGAACATGAAACAGCCCTTCAGATCAAATATACAGCTCAGGTGTGGGAGTGGGAGGCCGGGTCTTAAAGCCGAGTTAGTTGTTCCTTGCGTTTTGTTTTATGGATTTCTCAGGCAGCTCCCTGCTGTCGAGTGCCGCCCCGTTCCAGCATTTCCGGCATATTTCCCATTAGCCCTTTATTTGAAATTTTATGTTTCCCCTCATAAAAACCTTTAGCAGATTAATATGCTCGGGATGTTTATTTATAAGTACAGCTGGTCTTCCTTCGAGTTGTTTTCATTGTTGGGTTGCCTGAGTGTGCTCTTTGTGCAGTTGTGGGGCCGCAACCCGGCAACCAGCGTTATCTCAGAGACGAGGACACACGTGGCCGGGGCGGGGGGGTGTTGTGGGGTGATGGAGGACACCAGGCAGGCCTTGAGGTCTGCCCTCCAATGAGGCAACTGGGGTCCCTTTTTGCCTGGCTGCCCTCGGTTTCACTGGGAATGGTCTGTGTGTGGATGGTGGACATGGAAAGAACCCAAGCCAGTCATTGTCATCTCCTGTGGAGCCCCTGGTCCGATCAAGAACTACTCCCCTTTGAGCTGAAGAAGAGGATCAGGGACTGACCACGATCGCTGGGGTCACTCTGATCTTGGATGGGCAACTACTTCTTTTATAGGATGCATGATAAACAAATGTCTTATAAATTTCTAAATTGTACCATCCTTTCCTCCATCCTCCTGCTTTATTATTTTTGCACTAAAAATGACCAATTCATTAGTTTTTAAAGGCCATGTCTTTAATCATGGGGAACCAGGTGATCTTATTAAAGATCACCAGAGCATAAGTTTTTATTCCTACAGTTGGCTTCTTAGATCTCATGCATGAAAGGAACATTTTTTAGCGACATCACTGAAGAGTATCCCCCACACTCTGCTATCTTTCCCTGGGAATGGGGGCAGCCCTGCCCTGTGACTGTTAAAAAAGCTCTGCCTCCTATTGGCCTTAGCTTTGCCTCTCAACTAGACTCCTATCTTGCAACTTCTACCTCCGCTTTCTGGGACCACACAGTCTGTTTCATCTCCTTTTTCCCTTTGAGCAATTTGAGGGCCGTTACTAATTCCCCAAAATCATTCCTTCCCCAGACCATATGTCCTGGAGCCTCCCACACTCTGAGTGGGGATCCTTATGAGTACTGGCTCCATTCTTTTCTATCTTCCTCAGACAGATGGGTTCTCCTGTCAGTGAGACTACTAAGGGCTTGGCATGCATGCCAGTCATTATGCAGTTCTATGCTCTTGGCAAAGGCTGTCTTTGAAGCCATGCCTCTAGACTCTGGGGAGAAATATTTTTTATCGGTCAGATGTGTCTTCATTACCAAGACATTATCAGAGGCAACAAACACTGGTACCAAAGAAAAACAGAAAAATTTTATACCAAATAGCAAATGGCTGGTAGGCTCTTGCTCTCTTGTTTGCAGAAATGTTTGCTGATATCCAATAGAACAAGAAAATGCAATCTATGTATCAAAAATTAAACGATTCATATGGTCTCTGGAGAAACAGATGTCCCATCCCCCAGAGCTCCCTCTGATCCCCTTACCTTTTAGATTTGTAAGTGCTGCTCAAAGACTCCTAAGCATCAAGAAATTCTCTCCACCTCCCAAAATCTCAGAGACCAAAGAGAGGCAGATGTGGAAGCAAATGTGGTCGTGGCTTTGGGTCATTTAAGGGAACGGATGAACCGTTATTGGCATAAATAATCTCTTTAAAATACTAATGATTTTAACAAAGATGTAACCCTAGAACCTCAAACTTTCCACTACATTCATGGCAAGACAGAAGGTCCAGAGCAGTTGGGAAGAGCAGAGACTCAACCATCATGAACCTGGGTCCCGGATCACACCACAGTGGGGGCAGTCATGTCACAGTCCTGATCAGGTGTCCTGGTAATACATGGCCTCACTCTCATTGGCCTCACCTACCTGGTTAAGCTCCTGGATGTAAGTCGTGTTTCTCCTAAAATTGTCCATCACTCCAGATTATAGTTTCTTAGAAGAGAAGAAACCTTCTTCAGAAGTCTGGAAGTAAAGCTGGCCTACTGCCCCTGCTGGCAGGTGCCCTGTCAGGCACTCCTGGCAAAGATGATCAGAAGATCAGAAGGTGGGGCCTCTGACTTGTGCGGGGCCAGAGAAAACAGCCTGAGGAAGAAGAGGCGTGGGAAGAGGGAGGTTGAAGAGGCGGTGCTGGGTGATGGGAGTGTGGGGAGTTCATGTTCTGGAGAATGGAAGTATGAGGAAGTCAGCAGTCTGTGCGTGGAAGGAAGAATGGACAAGTTTACTGTGCAGAACTATCTGACTGGGGAAAAAATCTGGGTACATGTGAACATCTATGCTTGGCGCCAGCTAACCTCTCTGGTGCAGAACTCCACTGCCTAAGGTGCGTTTGTGCCCCTTCCAGGAAGGGGAAGTCTGTTTTGATCTCTCCACCATGCACAGCACTCACACCTGGCTCTCCCAGCCCAGAACAGCTCCCTCAGAACGCCTGCCCTGACTTCAAGGGAATGATCCCTCTTTCCAGCTGATACAAGCTCAGAACTGGGGCCTTTCCTTCCAAGAAGCAACAGAACTATAACTCTGTCTCTTGGACTCCAGGGACCGCAGCTCCGGAGCTTAGGGGTCCTGCCGAAAGCGGCTTCCCTGAGGGTTGGATGGCTCACCCCACCACCAGGAAGGGAGGAGGCTTACAGGGGAGAGTTGTTCGGGTGCTGTGCAACCACTTGCCCTACAAAGACAAAGCTTCCTTCCAGGATTTCTCTGAATGGAGGTATAGACTTGAATTGCTTAGAACAGTGTTTGCTTTTCCTCGAACTGTTGATTTAATCAGCCACCTGAGTGTAAGAGACTTAGTTCTCCTTTAGACCTTTCTAGAGCATCAAGTTCTTCCCCTGACACTCACTGAATAAGACATGGCTTCGGGGAAATGTCCTCATGTTCCCACTCTGTCCCAGGCTTCAGGCCCCACCACATTTCAAGGGAAATGTCTTATGCTGCTCATTGCATGCAAGTCCCCTCAAGCAAAGGCACAGAGGATGAACAAAGTTCTCATGGGAAGGTCACACACACGCATGCACACATACACATGCACATATGTGTACACATACACGACTGAGTGTGTTCTGAGGGCATTGCTGCTCCTCCACTTCAGGGGAATTAATTCTTTTGCTGAGTAAGGCTGTTTGATATGCCTTACCTGTGAAGAAGATGCTAAGTGAAACAGACCCCACCAACCTCTCACAAAAGCTTCTGTAGCCAGTACTTTATATACTGATATACCGAATAATCCCACATACATTGTACAGGGATGTGTGGGTATGTATAGGGGATGCTGGGGGGTAACATGGAATGTAGTCCTGAAGGAAGCAGGCTCCAAATAAAAATCTTGGGGTTGCATATGTCACACATAACACACCTGGGCCAAATCAGAGGGCTCCCACAATCTCTACTGGGCTGTGGGCAATAGGCTGGTGGTACAAGGCCAGGAACATGACTCGCTGGGGTCTGGCAGGAGAGGTGCAGCTCCTGGAAGTGGCCCAAGGAGATCAGGATCCTGTCCCTCTTACTGTCTCTCTTTCCCAGGGAGGGACATCTGGCAGCTCCTGGTTCTGCTTCTCATCCAATACAGCCTCCTGTAGCCGCTCCATCTACGGGCACCTCCTCTTCTCTCATTCAAGCTCCCCCAGGTGTGTGCTAATGACCTTCCCTTTATCCAAACTATTCCTGTTTGGATTTTGCATAGTTAACTTTTAAAAAATAAGTTGTTGCCAAGTCAACAAGACCAGAGATAGATTTTTAATTTATTTGCTGTTATCAAAAAAAGCAATAAGCATCCATCATATTGTCTCTTTAATCAGTGCAGACCACTGGTTTATTGTTCTATCCCCCTGACTCAGATTGTTTTGTGATGTTGTCTCAATTATACATAACAATAAATGGATATGTGGAATGGTATCAGGCTCATTGGATAGTGGAGAGGAGTAAGGAAACGAGGGATGAGAAGAGCGTCAAGAATGATCACGTGTTGGACATGCAAAACTTGTTGACACTATTATTCCCACCAGGCCCCTGTTCCCTGCAATCTGGACCATCAGCCAGAGAAGGTAGCACGTGGTCCTGTGAGGCCTTGGGTTCCTCTCATTGAGGCCAATTCCCACACGCTCAGTGAAGGGATGCCAGAGGTGTCAAAAGACAAGACAACTGAGTTCCCTTCCAGACTTCTGTTCTACCAACCATCAACCCTCCTCTGTCCATCAATTCCCCAGGGGAGGGGGAGGGATCCTGCAGGTTTCCAGGCATAGCTGACCAGCTCTTTCATGTGAGTGCAACCACAGCTACATGGGAGATACGCTACTCACACAAGTGAAAACAGTCACCTCTTTTGCAGGTTCTGGGCTGCAAAAGGTGAAGGAAACACCATGAATTCTCTAATTCATGTTTCACTTGAGATTAGAAGAAAAACTACAGAAAAATAAACCATGTCAATCAGCCCTGCTGTGTAAACAAGTACTTGATAACCCATGAAACAGCTTGTATTTCACTATGGAGTAGCCAAGGACAAAGATCCCAAAACAAGCCTTCTCTTTTATGGTGATCTGGAAAAACAACAAAGAAAGAGTTTGTTTTACCTCTGGGAGCTGCTACAACCAGCTCCTCCCTCCCCAAAGAGCTTTTCTGAGCAGTAAGTCTGTGGCTCTTATGCCTGGACCAGCTCCAGGGTTCACCAGCACCCTGTGGCTGGCCAGGGTGAGGCTGGCCCATGCGAGGCTGCCTCGTGCATGAGCCCAGGCTTCCCGGAGTTCACACTCTCAGAGGCATGACTGGGCTCTCCTCCTTAGAGACTTGCTAACCCATAAGGCACCTTTGTGCAAATGAGAAAAAGATAACCCCTATCTTTCAGATGCAGCTCTGGCTTGGCAGGCAGACAGAACCTTCTGCAAATTAGAAAAAGGTGCCTCAGCTCTAGATCGGGGGTCTGCAAACTTTCCTTATCAAGGGCTAGACAGTGAACCAAAAGGTCTCTGCCACAACTACTAAACTCTCCTTTGTCACATGAAAGTGGCCATAGATGACACATCAACAAATGAGTGTGGCTATGTTCCAAAATATTCTCATTTCGAAAATCAGGCAGCGGACCTGAATTGACTCATGGACTATCCATCCTCCAGATGGATGCAGCCCAGCGTCAAAAGCTTGGCCAATGGAGCACAAGCTAAAACTCATCCACTGCTCATCCCTTTGACTGGGTACCCTTGTGAGAGCCCTGTACCATCCTGAATCCCCAAGATGCCAGAGACTTAAGGAAATAAACTGTTTCAACCTGGAAGGGACTAGGCCAGTGAGTCTCGGCATCTTGCCTCCCCCACCAATGCTTCCTACTCCAACAGCCTCTGGATTTGGGGTTCACGCCAATCAGAGTGCCAACTGCTAGAGACCCAAAGCCCCTTCCTCATTCCATCGAGTAGCCCCAAGCCAACGAACCGCACTGAGCAAAACTTTGAAAATCAGACTTCTCCTATTACTTGAAGAGATAAAGACAAGGTCTGCAGAGACAAGAAGTCCAGTAGAGCTGGATCACAGGGATTCTGAGATGCCTGTCTCCTGAGACCTCTTTTTGGCAAAACACCAATTAACCAGTGAATAATTGGTTGGAGTAGAAGATTATGACAGGTGGCAAAAACAAGTTGTTTCTGGAAATTTTCCAGTTTTCTTCCCAAACCAGCCTTCCAATTATAATTAAAATATGGCAGTGGCTTCGTACAAACCACAGACAGCCCACAACCTTGCAATACAAGCACAGTCGGCAGAAACCTACTTCCTGCAGTGCCACAGAGCAGCCGTGGCACTAGTTTTGGGAACACTGGTCTGACTTTTAGTGGAATACTCTGCTTTTTTATCCACACTCCACTTGACCTTCATAAATATCAAACCACTACCATCCTGAATCCTGACATTTAATTCTTTCCTGCTGTTGAATGAGGCCACATTTGGCTAGAAGGTCACTTGTCACTTACAACCATGGAGAGAGACATATTATTTTAATGAAGCTCCTAACTCAGAGCAAATCATGAAACTGTGGGCATGCTGACCTGGAGACAAAGGGGGTGCTCGGATGCAGCCAGGCCTTTGCGGAACCACAATGAAAGAACGAAGAACCAGCCAGGGAGGCTGGCATTCCTGAGCGAGCAGCAGAGTCCAGCCCGTGTCACTCCAAACTCAATCATCCAGAATAAAGTGTGGATTCATGTTAATATATTTTACAATGTCCTATAATTTATCACCCTTTGTTTTTCCTTATGAATAACAGATTTCCTCCCCTCGGTTAAAAGCACGTCAGGGTTTGGTTGCATGGGGGCAGGACCAAGCGCCACTTGTTTCTCCATCAGTGGAGAGAAGGCCACACAAGTTCTACTCCCCGAGATGGCTTGGCAGTGTTTTGACAGAGAGAAGTGTTAGGATGTAGCACATGACAGAGACAAAGATGGTGGATATAGCCACAGCGGGGGAAGGAAACCAGGTGAAAGGAATACTCTAGAAGAGTGTTGATAGTTAAGAGTAACTCCAAGTACAGCCTTTCCAAGCAACAGGAAAAATTATCCGAACTCAGAACCCAGCTCAGGTAGACAGGAGCCCGCATGCGGAGGTAAGGATTCGATGTCAAGGACATGGGGTTTAGACTTGGTCAGGGGAGTCCAAGCCCTTTCAGAGGGTTCATTCATGACCCATCACTGTGTCTCTGGCAAGGGCCAAAGTTATACCTTAAGATCTCTGATAGCAATGCTTCCTGCCACAGCACGGCCCCTACGTAGCAGCCCCTGAGGGATGAGTCTTCACACTGGTAGCTGTCACACTCCTGGGGTCAATAGCACCTTCTGGTTTAGCCAGAAAATGGAGCACCATATTGTAGTTGATGCAAATACCTGTGAAGGGCTTTAGTGTGAGAGTGTGAAGAAGAGCTGTCAGCTTATTTCTCTGATGGAGATGTGAGAACAGAGAAGGTGCTCCAGAGAAGGGAGGGGCTTCTCCCAGGCAGCTGATGAAGGCCTGCCGGGATGGGGCAGGGGGAGGCTGTGACAGCAAGGGAAGGGACATTAGACAGACTGAGGACCACTGGCGAGCTGTCTCTGCAGTGATTGGGATGGACTGTATGTTCCAAAGATGAATGCAACAATCTCTCTCCCTTACCTACATGCTTTTCTGCAAGGTGATCTAGGCACTCTCCTGCCCCCTTGAGTCTAGGAAGACCCTCGATGGCTTTGACAGGTAGACTGTGGTGAAGATGGCCCTAGATCAGTTCGGCTTCCTACCTCAGACACACCGGTTCTGGGGTGCTCCCTCTGAGAAACCAGCCACCCTGCCGTGAGAAGGCCATACCACTTGGAGAGTCTGAATGCAGATGTGCCACTTGGGTGAGAGCCCCACTGAGCTCCCAGCTGACAGCCAGAAGAACCCCCTGCCAATAACAGAAATGAACCATGTTAGATGTCCAGCTCAGCTGAGCCTTTAGATAACATCTTCCCCAAACACCATCTGGCTGTAGTCAATGGAGAGACCCCGAGGGGGAGCCATCCAACCAACACTGGTCAGTGCACAGAACTCTGACAGTTAATAAGAAACTGTTTTAAGTCATTAAGTTTCAGAGTTGTTTGTTCTATATCGATAGATCACCAAAATAAATGATAGAATTTGAGCACTTGCCAATCAGAATGGATGTCGACTGGCAGTAGGGCTGAAGAGGGATCTTCAGAGACGTCCTGTTCTGCCAGATGTCTACCGTTTAATTTCTGAATTGGGAAGAGGTCCAGCAATTATTGGGTAGAAGGGCCACAGTGGCAGATTAGAGAAGCAAGCATCTCAATTCTTAAACACCAGTTATGACACACTCATGAGGCTGGCCATCACCCTCCTTCCTACAGTTCATACCTCTGTCCTCGCTGGGCTCTGTCAGATGGGGAAAGGCAAGTATCCCCAGATCAGGACAAGCAAATAGGAATCACTCCTGGGCACCTACTTTTAAGAACATTTTTCAGCATGGCCTGTGATGGGGCAGTGGATAAAGAGTTGACTTGGAACGCTAAGGTCGCCGGTTCGAAACCCTTAGCTTGCCCAGTCAAGGCAACTACTATGAGCTGATGCTTCCTGCTTCTCTTCTTTCTTTCTCCCTCTCTCTATAAAAATAAATTTAAAAACCCTAAGGAAGGAAAGAAGGAGGGTAGGGGGGGAGGAAGGAAGGAAGGAAAGAAGGGAGAAAGAGAGAGGGAGGGAGGGAGGGAGGGAGGGAGGGAGGGAGGGAGGGAGGGAGGGAGGGAGGGGAAAAGAGAAAAGAAAAGGGTTTCTAATACTTTTTTTTTAATTAATTTATTTTTTTTTAATGAAAACATCTCCAGTTTATCTTAACATTCAATTGTGTTGAATACCCATCACCAAAAGTCAAATTGTCCTCTGTCACCTTCTATCTGTATTTCCCTGTGTCCCTCGCCTCCTCCCTATCCCACCCTTCCCTCCCTCCGCCGCCCCATAATCACCACTCTCTTGTCCAGGTCTCATAGTCTCACTTTTATGTCCCACTTATGTATAAAATCATGCTGTTCTCAGTTTTTCTTTTTTTCTGATTTACTTATTTCACTCCGTATAATGTTATCAAGGACCATCGATTTTGTTATAAATGATCCGATGTCATCATTTCTTATGGCTGAGTAGTATTCCATAGTATATATGTACCATAGCTTTTTAATCCACAGGTCCCCTGACAGACATTTGGGCTGGTTCCAGATCTTTGCTATTGTGAACAATGCTGCCAGGAACATGAGGGCGCATTTCTTCTTTTCAAACAGTGATAAGGTGTTCTTAGGGTATATTCCTATAAGTGAAATAGCTGGGTCAAAAGGCAGTTCGATTTTTAATTTTTTGAGGAATCTCCAAACTGTTTTCCATAGTGGATGCACCAGTCTGCATTCCCACCAGCAGTGCAGAAGGGTTCCCTTTTCTCCACAACTTCGCCAGCACTTATTCTGTGTTGTTTTGCTGATGAGTGCCACTCTGACTGGTGTGAGGTGATATCTCATTGTGGTTTTAATTTGCATTTCTCTAATAATTAGTGATGTTGAGCATTTTTTCATATGTCTATTGGCCATCTGTATGTCCTCTTTGGAGAAAGTTCTATTCATTTCTTTTGCCCATTTTTGATTGGGTTGTTTGTCTTCCTGTTGTTGAGTTTTATAAGTTCTTTATAAATTTTAGTTATTAACCCCTTATCAGATGTGCTGTCGAATATGTTCTCCCATTTTGTGGTTTGTCTTTTTATTCTGTTCTTATTGTCTTAACTGTGCAAAAACTTTTTAGTTTGATATAGTCCCATTTGTAATCTTGCCTTTTATTTCATTTGCCCATGGAGATAAATTGGCAAATATATTGCTGCTACAGATGTCGGAGAGCTTGCTGCCTATGTTTTTTTTATGGTTTCACGACTTACATTTAAGTCTTTTATCCATTTTGACTTTGTTTTTGTGAATGGTGTAAGTTGATGGTCTAGTTTCATTTTTTTGCAGGTAGATGTCCAATTTTCACAACACCATTTGTTAAAGAGTCTGTCTTTACTCCATTGTATGTTCTTTCCTCCTTTGTCAAATATCAATTGTCCATAAAGCTGTGGGTTTATTTCTGGGTCCTCTGTTCTGTTCCATTGATCTATGTGCCTGTTCTTGTGCCAGTACCAGGCTGTCTTGAGTATGGTGGCCTTATAGTAAACCTTGATATCTGGAAGAGTGATACCTCCTGCTTTATTTTTTCTTTTTAAGATTACTGAGGCTATTCATCTTCTTTCTTGGTTCCATATAAATTTTTGGAATATGTGTTCTATATCTTTGAAGTATGTCATTGGTATTTTAATTGGTATTGCATTGAATTTGTAAATTGCTTTGGGTAATATAGACATTTTAATGATGTTTATTCTTCCTAACCATGAGCACGGTATATGCTTCCACTTGTTTGTATCTTCCTTGATTTCTTTTACCAATGTTTTATAATTTTCCGAGAACAAGTCCTTAACCTCCTTGGTTAAATTTACTCCTAGGTACTTTATTTTTTTGGCTGCAATAGTAAAGGGGATTGTTTCCTTAATTTCTTTTGCTGACAGTTCATTGTTGGTATATAGAAATGCCTCTGATTTCTGAGTATTAATTTTATATCCTGCCACCTTGCTGAATTCATTTATAAGGTCCAGTAGTTTTTTGACTGAGACTTTAGGGTTTTCAATATACAATATCATATCATCTGCAAATAGTGACAGTTTTACTTCTTCTTTTCCAATTTGGATGCCTTTTATTTCTTTTTCTTGTCTGATTGCTGTAGCTAGGACTTCCAGAACTGTGTTGAATAAGAGTGGTGAAAGGGGGCATCCCTGCCTGGTTCCTGATCTTAAGGGGATTGCTTTTAATTTTTGTCCATTTAGTATGATGTTTGCTGTGGGTTTGTCATAGATGGCCTTTATCATGTTAAGGAATGATTCCTGTATTTCCACTTTACTGAGAGTTTTGAGCATGAATAGGTGCTGTATTTTATCAAATGCCTTTTCTGCATCTATTGAAATTATCATGTGATTTTTGTCCCTCTTTATGTTTATGTGATGAATCACATTGATTGATTTGCAAATATTGAACCAGCCTTGCCTCTCCAGAATAAATCCCACTTGATCATGGTGTATGATTTTTTTCATATATCGCTGGATCCGGTTGGCTAATATTTTGATGAGAATTTTAGCGTCTAAATTCATCAGGGATATTGGCCTATAATTTTCTTTCTTTGTGTTGTCTTTGCCCGGTTTTGGGATCAGAATTATGCTCGCCTCATAAAAGGAGTTTGGAAGTTTTCCTTCGTCTTGAATTTTTTGAAATAACTTGAGGAGGATAGGAGTTAGTTCTTCTTTGAATTTTTGATAGAATTCACTTGTGAAGCCATCAGGCCCAGGACTTTTCTTTTTTGGGAGTTTTTTGATAACTGTTTCGATCTCATTTGTTGTAATTGGTCTGTTTAGGTGTTCTGATTCTTCCAGATAGATTTTTGGAAGATTATATGATTCAAGATATTTGTCCATTTCACCAAGACTGTCTAATTTTTTGGCATATAGTTCTTCATAGTATTTTCTTACAATGCTTTGTATTTCTGTTGTGTCAGTTGTTATTTCTCCACTGTCCTTTCTAATTTTATTTATTTGAGACCTCTCTCTTCTTTTCTTGGTGAGTCTAGTTAAAGGTTCATCAATCTTGTTTACCTTTTCAAAGAACCAGCTTCTGGTTTCATTGATCATCTGTATTGTTTCCTTAGCCTCTATGTCATTTATATCTGCTCTGATCTTTATTATTTCCTTCCTTCTACTTGTCTTGGGTTTTATTTGCTGTTGTTTTTCTAGTTCTTTTAGATGCAGGGTCAGGTTGCTTATTTGAGCTTTTTCTAACTTCTTATGATATGCCTGTAGTGCAATAAACTTCCCTCTCAGTACTGCTTTTGCTGTGTCCCATAAATTTTGAGTTGATGTATGCTCATTATCATTTGTTTCTAGAAACATTTTTATTTCTTCTTTGATCTCATTGTTAATCCATTCATTATTTAATATCACGCTATTTATTTTCCAAATGTTTGAGTATTTTTCAGTTTTTCTTTTGTGGTTAATTTCTAGTTTCATGGCATTGTGATCAGAGAAAATGCTTGATATGATTTCAATCTTCTTAAATTTATTGAGACCATTTTTGTGTCCTAACATGTGGTCTATCCTAGAAAACGTACCATGAGCGCTTGAGAAGAATGTATATTTTACTGCTTTAGGGTGAAAAGTTCTCAAGATATCTATTAAATCAAGTTGATTTAGTGTCTCCTTTAAGTCTGCTGTTTCTTTATTAATTTTCTTTCTTTAGGATCTATCCAGTGTTGTTAGAGGGGTATAGAAATTCCCTACTATGATAGTATTGCTGTTAATCTCGCCCTTTATATCCATCAAAGTCTGCTTTATGTATGTCGGGGCTCCTATATTTGGTGCATAGATATTTATAATAGTTATATCTTCCTATTGAATTGTTCCCTTTATCATTATGTAGTGTCCTTCTTTATCTCTTACTACAGCCTTTGTTTTAAATTCCATTTTGTCAGCTATAAGTACTGCTCCCCGGCTTTTTTTTCATTTCCATTTGCATGAAATATTTTTTTCCATCCTTTTACGTTCAGTCTATGTGCATCTTTTGTTTTAAGGTGTGTCTCTTGTAGACAGCATATGTATGGGTACTGTTTCTTTATCCATGCAGCTACCCTATGTCTTTTGATTGGATCATTTAATCCATTTACATTTAAGGTTATTATTGATATGTAGTTGTTTATTTCCATTTTATTCTTTAAAGTTGTATTCTTCTTTGGCTATATTCTTTTCTTCATTTAAAATGTTCACAAAAGGCCCCTTAGTATCTCTTGCAGAATTGGTTTGGTTTTAATGAATTCCTTGAGGCTTTCTTTTTCTGGGAAGCTCTTTATTTCTTCTTCAATTTTAAATGTTAGCCTTGCTGGATAGAGTAGTCTTGGTTGTAGGTTTTTGTTCTGTATTACTTTGATTATTTCTTGCCATTCCCTTCTGGCCTCAAGTGTTTCTGTTGAGAAGTCCGATGTCATCCTTATGGGGGCTCCTTTGTAGGTGATAGCCTTTTTTTCCCTAGCAGCTTTTAAAATTTTTTCTTTATCCATTACCTTTGGTATTTTAACTATGATGTGTCTTGGTATAGATCTTTTGGGGTTTCTCTTTAATGGAGTTCTGTGTGCTTCTTGAACGTGTGGAGTGTTTCCCAGCCTTAATTTAGGGAAGTTTTCTGCTATGATTTGATTGAACATAGTTTCCATTTCCTGTCCTCTCTCCTCTTCTTCAGGCACTCCTATGATGCGAATGTTGTTTCTCTTCATGTTGTCACAGAGCTCCCTTAGAGTTTCCTCACATTTTTTGAGTCTCTTTTCCTTTTTCTTCTCTGCTTCTGTGCCTTTGTTTATTGTGTCCTCTAACTCGCTTATTCGATCTTCAGCGTGATTCATCCTGCTTTTAATTCCTTCCATTGTGGTCTTCAGTTCTGATACTGTATTTGTCATTTCTGTCTGATTCTTTTTTATTATTTCCATTTCGTTTTTTATACTTGTTATCTCTTTATTTAAGTGTTCATAATGACTATCCATTGTTGCTCTAATTTCTTTGAACATCCTAACTATCATTATTCTAAATTCTGCATCTGGTAATTTGGCTACATCTGGTTCATTCAGGTCCTTCTCTGGGGATTTCTCTTGATTCATTTGGTTTGCATTCCTCTGTCTGCCCATTTTTCTGTGTATAAGCAAGTTGTGGCCACTGGAGTCCAGTATGTGTTGCCTTTGTGTTCTCTAGGTGTGGTCTGTCTGCAGGCCCCCCACCCCCTCTGCTGCTGCCTAGGGTGGTTGCATATGGGCGTTGCCAGAGCCGGTCCACTGTGGGTTTTGCTGTGATTTCCCCCTCTCCTCCATGGGAGGGGCTGTCACTCAAGCCACAAGCCTCAGGACCAAGGATAGAGGTGAGCACCTTTACTCAGCTGCGGACCAGCCTATTTCCGGACTTCCGCCCAGAACCAGCAGTCGGAGCCTGCTCGCTACAGTTTCACAGGTTGGGCGGGGCTTTTGACGTGCTCTCAGCTGTAAGCCTTGCCCGTCTGGAGCTTTAGCCCCACCCTCGAGGCCAGGGCCCTTCTGCGCAGTGTCGGAAACCAAGGTTTATTGGGGCGGGCGCGTTTGCTGGCTTCCGCTCAGCTGCGGACTTCCGCTCATTGCGGGACTCTACCCCGCCACCGCGTTTGGAGCCCGTTCGTGCATGTGGGATGGCAAATCGCGGTTTCTCCAGCCGGGTGGGGATATTAGCGTGGGCTCAGCTGCGAGCTTCCACTTGTCTTGGGGTCTATCCCGTCCCCCCGCTCAGAGCCCGCTCGTGCACACAGAATGGCAAACCTCGGTTTCTCTGGCCGGGCGGGGCTGGTAGCGTGAGCTCAGCCGCAAGCCCCCTGCTTGTCCCTGGTCCTAGCCTGGTCCCCGCGGTCAGGGCCAGCTTGCGCAGGGTCGCAGAGCAGATTTCTGCTCGTTCTTGGCCTCCCGCTTTGTCCCCACAGGTCGGACTACAGGTGGCCCGCAGCTTCCGGACCGCTTTCGCGTGTCCCCTCCGACTCTCTGTGCTAGACCGAGCTCACACCGGCTTGGCCTCCGCCCACTCCGACAGAACCACGTTTCAGCATCCTGCCGCCCACCGTACCCTTCAGCAACCTTCAGCAGAGTAGGATGGGACCTAATACTCCACACTGTAGGCCTGGGAACTCCCTCACTTGTTTCACAGCTCAAAACTGTCCAAACGCCTCTTCTAGGCTCTGGGACTATAGGCTGGGGTTTGGTTCCTGGGACCCAGGTCCCTCCCTCTCCGCCAAACTCTCCTCCCGCCACAGTGGTCTCTCCGGGCTGCCGTTTGCTCTGGGGAGCTGGGCAGCCCTCTTCGCGTTTTCGCTATTCCTACCAGTCTCAATTTGGCTTCTGCAGTGTTCCTTGGTTGAAGAGTCCACTTAGTTTTGTTCATAGTTAGTTTATCCAGGTGATGGTTCTTAAAATTGAGTTATAATCCACTTTGGTTCTGGGAGTTGGAGGTTGGTACGTCCGCCTACTCCGTCGCCATCTTGCTCCTCCGGGTTTTTAATACTTTTTTTTAAAAAAAATAGAACCTTTTTCTATCCATGATTGCCTTTGCTTTTCACAATGGCCCTGAGGGGCAGATAGTACTGGCCCCCATTTGACAAGTGAGAAAATCCAAGATCCAGAGAAATTAAGGAGGGACAAAGGCAATAGTTAAAAATGTATCATTGGGACACTTTATTTCTAGTTCTAGCTCTGACACCAGCTCAGTCTGGGACCTTAAGCCACTGCTGTGACTTCTTAGAGCCTTCCCATCTCTAAAGTGAGAGAGAGCTGATCCCACAGGGCACAGCTGGCATCTCTGACTTTGTGACTTGGCCTGAGAGTACCAGGAAGGGAACACGATGATTAGGATGGGATCTCAAGGCCCCTGACTCTTTTTCCAGTGCTCAGGTGACTGCCTCACACCTGCCTTCATAAGATATATCAGCATCATTACACAATGAGGCAGCCAGACCCTCTCTCCCCAGCTGCTGGACAGGAGAATGTCTCCAGGTCCACGCCTATAGAAGGGTTTCTCTGCTTGTGCCTCTGTCCCTGGACCTTCTGATACCGAAAGCCCCACCCAGCTCTCGGGAGGGGAGTATGTACAGGGGTGAGAGAGAGGATGATGGGGAGCAAGATGAGGGGGGGAGCCCTCAACCTGAGCCAGGTCTGCCCAGGCTGTCTCTGAGTAAATCCTGCAGTCACCACACGGGAAGCTGCTAATCTGGGCAGACACTGTCTCATTCAGGGGTCTCGGGCCCCTGTCCTGACCTAGTCTTAAAGCAGCATTGGGATGTGATGAATCTCTCCTGAGATTGTGTGGTTTCCAGGAAAACATTCCAGAATCTGAAACCGCCTTCAAAGGAATGCGTGTCTGCTCACTCCCGCCCTGGCTGGGAACCAGCCAGGGCACCTTATTCTTATTAGGCTGGAGACGTCTTGGACACTAAGCTTGAAAAATGCACCGAGGATTTCGACACAGATGGGGAATGGTGTGGCTGCATAGAAGACCCATGGTTGGCAGCACAAGCTTTCTCTGGAGGATGCTTTGGGGCAAATAGTTTAATTCCTCTTCGTCTCACATTTTCCAACTTTAAAATAGAAATGAGATTATTTTCTTTCTTCTTTTTGGTCTTATAACCTTCCTATACCTGTGAGGCTGGATGGACTGAGTGGGAGCCAAAGCTCCCATTCCCTGCTGCAGGAGGTACATTAGATCAAACGCCAAGGTCAGATGTAAAGGAGAATGTCCAAGTAGAGAACAAAGCATCCAGAACGGGTGTCAGGGAAAGGGGCCTGAAGCGAGAATTAAGTTGGAGAATCCAGAAAGGTCAGGCTCAGAAGCAAATATGATTAGATAGTAATGTGGACAAATTCCTGACAAGGGCACCGACAGCCCTGCTCCTCCTTACGCTGAGTGCGTGTGTGGTGAGCAGGGTGAGAAGGAGCTGCCTCTGGGCCATTAAAGCAACTTGAAAGGAACAGGTTATTCTTTATATGTTATTTATTTAACTTCATCCAGATCTGGGTATTAGATTCCCATGAGGTGTCTCACCTTATATTGATGAATTTTATGAATCAACTTCAGTAGGCTATCGTACCCAGATATTCGATGAACTATTATCTAGATGTTACTGTGAAGGTAGTTGTTTTTAGTCTCATTAACATTTGAATCAGTAGACTTTGAATAAACAAGATCACCCTCCATAATGGCACTGCCCTTCAGTCAATGAGTGGCGGGCCTTGGGAGGAGAGATTTATGCTCCCCAAGAAAGAAGGAATTCTGCTTCCACACTGCCTTCATACTCAAGACTTGTACATCAACTCTTTCTTGGCTCTCTAGCCTGTTGGCCAACTCTGCAGATTTGAGGCTTGCCAACCTCCATAATCACATCAGTCAATTTATTAACCCTTTGAGTAGTATGAATGTTAATGTACATCCTCGTGCCTCCTGACCATCCAGAGTATGGTTGTACAAAAATTTTTATTTTAAAAATGTGTAAGTCAACATCAAAAAAAGGCAAATGTATGTTCTTCTTGTTTCCATAAATTGGTTATCAAACAAACATGATTTTAAATTAATAAAACTGTAACTGAAATTAATTTTATTTTTTTAAAAAAAGCCTCACTCCCAGGGGTCAGTGAGCATGAAAGAAAACTCACTACTCAAATGGTTAGTAAATCTATTTCTAGCTATCTGAATCTATACCTATGTAATATAAATCTACATATCTGTGTATAGTCGCACATTCCTTATCATTGTGTGAACATCTTAGAGTGCATTTACACGAGCCAAAGTGGTATATCCTAGACTACATGGTGTGTTCCATTGCTCCTAAGCCACAAATCTATACAGCATACTGAATACTTCAGGGAATTGTGACACAGTGGTCTTTGTGTGTCTGAACATATCTACACATTGAAAAGGCACAGTCAAAATATAGTATAAATGATTTTAAAACTGGTACTTTTGATAGGGTACTTACCATAAATGGAGCTTGCAGGATTGGAAGTTGCTCTGGATAAGTCAGTCAGTCAGTGATTGAATGTGAAAGCCTAAAACATTACTGCACACCAATGCAGACTTTGTCGACACTGTCCCACAAGCCCTCTTTGTTTTTCCTTCCACTGACCTATCTGGCACAAAAAGCATTCTTCCACATTGAAATAATGAATGAAATAAATAAGAGTTATCTATGCTTTACCTCATTACAACCTGACAATATTTTCAAAGTATAGGAACAGGCTGGCTCCACACACAATACAGTGTACAGAGATGTGTTGTGTAAGTGGGCACCTGAAACCTGTATAATTGTGTTAACCAGTGTCACCCCAATAAAATGTATTAAAAGTAAATAAATACATAAATAAATAAAGCATTTTTCTAATTCTCAGAGGTTGTTAAAATATACTGGTGTGGACAAGTCTGGCTCAAGGGTAGATGCTTTGAAAGCATTTCCTGAGTCAATGCTCCTCCAAGTATTAGGGATGCATCCCTCTTACATTCTCAGCTCTGCTCAGAACCTTTGGTCTATCTCCCCACACCAATATGGAGAGCCTAAGCTCCATCTTCTCCCATTTAAAAGCATCATAGATGCCTTATGATCATAAGAATGCAGGCAAAGAAAGGTCCCCAAAGTGACTTAGATGGCTCCCAAGCCCATTTGAAGTGTAATGTGCCTTCTGGGGGAGTTGGCTTGGCCATCAGCACCTTGGAGAGCTCCAACTCTGACCTCTGTTGGAAAGGTAACTGGACCAGAGTCCTGGATTCTTCTGAGGGGGGTGGCGAGGAGATAAGGGGGTTGATGCTCACTACCTCCATGAGTAGATACCCAGCCCAGCGACCTCGTAAATACAAATAGTCCCCAAGCTGCCCCAGACTTGGGTATTAGGAGTTCCATACCCTCTGCTCAGGTGGTCTACAAGCAGTTAGTGCTTATGATCTTGGGTCATGGCCAAACCAGCTGAACACTGAAGACTAGTGCTCCCAGAATGCACAGAATTTAGCAACTTTTATGATTTTATAACAGGATCATTGTCAATGAAGAGATAAGCCACTTTCAAAAGTTGCTCCATTTTTCTAGACATTTGTGTTTCATTAGATAGAATCTCCTCCTGCAGTTCTTGCTGTGAATGTTCAAGCATCCACCACCCAACAACCATAGGAAAGACTGGGCACAAGGAATTCATGAATGGGAAGGCTTCCTCTGACCTCTGGTTCAGTACACATGCCCCTACCTATTTCTGGAAGGAGGCATTGCCTCTGATCACATGCTCAGGGAAACCTGAGTTTAGTACACTGGGTCTATCTCCACAGCTATAACTGCTCTTGTTCCTATTGAAACTGAAGACCTCTGAGGCTAGAATACAAAGAAAGAGTGTACCTACTAGTCCAAAACAGCCTATGTCTGGAGTCACAGAAAATGAGTTTGCTCTCCAAAGTCAATGCAATGGCTCCTCCACTCACCTGTGCTTCCTCAGATCGAGCCCCCCTTTAGCCCGCCCCACTGAGTGCCTGCAGCTGAGTCATCACAGCCTCCAATGTACACACAAAGTGCTTCACACCCAGTGTCCCATCCAGTTCTCACAACAGTTCAGAGACGTAGACAGGGCTTTTTGGTGACGCCTCAAAGACAAGAAATGAGGGTGAAAGGTTATGTGACTTGCCTAAACACACTAGATTCCTGCCTCCCGTCAGCTGCTCTTGATATTCTCTTAAAAACGGCCATCAAACCCCACCACAGGGCCCGGAAACACTGCAGCGTGGACTTGTCATTCTGCCAGTGATAAAACAAAATGTAAGAAACCTACCTTTTGAAGACTGTACTCATCTGCCTGAGGTTTGTCAAATTCCATCTGTTACTCTCCACAGCAGAACAAACAAAAACCCAGTTGCTGGAAGCCTGTCAACAGCTTCATCTGAGGTTTTTGTGATTTCCTGGGGATACATCCACCTCCTCACACATAAAGGTCAACCAAGGCTCCAAGAGAAATAGAAAGAGCAATTCTTTCTTTAAAGGCTCGCTGGAAAAATATGTCAATTCCTGTTTATTTTATCAGGCTTGCCTTTAACTCTTCATGTACAACCTCGTCGGAAAGAGAATTTGAATCCAATAAAAAAAGAGGTGTTCAGTTTTCCCTCATCTCCAAATGCCTGAGAGACTCAGCCATACTGAGATGTTTCTAACTAGCCAAGAGGACTGGGGAGGGAATCTCACCTCACCTGTGCCAGCAGCAGCCACAGCGGCACAGGTGCTGGTCCCAGAGAATGGCACTTTCCTTTCAGTTTGGTTGTATGTAGTATGTCACTCCACATAGCGTTTTTAGCCATACTGGACCAGTTAAAACCTGCTCAAGGTCATGTGGGGTACCCATGTTGAAGACCAATAAGTTGACATTTCTCTCACCCTCTTCCTTGACTGGTTCTTGCATCTATGAGACAAACACAACCTCATTCAGGTTAGCAAAGATTATTTATATGGAAGAAACGCCTTATTCTCTAACAAGAAAAAAATCTCTGCTTTTTTTGTTTACTCTTGAGGTCTAATTAGAATTTTGCTTTGCTTAATTGATGTGTTCTTGGTGGTGTGAGGGTAAATCATTTTCTATGTACATGACTCAAATCCTGTCTGAAGTTAGCTCAGAAAGCTCAGCTCAAAGCCTTTTTACAAAGAGAGGATATGTGCTGAAAATTAAAGAATTAAAATCACCCTTATTTGTTAAGGACGGTCTGACTCAGAGCAGAAACTGCATCACCTCACAATGCCCATAGCATTAGACTCTTTCTCCACCTGCTTTTTCCTGCAGCAAAATAGGTCAGGAGGCCTAGTTCATCCGAGGACCTCCAACTTCCCTGTTATTTCCTCTCCTCTCTTCTCAGTGATGTTGTCCTACAATTCCAGACTCTCGGGACCCTCATGCTGTCTGTAACTCCGTGGAAATGTCTGCTCTCAAGGAAGAGGCAATGGCAATCAGACCCTTAGCTCCCTGACCTGGGGCATCAGCCTCCCCAACTTCAAATCCAGTGAGGGCAGGAGAGGCTCTGCTTCCTGGGAAGGGTTTCAAGCTTTCTTTGATGAGCAGGAGGAGAAAGCACACGTAGGGATGAGGGAGTCTGATGGGGACTCTTCTTCCTACAGGTGCAGACAACTCCAGAAAAGGTTGCTTAAGGCCAGAGGGATCACCCTTAAAATGCTGCCTGGAATTGGGTACTAAGCGTCTGCCAATCAGAACCCAAGATCAGGAGTGAGAGGTTGAAGTAGAGACTATAGCAGATGTGAGTGTCAAACACATTTCAGAGCAAAGCTTTCTCTGGCCTTCTTGGGTGAAGAGGGGCAATTTGGGGTCCCTCCATGACACTGTCTCTCTCATTGTGACTCACTCGGGAGATGCCATCTGTGAGCTAGGAGTTCAGGGAGGCCAAGACTGCAGCACTTGGAGGCACAACGGGAGATGGGCCCAGCCAGGAAGGGCCACAGTTGGGAAAAGAAGCTGCACAGTTCTTGATATTCAACCCGAACACTGGGAAAATGACCCAACATCTCTGCTTTAAACTTTTCCATACGCTCCACATTATTAGAATTTCTCCTTAACGACACCAATCATCCCCAGGATCCGGGACACCTGTATGAAAAAATGTTGTGTTCCCCACCCTTTCCCTTGAGTTTTTATAATGAAAGAGTTTAGTTAACACAAATTACCAGCTTTGCTTTTTACTTTTCTGACAGATGAACAAACATAAAGTCATCATTACAATGGAGGCCCGGCTGGCCCAATCCATGCCAATGATCTATCACCAGAGCAGAGCTTCTTGGTGAGATGGAGACACAGAGGCTGATTTCCGGTTGGACCAGTAATTCCAGTAAGCAGCCTGTTTAGTGTTCACCACTGGGATCTAAGAAGATCTAAGAATATATTTAACTCTACAGTTGGGGCATGCAACTTAATGGAAAACAAATAATATAAATACTTTTTTACTAATATAGAAAGCCCTGGGATGAGATACGGAAGCCTAAGTTCTCACACCAGCCCACCACTGAGTCTCTGTGTGGCCTGGACGTGTCCTCATCACGTCCCAGGCCACAGTTCACTCATCTGTGATATGAAGGGGCATTCCCTCAATCAGCAATTTCATATCACATGCAGTGGGCTCTAGAGATGCAAGAAGTTACTTTATGCATCTTAGGAATGTTTTATTTTAAATTGCTATATTTAAAAAATGGTTTTAGCCATGGTAAAAATAAGATAGATGGTGCACTGGGCACACTGACAACTTAGTGACCAGGGCAGCTCATCTTTGTGAAGTCTCCAAGCAGAGCTCCCCCTAAGACCTTTCTGTCTAAATGAAGGGCATGGATATTGCAAGACAGACTATTACAAAACAGCCGTCATTTGGATCTGCTCATCACTCTGAATGAAGCCTTTTTCCAGATTGGGAAAACAAAATAAAATATGGAAATAAATTGAATTGAAGAAAGGATAGCATAAGGCCTAATTTCTTATTTTTGTGCATATCAAACATTCTCAAGTGACATCAGAGAAATGGCACCGTGAGGAGTGCTTCCTGATACCTCTCCCTGAAACTTCAACAAATTCAACAACTAGAGACAGAAAAACAATCTCAGGAGCATCTGAAATACACATACATCAAACAAAGGTACGATTGGGCGAAAAGGTGGCTGAATATATAATCCCTCTGAAGGAAATAAGACGGAGAACGGAGTATTCCACTTTCCTCACTGACCTGAGTAAGGGCTGCTTTCACTTGGAACTGAGAGATAGCGAGGGCTGGGGGTGCGGAAGGAACTGGACTAGGGCAGAGAAGTTCAAGCCAAGCAGAGAGTGTGCCTGCAGCTCAACCCACATGGAGCTAATGCCAGCGGCAGGCCCCGGCAGAGGTGGACAAGCAGTTGCCTTGTTTACTCCCGGTATCCCAGTCGGTGAGCACAGGCAGTGTGCGAGTAGATCCACCTGGTGCTTCAGGCGTGGATGCCCGCATTCCTGGATGGAGGGGCTGGGTCAGAGACTGTCAGTAGTGGCCCTCTGCATGAGCTGTGACCAGAGTTTCTGAATAATCCCGGCTTCCCAAACAACAGCGCGCTGGAAGTGCACAAAAGCCAACTTCCCTACACCCGGACCTGTTTGGGCACGGTGCTTTCACCAGCCATACAGGCTAACAAAGCACACTCCTGGGGAAGAGAACTGCAGAAGTGGTGGGGGAAGGGCGTGCAGGCAGCTTGCACATAGTCCCTGGAGAGCAGACCTGCAGAGTGCTGAGGCATACTAGACATGCCCAGAGGCTCATAGGAAATCACCTGAAAGTCAATCAACTCCCAGCCCTGCCTGATTACACTGGCGGTTCTGGCTGGCAAAGCCTTACCCAGAACCCTGCATTGAGCGGGGTTAGAGGGGGATTTGGCAGCTCTTAGAGCTTCATGCTCTCCAGGCAGTGGCTGCGGCAACTTCACAGCTGGGTCCCAGGCTGCTGGTTCAGGAAGGAGAGATTTGGGGAGAGGCTCCGGGAAAACGAACTCTTCCATTGTCGGAGCCTGCAAATGCTAACAAGCCTCACCTACCAACGGGACTGAGGCCTAGTATATGTCATCACCATAGCAACACAACAGCAAATCTCTGCCTAAGAGTGCCACAGGGGCAGAACCTGGGGTACAGCACCACTGGCCAAAATGAGAGAGAAGAAAGAAAAAGGAAGAAAATAACTTCTCAAAACCAGGAAACATCGACAGTCTTTATAACTTTTTCCATTTCTTTTCTTATATTTTTTATCTTTTTTTTTCCTTCCACCTTGGTCATTTTATCCTCTTTGCATTTTATTCTTCTCTTTTCATTTTAAACGTTATTACCTATAGATGTTACATTTTCCATTCTTTTTTTTTCCCATGAGTGTTACATTCCAAAAAATTTAACTCAAATTTTTTTCTCTTTTTGTTTGTTCTTTTCTCTTTCACTTTTTCTCTCATTTGAATCTCACCTACAAATAAATTATTTTATTCTGGATTTGAATTTTTCCTTTGTGGTATTTTGTGTAATTTTTACTTTGCTTTTTATCTCTTCAGCGTTTTCCCCAACTCTGGCTCTCCATTCTATAGTTTTTGTTCCACTTAATACAATAGAATATTCATTTTTCACTGTATCTTTTTTCTTTCTTCTCTTTTTCTTTTTTTTTCTTTTCACTTACATTATTTCTCTCATTTGACCATCATTTAAAACAAATTATTTTATTCTTAATTCAAATTTTTTCCTTGTGCCATTTTGTGTGTTCTTGCCTCATTTTTTGCCTCTTTGTCACTTCCCCCCCAACCCAGGCCCTCCATTCACTGCATTTTCTCAAAAAAAATTTTTTTTTTAATCATCTCCTATTACTGTTATTAACAATACCATTCTCAAATGCCATTAAAGAAAAAGAAATCAAATATCATGGCTACAAAAGGTAGTAATGTAGCTCAGATAGATGAGGAAAAATCTATAGAAAAAAATTTTAATAGTTTAGAAACTTGGAGTTAAATGACAGAGAATTTGAAATTGAAGTCCTAAAACTACTCAGGGAAATACAAGAAAGCACAGAAAGGCAGTTTAGGGAGCTCAAAAAACAATTCAATGAACAGAAAGAATATTTTACCAAGAAAATTGAAACTATGAAAACAAATCAAACAGAGATGAAAAACTCAATTCATGAACTGAAAAACAAGGTAACAAGCTTAGCCAATAGAACAGGCCAGATAGAGGAGAGAATTAGTGACATAGAAGACAGGCAACTAGAAGTATTACAGAGAGAAGAGGAGAGAGACCCATGAATTTTAAAAAATGAGATAGCCCTACAATGATTGTCTGACTCCATCAGAAAGAGCAACATAAGAATAATGGGTATATCAGAAGGAGAAGAGAGAGAAAATAGAATGGAGAGCACATTCAAACAAATGATAGACGAGAACTTCCCAAGCCTGTGGAAAGAACTAAAGCCTTGAATTCAAGAAGCAAACAGAACATTGAGTTATCTTAACCCTAACAAACCTACTCCAAGGCACATCATAATGAAATTGGCACAAACCAAGGACAAAGAAAAAATTCTCAAGGCAGCCAGGGAAAAGAAGAATACAACATATAAAGGAAGGCCCATTAAATTATCAAAAGATTTCTCAGCAAAAACTCTACAAGCAAGAAGAGAAGTGGACCCCAATATTTAAATTTCTGAAACAGAAGAACTTCCAGCCAAGAATACTATACCCATCAAAGCTATCCTTCAAATACAAAGGAGAAATAAAAACATTCACAGATACAGAAAAGATGAGGGAATTTATCACCAGAAAACCCCCACTTCAGGAAATACTAAATGGGGTTTTCCGACCAGACACAAAGAACAAAACAAAACAAAACTACAAGTAAAAGCTCCATCAAGATTCCAATAAAAACAAGATTAATCTGTAATAAAGAAACAAAATGGGGAGAGGACAAAGATTAACAATAGCAAAGGAGGATGGAGTGCAGAAGCACTCATGAGATAATGCACTACAATGAACATGATAGGTATGCTTTCCATTACTTAATGGTAACCACCCCTGAAAAAAACAACACAGAAATACATGGCTTGAAAAAAGAAGTAACAGAGAAAATAAGTATGGATTACAACCAAACAAAAACAAATGATAGAAAAATAAAAAAGAAGAACTGCCTGACCTGTGGTGGCGCAGTGGATAAAGCGTCGACCTGGGAACACTGAGGTTGCCAGTTCAAAACCCTGCACTGGTCTGGTCAAGGCACATATGGGAGTTGATGCTTCCAGCTCCTCCCCCCTTTCTCTCTCTCTCTCTCTCTCTCTCTCTCTCACTCTGTGTCTCCTCTCTAAAATGAATAAAATAAAAAAAAATTTTTTAAAGAACTAAACAAGATACAAAACTATCAGAAAGCAATATATAAAATGGCAATAGAAAACCCTCAAATGTCAATAATTACACTAAATGTAAATGGATTGAACTCACCAATAAAAAGACATAGAGCAGCAGAATGGATTAAAAAAAGAAAATCTAACTGTATGCTGCCTACAAGAAACACATCTAAGCTACAAGGATAAAAACAAATTCAAAGAGAAAGGTTAGAAAACAATACTCCAAGCAAATAACATCCAGAAAAAAAGCAGGTGTAGCAATACTTATATCTAACAATGCTGACTACAAGACAGCAAAGGTAACCAGGACAAAAACAGTCATTTCATAATGATAAAGGGGACATTGAATCAAGAAGACATAACACTTCTTAATATATATGCACCAAACCAAGGAGCACCAAAATATATATGACAGCTACTGACTGACCTAAAAACAAATACTGACAAAAATACAATTATACTTGGAGACCTCAATACACTGCTGATGGCTCTAGATCGTTCATCCAAACAGAAAGTCAATAAAGAAATATTGACCTTAAATGAAACACTAGAACAATTGGATATGATAGACATCTACAGGACATTTAATCCCAAAGTGCCAGAATATACATTTTTCTCTAGTGTACATGGAAAATTCTCAAGAATTGACCATATGTTGGACCACAAAAATAACATCAACAAATTCAGAAAAATTGAAATTATACCAAGCATATTTTCTGATCATAAAGCCTTGAAACTAGAATTCAGCTGCAAAAAAAAAAAAGGAGGGAAACAAACTCACAAAAATGTGGAAACTAAACAACATACTTTTAAAAAATGAGTGGGTCAAAGAAGAAATAAGCACAGAGATCAAAAGATACATACAGGCAAACAAAAATAGCAATGCAACATATTAGAATCTCTGGGATGCAGCAAAAGCAGTAATAAGAGGGAAGTTCATATCACTACAGGCTTATATGAACAAACAAGAGAGAGCCCAAGTAAACCACTTAACATCACATTTTAAGGAACTCGAAAAAGAAGAACAAACACAACCCAAAACCAGAAAAAAAAAGAGAAAACTCCAGACCAAAATCTCTAATGAATACAGATGCTAAAATACTAAACAAAATACTAGCAAATTGAATACAACAACACATTAAAAAAATAATTCATCATGATCAAGTGGGATTCATCGCAGAATCACAAGGACGGTTGAACATATGTAAAATGGTTAATATAATACACCATATCAACAAAACAAAGAACAAAAACCATATGATCTTGTCAATAGATGCAGAAAAGGCATTCGATAAAATACAACGCAATTTTATGTTTAAACCACTTAACAAAATTGGTATAGAAGGAAAATATCTCAACATAAAGAATGCCAGCTATGATAAACCATCAGCTAACATCATATTAAATGGCATAAAACTGAGGACTTTTCCCCCTAAAATCAGGAACAAGACAAGGTTGTCCACTCTCTCCACTCTTATTCAACGTAGTGCTGGAAGTTCTAGCTAGAGCAATCAGATAAAAGAAAGAAATAAAAGGCATTCATAATGAAAAAAGAGAAGAAAAGGTTTCACTTTTTGCAGATGATATGATCCTATACATCGAAAACTCCAAAGACTCTACAAAAAATCTACTAGAAACAATAAACCAATACAGTAAGGTTGCAGGATACAAAATTAATATACAAAAGTCCATTGCCTTCCTATATGCCAACAATGAAACATCAGAAAATGAGCTCAAAAAAACAATCCCCTTTATGGTTGCAAAAAAAGAAAATAAAATACGTAGGAATAAACATAACAAAGAATATAAAGGATCTATATAATGAAAACTACAAAGCATTGTTAAGGAAAATCAAAAAAGATATAATGAAATGGAAAAATATTCCTTGTTCCTGGATAGGAAGGATAAATATAGTCAAAATGACTGTATTACCCAAAGCAATATACAAATTTAATGCAATTCCCATCAAAATTCCAATGTCATTTTTTAAAGAAATGGAACAAAAACTCATCAGGTTTATATGGAACTATAAAAAACCCTAATAGCAAGAGCAATCCTAAGGAAAAAGAACAAAACTGGAAACATTACAATACCTGATTTCAAATTATATTACAGAGCCATTATAATCAAAACAGCATGGTATTAGCAGAAAAATAGACACTCAGACCAATGAAACAGAATAGAAGACCCAGAAATAAAACTACATGTATATGGTCAAATAATTTTTGATAAAGGGGTCAACAACACACAATGGAGAAAAGAAAGCCTCTTGAACAAATGGTGCTGGGATGACATACTTCAAAGATATAGAACACATATTCTAAAAATTTATATGGAACCAAAAAAGAACATGAATAGCCTCAGCAATATTGAAAAAGAAAAAATAAAGCAGGAGGTATCACTCTCCCTGATATCAAGTTATACTACAAGGCCACTGTACACAAGACAGCCTGGTACTGGCATAAGAACAGGCACATAGATCAATGGAACAGAACAGAGAACCCAGAAATAAACCCACACCTTTATGGACAACTGATATTTGACAAAGGAGTTAAGAGCATACAATGGAGTAAAGACAGCCTCTTTAAAAAATGGTGTTGGGAAAATTGGACATCTACTTGCGAAGAAATGAAACTAGACCATCAACTTACACCATTTACAAAAACAAGCTCAAAATGCATAAAAGACTTAAATGTAAGCCATGAAACCATAAGCATCTTATAAGAAAACATAGGCAGTAAGCTCTCCGACATCTCTCGCAGCAATGTATTTGCCGATTTATCTCCACGGGCAAGTAAAATAAAAGACAGGATAAACAAATGGGACTATATCAAACTAAAACTCTTTTGGAGAACTAAAGACAACAAGAACAGAAAAAAAAGACAAACCACACAATGAGATTACATATTTAAAAGTACGTCTGATAAGGGGTTGATAACCAAAATTTATAAAGAACTTATAAAACTCAACACCAGGAAGACAAACAACCCAATCAAAAAATAGGCAAAAAAAAAAGTGGGCAAAAGAAATGAATAGACACTTCTCCAAAGAGGACATACAGATGGCCAATAGGCATATGGAAAAATGCTCAACATCACTAATCATTAGAGAAATGCAAATTAAAACCACAATGAGATATTACCTCACACCAGTCAGAATGGCACTCATCAACAAAACAACACTGATTAAGTGATGGCAAGGATGTGGAGGTAAGAAAACCCTCCTGCATTGCTGGTGAGAATGCAGACTGGTGCAGCCACAGTGAAAAACAGTATGGAAATTTCTCAAAAAATTAAAAATTGAACTGCCTTTTGACCCAGCTATCCCACTTTTAGGAATATACCCTAAGAACACCATAGCACTGTTCGAAAAGAAGAAATGTGCCCCCATGTTCATGGCAGCATTGTTGACAATAAGGAAAATCTGGAAACAGCCCAAGTGTCCTTCAGTGGATGAGTAGATTAAAAAGCTTTGGTACATATATACTATGGAATACTACTCAGCCATAAGAAATGATGACATCGGCATTTACAACAATATGGATAGACCTTGATAACATTATACTGAGTGAAATAAGTAAATCAGAAAATACTAAGAATCTAAGATTCCATACATAGATGGGAGATAAAAATGAGACTCAGAGACATGGACAACAGTGTGCTGGCTATCCAGGGGAGGGGGGAGGTGAGGGAGGGGGTAGAAAGAGGGAAGGGGTACAAATAAAACCAGATAGAGAAAAAAAGTCCATGTAGGTGGAGCAAGATGGCGATGGAGTAGGCGGACGTACCAACTTCCAACTCCCAGAACCAAAGTGGATTATAACTCAATTTTAAGAACCATCATCTGGATAAACCAACTTTGAACTAAACTAAGTGGACTCTTCAACCAAGGAACACAGAAGAAGCCACATTGAGACTGGTAGGAATAGCGAAAATGCGAAGAGGGCTGCCCAGCTCCCCGGAGCAAACGGCAGCTCAGAGAGACCCGTGTGGCGGTAGGAGAGTTTGGCGGAGAGGGAGGGACCTGGGTCCCAGGAACCAAACCCCAGCCTGCAGTCCTAGAGCCTAGAAGAGGCATTTAACAGTATTGAGCTGTGAAATAAGTGAGGATACTGTTTGTGAAAAAGAGACAGTTTTCTCAGACCCAAGATTCTTTTTAAAGGGACAGCACAGAAAACCTCTCTCACAACCACGCACCAGGGGATCCGGGGAATGGGGACAGAGGAGAGGACCAGAGCAGCGGGAAGAGAGTGTGGACTGAAGGCACAGGGAGAAACACTCTGAGGGACGGCCACCCTAACCCCTGGGCTAAGTCACTTCCCTAATTGAAAATGAATACTTCCTCTGGAACTAGCAATACCAGCAAAGGGAGACAGGACACTAACCAAACAAGCGCTCCCGCGGCAATTAGAGCAAAGCTGCTTAGAGGGAGGGAGCTCCCAGGTCTACAGTATGGAGTATTAGGGCCCTTTCTACTCTGCTGAGGGTTGCTGGAGAGATGGTGGCGGCAGGACGCTGAAACGCGATTCTGTCGGCGGGGGCGGAGGCCAAGCCGGTGTGAGCTTGGTCTAGCCCAGCAGGGGCGGAGGGGACGTGTGAAAGCAGTCCAGCAGCTGCGGGCCTGCTTCTAACCCCACCTGCAGGGGAAAAGCGGGAGGCCAGGAACGGGCAGAGATCTGCTCTGCGATCCTGCGCAAGCCGAGCCTGACCACCGGGATGGGGCTAGGACCAGGGACGGGTGGACGCTCGTGGCTGAGCTCACGCCAGCAGCCCCGCACTGCCAGAAAAACTGCAGTTTGACATCCTGCGGCGCGAGTTGGCTCTGAATGCGAGGGCAGAGTAGAGCCCGGGGCGACAAGCGGAAGTTTGCAGCTGAGCACACGCCAGCAGCCATGCCTGGCCCAATAAACCTTGGTTTGTGACCATGCACAGGAGGACCCTGGCCTCCTGGACGGGGATAAAGCTCCAGACGGGCAAAGGCTCACAGCAGAGAGCACGTCAGAAGCCCTGTCCAACCCACGAAACTGTGGTGAACAGGCTCTAACCGCGGGTGATGGCCAGAAGCACGGAAACTCGCTGGGTCCACAGCTGAACAAAGGTGCTCACCTCTACCCTTGGTGCTGAGGCTTATGGCTTGAGTGACAGCCCCTCCCATGGAGGAGAGGTGAAAATCACAGCAACAGCCACAGTGGGCCGGCGCTGGCAATGCCCATACCCAACCGCTCTAGGCAGCAGCAGAGGGGGTGGCAGGCCTGCAGACAGACCACACCTAGAGAACACAAAGGCAACACCTACTGGACTCCAGTGGCCACAACTTGCTTATACACAGACAAAATGGACAGGCAGAGGAATGCAAACCAAATGAATCAAGAGAAATCCCCAGAGAAAGACCAGAATGAACCAGATATAACCAAATTACCAGAAGCAGAATTTAGAATAATGATAGGATGTTCAAAGAAATTAGAGCAACAATGGATAGTCACTATGAACACCTAAATAGAAAAATAACAAGTATAAAAAATGAAATTGAAATAATAGAAAAGAATCAGACAGAAATGACAAATACAATATCAGAACTGAAGACCATAATAGAAGGAATTCAAAGGAGAATGAATGACGCTGAGAATCGAATCAGCAAGTTAGAGGACACAATAAATAAATGCACAGAAGCAGAGAAGAAAAAGGAAAAGAGACTCAAAAAATGTGAGGAAACTCTAAGGGAGCTCTGTGACAACATGAAGAGAAACAACATGCGCATCATAGGGGTCCCTGAAGAAGAGAGAGAGAACAGAAAATAGAAACTTTGTTCAATCAAATCATAGCAGAAAACTTCCCTAAATTAAGGCTGGAAAACATTTCACACATTCAAGAAGCACACAGAACTCCATTAAAGAGAAACCAAAAAAAATCTACACCAAGACACATCATAGTTAAAATACCAAACCTAAGGGATAAAGAGAAAATTTTAAAAGCTGCTAGAGAAAAAAAGGCTATCACCTACAAAGGAACCCCCATAAGGATGACATCTGATTTCTCAACAGAAACACATGAGGCCAGAAGGGAGTGGAAAGATATAATCAAAGAAATGCAAAACAAGAACCTACAACCAAGACTACTCTATCCAGCAAGGCTAACGTTTAACACTGAAGGAGAAATAATGAGCTTCCCAGACAAAGAAAGCCTCAAGGAATTCATTAAAACCAAACCAATTCTGCAAGAGATACTAAGGGGCCTGTTGTGAACAGTTCAAAGGGAGGACAGAATATAACAAAAGAAGAATACAGCTTTAAAGAATAAAATGGCAATAAACAACTACATTTCAATAATAACCTTAAATGTAAATGGATTAAATGATCCAATCAAAAGACATAGGGTAGCTGCATGAATAAAGAAACAGGACCCATACATATGCTGTCTACAAGAGACACACGTTAAAACAAAAGATGCACATAGACTGAACGTAAAAGGATGGAAAAAAATATTTCATGCAAATGGAAATGAAAAAAAAGTCGGGGTAGCAGTACTTATAGCTGACAAAATGGACTTTAAAACAAAGACTGTAGTACGAGATAAAGAAGGACACTACATAATGATAAAGGGAACAATTCAACAGGAAGATATAACTATTATAAATATCTACGCACCAAATATAGGAGCCCCGACATACATAAAGCAGACTTTGATGGGTATAAAGGGTGAGATTAACAGCAATTCCATAATAGTAGGGAATTTCAATACCCCACTAACAACACTAAATAGAACCTCAAGAAAGAAAATTAATAAAGAAACAGCAGCCTTAAAGGATACACTAAATCAACTTGATTTAATAGATATCTTCAGAACTTTTCACCCTAAAGCAATAGAATATACATTCTTCTCAAGCGCTCATGGTACGTTTTCTAGGATAGACCACATGTTAGGACACAAAAATGGTCTCAATAAATTTAAGAAGATTGAAATCATATCAAGCATTTTCTCTGATCACAATGCCATGAAACTAGAAATTAACCACAAAAGAAAAACTGAAAAATACTCAAACACTTCGAAACTAAATAGCATAATATTAAATAATGAATGGATTAACAATGAGATCAAAGAAGAAATAAAAAGTTTCTGGAAACGAATGATAATGAGCATACATCAACTCAATATTTATGGGACACAGCAAATGCAGTACTGAGAGGGAAGTTCTATGCACTACAGGCATATCATAAGAAGCTAGAAAAACCTCATATAAGCAACCTGACCCTGCATCTAAAAGAACTAGAAAAACAACAGCAAAATAAACCCAGGACCAGTAGAAGGAAGGAAATAATAAAGATCAGAGCAGAAATAAATGATATAGAGGCTAAGGAAACAATACAGAGGATCAATGAAACCAGGAGCTGGTTCTTTAAAAAGGTAAACAAGATTGATGAACCTTTAACTAGACTCACCAAGAAAAAAAGAGAGAGGACCCAAATAAATAAAATTAGAAAGGACAGTAGAGAAATAACAACTGACACAACAGAAATATAAAGCATTGTAAGAAAATACTATGAAGAACTCCATGCCGAAAAATTAGACAACCTAGGTGAAATGGACAAATATCTTGAATCATATAATCTTCCAAAAATCAATCTGGAAGAATCAGAATACCTAAACAGACCAATTATAACAAATGAGATCAAAACAGTTATCAAAAAACTCCCAAAAAAGGAAAGTCCTGGGCCTGATGGCTTAACAAGTGAATTCTACCAAAAATTCAAAGAAGAACTAACTCCTATCCTCCTCAAGCGATTTCAAAAAATTCATGAGGAAGGAAGACTTCCAACCTCCTTTTATGAGGCGAGCATAATTCTGATCCCAAAACCAGGCAAAGACAACACAAAGAAAGAAAATTATAGGCCTATATCCTTGATGAATTTAGATGCTAAAATTCTCAACAAAATATTAGCCAACCGGATCCAGCAATATATGAAAAAAAATCATACACCATAATCAAGTGGGATTTATTCTGGAGAGGCAAGGCTGATATAATATTCACAAATCAATCAATGTGATTCATCACATAAACAAAAAGAAGGACAAAAATCACATGATAATTTCAATAGATGCAGAAAAGACATTTGATAAAATCCAGCACCCATTCATGCTCAAATCTCTCAGTAAAGTGGGAATACAGGGAACATTCCTTAACATGATAAAGGCCATCTACGACAAACCCATAGCAAACATCATACTAAATGGACAAAAATTAAAAGCAATCCCCTTAAGATTAGGAACCAGGCCCAGGTGCCCCCTTTCACCACTTTTATTCAACATAGTTCTGGAAGTCCTAGCTACAGCAGTCAGACAAGAAGAAGAAATTAAAGGCATCCAAATTGGAAAAGAAGAAGTAAAACTGTCATTATTTGCAGATGATATTATATTGTATATAGAAAACCCTAAAGTCTCAGTCAAAAAACTACTGGACCTTATAAATGAATTCAGCAAGGTGGCAGGATATAAAATTAATACTCAGAAATCAGAGGCATTTCTATATAGCAACAATGAACTGTCAGCAGAAGAAATTAAGGAAACAATCCCCTTCACTATTGCAGCCAAAAAAATAAAGTACCTAGGAGAAAATTTAACCAAGGAGGTAAGGACTTGTACTCAGAAAATTATAAAACATTGATAAAAGAAATCAAGGAAGATACAAACAAGTGGAAGCATATACCGTGCTCATGGCTAGGAAGAATAAACATCATTAAAATGTCTATATTACCCAAAGCAATTTATAAATTCAATGCAATACCAATTAAAATACCAATGACATACTTCAAAGATATAGAACACATATTCCAAAAATTTATATGGAATCAAGAAAGAAAACGAATAGCCTCAGCAATCTTAAAAAGAAAAAATAAAGCAGGAGGTATCCCTCTTCCGGATATCAAGGTTTACTACAAAGCCATTATACTCAAGACAGGCTGGTACTGGCATAAAAACAGGCACATAGGTCAATGGAACAGAACAGAGGACCCAGAAATAAACCCACATCTTTATGGACAACTGATATTTTTCAAAGGAGGAAAGAACATACAATGGAGTAAAGACAGCCTCTTTAACAAATGGTGTTGGGAAAATTGGACATCTACCTGCAAAAAAATGAAACTAGACCATCAACTTACACCATTCACAAAAACAAACTCAAAATGGATAAAAGACTTAAACGTAAGCAGTGAAACCATAAGCATCTTAGAAGAAAACATAGGCAGCAAGCTCTCTGACATCTGTTGCAGCAATATATTTGCTGATTTATCTCCACAGGCAAATGAAATAAAAGGCAAGATAAACAAATGGGACTATATCAAACTAAAAAGGTTTTGCACAGCTAAAGACAATAAGGACAGAATAAAAAGACAAACCACAAAATGGGAGAACATATTCGACAGCACATCTGATAAGGGGTTAATAACTAAAATTTATAAAGAACTTATAAAACTCAACACCAGGAAGACAAACAATCCAATCAAAAAATGGGCAAAAGAAATGAATAGAACTTTCTTCAAAGAGGAAATACAGATGGCCAATAGGCATATGAAAAAATGCTCAACATCACTAATCATTAGAGAAATGCAAATTAAAACCACAATGAGATATCACCTCACACCAGTCAGAATGGCGCTCATCAGCAAAACAACACAGAATAAGTGCTGGCGAGGATGTGGAGAAAAGGGAACCCTCTTGCACTGCTGGTGGGATTGTAGACTGGTGCAGCCACTGTGGAAAACAGTATGGAGATTCCTCAAAAAATTAAAAATCAAACTGCCTTTTGACCCAGCTATCCCACTTATAGGAATATACCCTAAGAACACCATAGCACTGTTCGAAAAGAAGAAATGCGCCTCATGATCATGGCAGCATTGTTCACAATAGCGAAGATCTGGAAACACCCCAAGTATCCATCAGAGGAGGAGTGGATTAAAAAGCTTTGGTACATATATACTATGGAATACTACTCAGCCATAAGAAATGATGACATCGGATCATTTACAACAAAATGAATGGAACTTGATATCATTATATAGAGTGAAATAAGTAAATCAGAAAAAAACTGAGAACAGCATGACTTCATACATGGGGGCACATAAAAGTGAGACTATGGGACCTGGACAAGAGAGTGGTGCTTATGGGGTGGGGGGAGGGAGAAGAGGGTGGGATAGGGAGGAGTCGAGGGGCACAGGGAAAACCAGATAGAAGGTGACAGAGGACACTTTGACTTTGGGTGATGGGTTTGCAACATAATTGAATGATAAGATAACCTGGAGATGTTTTCGTTGTACATATGTACCCTGATTTATTGGTGTCACTCCATTAAAATTAGTTAAAAAAAATAATAATAAAAAAAAAACAGATAGAAGGTGACAGAAGACAATTTGACTTTGGGTAATGGGTATGCATTATAATCAAATATAATAACCTGCAGATGTTTTCTCTGAACATATGTACCCTGATTTATCAATGTCACACCATTAAAAATTAAATTAATTAAATAATAATAATAATGGTGCTGGGAAAACTGGAAAACCACATGCGAAAGAATGAAACTCGACTACAGTTTGTCTCCTTGTACTAAAATTAATTCAAAATGGATCAAAGACCTACATATAATACCTGAAACAATAAATTACATGAAAGAAAACATAGGTTCTAAACTCATGGACCTTGGTTACAAAGAGTATTTTATGAATTTGACTCCAAAGGCAAGGGAAGTGAAGGCAAAGATAAATGAATGGGACTACATCAGACTAAGAAGCTTTTGCACAGCAAGAGAAACTGACAGCAAAACAAACAGACAGCCAAATAAATGGGAGTTGATATTTTCAAACAACAGCACAAATAAGTGCCAAATATCCAAAATATACAAAGAACTCATAAAACTCAACAACAAACAAGCAAACAATCCAATAAAAAAAATGGGAAGAGGACATGAACAGACACTTCTCCCAGGAAGAAATACAAATGGCCAACAGATATATGAAAAGATGCTCATCTTCACTAGCTATTAGAGAAATGCAAATCAAAACTACAATGAGATATCACCTTACACCTGTTAGATTAGCTATTATCAACAAGACAGGTAATAACAAGTGTTGGAGAGGCTGTGGAGAAAAAGGAACCCTCATCCAATATTGGTGGGAATGTAAAGTAGTACAACCATTATGGAAGAAAGTATGGTGGTTCCTCAAAAAATTAAAAATAGAAACTACCATATGACCCAGCAATCCCTATACCCCCATAACTCAAAAACACTGGTATGTAAAGATACATGCAGCATTGTTCACAGTGGCCAAGACATGGAAACAACCAAAAAGCCCTTCAATAGATGACTGGATAAAGAAGATGTTGTACATACTATGGAATACTACTCAGCCATAAGAAATGATGACATTTTGCCATATAGTTTCCTCTTACAGATGAGGAAGTCAGGGTGGTTACCCAGGCAGTGTATGGCAGGGGCAGGTCTCAGATCTTTACAAGCCCTTACCCCCACATCTGCTTTCAGTGAGTGGTGAGCACCAATGCCAACTCCCCGGTGTGGGATTCCAGAGGGAGCAGTCACTCATGCAAATCATGGCAATCAGAGAAAGCTACAAGGAGGAGGTGGCATCGGAGCCAACTCTTAAAGGAATACTACTCAGCCATAAGAAATGATGACATCGGATCATTTACAACAACATGGATGGACCTTGATATTATACTGAGTGAAATAAGTAAATCAGAAAAAACTAAGACCTATATGATTCCATACATAAGTGGGACATAAAAATGAGACTCAGGGACATGGACAAGGGTGTGGTGGTTATGGGGGCAAGGAGGGGCACAAAGAAAACCAGATAGAAGGTGATGGAAGACTATATGACTTTGGGTGATGGGTATGCAACATAATCAAATGTCAAAATAATCTGGAGATGTTTTCTCTGAACCTGTGTGCCCTGATTGATTGTTACCCCATTAAAATTAATAAAAATAATAATAATAACAGATTAAAAAAACATTCTCATTGAGCTTTTCTATTTTTCTATGCTTATGATGATAAAAAATAAATACATCTGTCAAGGTGATTCAATTAATTTGTCATTAATCAATAATAAATGTCAATACTTACATAAAGAATGCTTCATCTGCTTGTAGAGCTTAAGCTTCCCTATAAAATTTCATTTAAAAAAATGGCTTCAGTGCTTCACAAATTTTGAAAACTGCTGGCCTAATTATCCCTAATTTTTCTTGCAGCAAGAGGATACTTTATTCAAGTCTTTCTCTGGGGATAGAAAAATTGTACGACTTCAGGAAGTCTCTGGCTTACTCGGAACATTCATAAGAAAACCAAACAAACAAACTTGACTCCCACATCAACAGATCGCCCTGAACGGCTTGGCTCCTTCTCTATGGTGAAGGCACACAGCTGAAGCAGGCTCCAGTTACTGTGCAAGACGCAGAGGGTACCGGGAACATGGGGTCTACCCCGTGGCCCTCACAACGTGGTTGTGAGATGCACCTGTAGATGGCTGGTGGTCAGGCAGTGGGAAGGAGCCTAATCTGGTCTGAGTTGATACTCCGGGTCGGACCTGTAGGAAGTATTACACATATCATCCAATTTCTTCCATTTGTTGCTACTCAAAACTTTTTGCCATATAGTTTCCTCTTATAGATGAGGAAGTCAGGGTGGTTACCCAGGCAGTGTATGGCAGGAGCAGGTCTCAGATCTTTACAAGCCCTTACCCCCACATCTGCTTTCAGTGAGTGGTGAGCACCAATGCCAACTCCCCGGTGTGGGATTCCAGAGGGAGCGGTCACTCATGCAAATCATGGCAATCAGAGAAAGCTACAAGGAGGAGGTGGCATCGGAGCCAACTCTTAAAGGATGAGGAGAAATTCTTCAGGAGACAAAGAGAAGAAAAGCTTTTCAAGTCGAGGAGACAGTGTGAGACAAGCACAGAGGTGAATGTTTTAGGAGAAGAGCTGTTTAAGTGGCAGAGAACATTTCACACAGCTGGAATGAGAGGTGTGGGCAACACAAGGGTGAAGCAGGCAGGGGGGCTATCTGGGAGCAGAGCTCAGATGCCTGTGCTAGAGACTCAGCCTGAAACACCAGGCTGTCCACCACCCTGAACTCCCAGCCTTGTCTCCCACCCTCTGGCACAGGACCCTGGCCACCAACGATTCAGACTGCTCTCTGTGCCTTTAGGTCCCCTGCGCCATCCAGCTGGTGAGCTCTCCCTGTTCCGCTTCTCCCTGGGAAAGTCGTCCCCATCCTTCCAGATCCTGCCAAACCCCACCTGCTCCATACAGCCATTTCTGTGCACCTCACCCAGGTGCCATCGCTCTTGACTCTAAACACCCAGCATTCTTTTATTTGCTCAAACTATGACCTTGATGGATAAACACGCAATGAATATGTTTCTGGGCAAGAAACATTTTCTGGGGAAAATTCTGAAATGGAGGCTGCAATACTGAACCATCAACTTCACATTTCAACAGGACTGACAACCCCCGTCCCCAGTACCCTGTCCTTCTTGGCTCCAGACACTGGAATCCCTACTGTAATGCAGGTGGCCGAGGCCTGACAGGTCCACACTGGATTCAGCCAGACAGTAAAGAAACTGCAGGGCCAGAAAGCACTGGGCCGTTCCGTTTAACAGAGCCTTACAACTGCAGAGGAGCACACAGGCAGGGGAAACCGCTTCTCAGGCAAAGAAACAGCAAGAATGGCCCCTCACAGTGGCAGGCAGGCAATCGGGCATCTGCAATCCTCCTGAGCACAAGCACCCATAGCCTTACATTGGCCATGCACACGTGGCAGTGCCACATGCTTATGCAGCAGTCAGGCAAAGTGCTTGTAGCCAGTAAACCAGCAAGCAAGCCTAACACACTGCCCCACACCTACCCAGGGAGCAGAGGAGAGTGGGACGTAGCCCTTGGTGGAGTGTTCCAGCCCTTTGGTCTGTGCATTTCGGGGCACTTCCTCTCCCCATGGTGGAGCTCCTAGCACATGGGAGGTACTCAGGAAGGGTTTGTTGAACCCAACTGAATTATAGTCTCACTTTCCCCAGTTCCGTCCCATTCCTATGTACTGTACATCATTCATTGCAAGTAACTCAGGAATTTCTGACTACAGCCATCTTCAGGTTCCATATAAAGTTAGTTTTTCTCACATTTCTCCCAGCAAAGAAGATTGTATGGTTGCCACGGTTTCTAGGCCATCACCCAATGGCTTTAGTCTGCATTCAAGGCCAGTTCAGACCACACAGTAGGACCAAACAGCAGCATTACATGCAGAGCTAGCCCCTGCTGTGGCCGCTGCTCTCATGGTTCCCTCCATTCTCTCTCCTCCCCCACTGCCCAGCCTTCTAGCATCTCTTCCCACAAGAAACCCACACTGGAGGCCTGTTGCAGTCCTCCTAACCCAAATCAATTCAGTCTCACTGGCCAACTGTATTGCATGAGCTCTGTTCCAAAAAAAGGGGGTTGGAGGACAAAGCGAGTACCTTGTCCTTCTGTCAGATCCCCATGGCAGGGCAGAGGACTGTGCATTTGGTGAGTACACAGGGCTGACCGGTCCTCCAAGCTCTGTTTCCTGTGCAGACATGGAGCTGGGGCCCAGAACTCTCTCCCACTGGCCCTGCACGAAGCTTGCAGACCAACCCTCCAAAATAAAGCCTGGTCTTGGTGGTCAGCCCGGCATGCACAGAACATCAAATGGCTGCACATGAAAGGGCTGAGGAGGTTGCTGGAGAGGCACTTAGCCTGGAAAACCTGAAACCATCCACTTGACTGAGGGCCGTTAACCACAGCCTCAATGAATGATTAATGATTATGGCCAGAGCTTATTGCAAACAGGCATGTGACAGCACAGCCACTACCCACCCTCAGGACCTGCCGCGTGATTGATGAGCCACTGAGGGTGTGAAGGGGCTGCAGGGGAATAGGCCAGCTCAGGCTGCAGCTGCCAGGAAGCACCCATCCTCAGGGGGAGCTGGAGGGATGCCAGTGCCCGTGTTCTGGGTGACAGGTTTACCTCACAGATGCCAAAGCAACCAACCTGCACTGATTGTCTACCTGGACAAGGGGGGGGGGGAGGGCGTGGGAGGCCTGGGCCAAACTCTAATGATGGGAGAAAAACCTAAATTAAGTAAATGAGATGTGGATCCTGGCCCTGCAGGGGTCGCTGTCTAGAGGGGTGCATCAAACTATATAACTATTGTTCCAAAACTAGCAAGAGCATCTAGGAGTTTTGAGCTACAGCTAAGTGCTCTGTGTGCTCATGGGGTTACTATCTATACCCCTTAAGATACCTGGCCTCAGTCACCTCCCCACCATCAGAGACAACTTCCCTGAATCTTGTCACTTTCACTTTCCAAAGGATTGATGGAAGAGAAGAGGGAACTGAAATGAAGTCTCTACTGTCGAGCTTTCTCTGTCCTTCGCCAGAAAGGTAACGCTTCCTCACGCTGCCTCCCTGTCCCCACCTGCACCTTCTAGAATAGCTGAGCCAGGACTTCTGTGTCCCCTACAGGAGCCTTGTCATTCAGGAGGCAGGGCCTGCCTCCAACACATGGATTTGGTACAGATCAGACCAATTCCCTGAACGCAGAGTGTGGGAGCTGGAGAAGGCGATCTTTAGTTTGGTCTTCTTTCTTTTTAATTAAAATTAATTATTGATTATAGGGAAAGGAAGTGAGAGAGAGAAATAGAGAGAGAGAAAGAGAAAGAAAGATCAAGTTTTTGTTCCATTTATTTATATATTGGTTGATTCTTGCATGTGCCCTGATTGGGAATGGAACCTGCAAACTTTGTGTATCAGGACAACACACTAAGCCACCTAAACTACCCAGCCAGGACTTCTAAGTTTGATCTTGTTAGTGAATCTACTTTCCCGCCTATGAAACCAGCACACAGAGACACAGAGAACAAAGCACACCCCTAAGTATGCTGTCAACAGAGGGAAGAAAGGCAGAGTGACATTGGCTTGAGAGGTCATGGGGGTGACCAGGAAACTTGAGAAGGTCCCTCTAGGTCCCCATGAGCTGTAGGACTTTTCCACCAGCAGAGCCACTGTCCAGTTCGGGCCATGAAAATCCCCCAGGCCACCACCTCCCCCCTGGGTCTCCAGACACACCTCTGAGTGGCTATAGGACAGTGGCAGGAGCAAGCAAACCCATCAGGGCCCTGAGACCTGGTGCAGGACAGGCTCCAAGACAACCCAGAGAGCCATCCAGGAGCCCAGAGACGACCCTTGGGAGTACATGGTCACTCTGCAGACTCAGGCTTTGTTTCATCTTAATACACTCCTGCATGTACCTGACATCAGATCCTCGTCCTAGAGCATGCAAATCTAATAAATTCTTGGCTCCTGCAAGTTTCTTTTAAAAATATAAAAGAGGATCATATATAAAGAAGTTGATTAATATACACCCTGCTAAAACAGCCTGGAACATCTGGGTATTAAGTTCATTTATTAAATTACACCAATCTGTATTTTAATGAGTGAAAGATACAGTACTTATTCTGTCATCCATCAAAATAAACTCAGGAAATACTTAACATTATAATCATTTTTCTTGTTTGAACACGAGTTATGAAATATGAATCCCACACTAAGAATGCTGGACTTGCCATCATGATCAAATATGTTTTCACAGGTGCAGCAAATATTCAGTTTTCATTTCTCTCTCCAACTATTGAAAATATAAACCATGTTTTCTGGTTCTGAGTTGGGTAACACTGCCTTCCTCCACATGGCAGCCGTTATTACAGACTTATTACCCCACCACCCTTCTTTACCCAAACATGCTCCTCCTAAAGTTGCTTAGTATAATGAGAACACAGGGGTCCCCTTGGTACTGGGTCTTCCCCTCCAGGGCTCTTGTAGTTCAGGATGGGCGCAGTCCCCTTTTCCTCCATGCTGGGGGCACCTCTGGGTTCTTAGTTAGAACCTGAGTTTGGGAAACTGCGAAAGCAAATGGAACATGTGTTAGATGCGCAGAAGACGGTTGGCCTCAGCCTCACTGCTCAGCTCCTCTTGGCCGTGGAGTTGCCTTGCCCACTCCTTGGCCCCCAGAGATCATTCCACTCAGATAAAGGGCAACTTTCATATGAGCTGATGCCTCAAGAGCAAGTCCAGGCTTTCCCTGTGCTTGGCTATCCTAAAACCAGAGGTCCCAGGGTCCTCAAAGCAATACCATTAGCAAAGCAGCCAGTTTCCAGGAGCCAGGAAGGCCAATGCCTCTGCCCAGTGGCCAGTGGGAGCTCACCAGGACACAGGAGTCTGGAGAAAAGTCCCAGTGGGGTTCGCCGCTGAGCAGGGCCACAGAATGAGGCTGATGAAACCCAACCAAGAGCTGGGCGGGTTTCTACCTGCTTCACCCCTGTCGCCCAGTGGTTCCCCATTGCCAGAGGTGTGTCACACTCAGACTGCAGGACCCCTACTTACCTCTTTTATCCCATTCATGGCCACACTCACTGAGTCCTCCAATACATACATGACACCCACTGTCCTCTCCAGCCTTCCTGACCTTGCTCCCTCCCACCCCAGGCTTTTGCCTATGCTCGTCTCTCTGCCGGGGCTGCCCTTCTACCTTCTCCCTTCTCTTCACCTGGTCCATTTCTTCATTTTGATCTCAGGTCTCACCTGTTGGGAAAGCCCAGTGGGGCAACCACTCATTTTAACCACTAGAAGTCAGGGAAACCTTGTATAGGAATTATCCCCTCAGAGAACAATGGGACCACATTCAAGGCAAAAGAAATGCCATGAGCAAAGGCACAGAGGCATGGAAGCCCTGGAGCCACTCTTGGATGGAGGAGAGGCAGAGGTAGATGGTAGGGGAGGGAAGGGGGAATCTTGTATGCTAGCTTAAAGAACAGTATGTGAGGCTGGCCAGGCAGTGGCGCAGTGGATAGAGCATCAGACTGGGACCTGGAGGACCCAGGTTCAAAACCCCAAGGTCGTCAGCTTGAGCGCGGCCTCATCTGGTTTGAACAAGACTCACCAGCTTGAGCCCAAGATCACTGGCTTGAGCAAGGGGTCACTGGGTCTGCTATAGCCTCACAGTCAAGGCACATATGAGAAATCAATCAATAAACAATGAAAGTGCCGCAACGAAGAGTTGATATTTCTCATCTCTCTCCCTTCCTGTCTGTCTCTGTCTGTCCCTCTCTCTGTCTCTGTCACAAAAACCAAAAAACAATTGTTATATGATGAGAAATGGAGAGGTCCTTTTTGTAATTTCAAACTCTCACTATTATTTTTAGCAGATTTTTAAAAAGTGAAATTTAGTGCTGTGGACATTAACAATGTCAAACAATAAATGCAAACATTTCATAGTATTGTGATCCAAAAACAATTTTAACAATATAAAATAAGAACTTTTTAAAATATTTTTTTAAAAGCTTACACCCAAAAGCTCACAATTCTAAACAACTAAACTATATATAAACTTCCACTTTTGGTGAAAAACATTTGTGTGTTTATTTCTTATGTAAAACTAAAAGGATCCCAACCAATTATGCTTCTGGAGAAGTAGATAGGTGACAGGAAGTGAAACTGCATGTTGAGATCCCATGCGGTTGTATCTCCATGTAGCAACATGTGGAGTTTTCTAACACAATATTGAGTGATAAAAACAGAAGCAGAGCCTAAGACAAGGATTTGAGGGCAATTAGTTGCTTGGGTTGTGATCATAGGAAACACTGGTGGATGAGTGGGGAAATGAGGCATGGAATGGAAGGGGAGAAGAGAATGGAAGGGGAGGGGAGTAGGCGGGGGAGGGGAAGAAAGGGGAGGGAGAATGGTTAATGAGTAGGGTACCACTGTGGCAGCTGAGGCTCCATCCTAAGGGGACCTGCCCAGAACATGCCTGAGTTGTAAGAAGCTGGGTGGTACCACAATTGTCGATTGAGGGCTGCTCTTGGGATGATGATGGATGATTCATGATAGCCCTGCACTCCTGGCCTGCCCTTCCCACTCTGACAACAGAAGGAGCCCTCAACAAGTCACAAGAGGTGCAATAATCAGTGACAAAGGGATGTGGTGGAGCCCTGGGAACAAGTGCTACAGTAAGAAACAGTGAGATGATTCATTTAGTTAGAGCATCATCCCAATACGCAAAGGTCATGAGTTCTATTCCTAGTCAGGGCACAGACAGAAACAGATCGCTGTTTATGTCTCTATCTATCTATCTATCTATCTCCCTTTCTCTTTCTCTAAAAAAAAAAGATTAATGAATAATTTAAAAAATAATAAACAGTGAGATTTATAGCATCATACCTTATGCAAAGTCAAAGCACACCATGTATTTTAAATGGCTAGACATGCATCTATATAAAATCGTGACCACTGGTTTGGAAGTACTTGCACAAAACACACTGGAGTGCTGTTCCCATCACCTCCTCTTCAGCCCTTCGGTGGAGGAGGGCTCCCCCGGCCTGGCACAGATGAGACTGATGGCAGGGATGAGTCACATGGACTCACAACCAGGGGAAGGAGGACACCGCACACTACGCAGGGCCCCACAGGGCTGCACTCAGGGGCACAGTGAGCCAGGGGGGCCGTGGGAGATAGGCTTCATGGTAACAAGAAGGCGGGGTGCTTCTGGTGCCCACAGGAGGAGGTAATGGGCTTGTCTGAATAATTCCATAGGTTGTCAGGGAGGTGAGACCCACCCGGTGAGGACCAGGTGGAGTGCAACTGGTCCAAGCCAACAGGGGACCCAGCCAGGAGGAAAGCCTTTCCCTCTGGGTGGGGGCAGATCTACTGAGAACAGGGGAACTCACAGGAGGCCTTTGGGTCCCATGAGCCTCGGAGACATCAAGGCAGCACATGGCCTTTCTGCCCCCTCAATACAGGTGGGCTCCACAGAGGGAGAGGATGAGGAACCAAGGGGACAAACCATAAGACAAAAGACAAGCTTTGATGACAGTGTGACATGAACTGAGGCATATATATACCTCGATTCTGCACCCTTGAGGCCCACCGGAATAAATAATATTGTTTAAAACAAAGAAAGAAAAGAAAAGAAAACAAAGAGTGGGAAAGAATGAGGCTCATATGATTGGGGGTAGGGAGGGGCCCGGCTCTCAAATCCAACCAGGCTGCAAGCCAGGGGCCTGTGTTCTCAGCAGAACAGAAAATGCTATTTGTTACAAAATGTCCCAGGAGCGATTGCCCATTGAGATAGCAAGAGTAGAGGGAAATAAAACTTCAAACAGAGTTTAATGGCTGAGCTAACCCAATTGGGTGGTGAGATAGGCTGCTCTGTGTGTGACCAGAGCGAGGCGAGGGGGCGGTCAGTGGAGGGGCCCCAGCATGACTCAAAACATGTTTTCTCTGTCACTCAGACACTTTCCCCAAGAAAAATGTTAGCGTTACCTTCTGGAGTCCACAGGGAGCAGTGTGAAGACCTGGACACCTAATAAAATATAATGAGACAGGTTATAATCATGAAGCTTCTTGCCGGCAGGACTTTTCAGACAGAAATTTCAGCCTGGACAGGCTAAGAACAGCCATACAGACAGTTCACCAGCCCTGACCACTGGTATGTGGGGGGAGGGGAGGACAAAGAAAACAGCCATGCCCTGTGCACCCTCTGAGCTGTCATACCACTCATCTGAAACCCAGGCAGAAACCAAGGTCAGCCTGCTGCACCCACAGATCTAGCGTCCCCAAATTGAAGCCAGCTTTTCTATTAAGGGAGGTCCACCCAGCCAGAGATAAGTGGCCCCCTCTTTCCAGTCACCTCTTCCAGGCATGCCAGGAGCATGCTGGGCTGGAAAGTTCTCCAAGGCCCCAAAGGAAGTCTTTCTGGGCAAACAGACAGAGTAGTAATCTGTCCTCTCCTCTTCTGTGTGCCCCTCTCTCTCTCACACACATACGCACACCCTTTAGTGGTCTAAGGATTTCTTGGGGAGACACACCTGCTGAAGTGAGCAGAGTGGAGAGAACCCTCAGAGATCTGAGATCTGAAAGAAAGTCTAAACTCCAGTGTAGATGGCTTTGGGAATATAACTTTTAGACTATGTGGCCTTAGGCAATGCAATTCTCTTATGAGCCTCTACCTAGTGACAAATGAGAGTAAGATCTGGCTGGCTATTGCTCACATGGGTGAAAAATCAGACAAGATGATGGATTGCAAGGACCTGGAAGCATGAAGCCCTGGCAGGTGCAATACAGGCTGCGACCACACCTCCCCTGTGCTGAATCCTTGTGGAAACTGAGGCAAGAATACTTCAGCTGCTGATTTAGACAGGAGCCCAAGGCTCCCCCTCTGGTCTTTAGGGACCGTGGCTACCTGACCCATCCACATGGCCATATTTCCTTCAGAGGACACCTACCATTGACCCACAAGCTATTGCTGATGCCACTGGCCATGGGGCTGACAGACATCTGTCCTGCTCTGTGCTTTGATGTGGAAGCTGCATCATGTCCCTAATTGTTTCCTGAGCCCCTGACCAGCTCTGTCATGTTTCCCTTCAGCGGGATGTGAGCATATTCCGTAAAACAAAAAGGTCTTTGAAATCAGCTCTCAAGGCTGCTTTCGGGAAGTGGCCCAGTTAATTTCTCTTTCACAAGGTCATGGACATAACTCAGACTAAGATGCATCCAGAATGATTTAACATTATATTATTCTTGAACTATGTTCCAGATTATGTTTCTCCCACATGAACAGCAAAATGCCAAGGCCCAGGGCCAGAGTCTGATTCTACAGACCCTACATCTACCCAGCAGCTCCCAAGGTGCGGTCCTCAGAGCCCGGGGCCTCAGGAGCCTTCTAGACAACTTTCTTACTAATAGCAAGACAGGAGTTGCTTTGTTCTGTGTTGATAGTTGTACTGGTTGTGCAATAACAAGGGTGTGTGAGACTGCTGACAACTAGCATGAAGGTCGGCAGTGGTAAACATGCAACAGCCATTGTAGTCTTCACTGACTCACATTCACAGGGGAAGTAACAGCTCTGATTACGAATGTTCTAGAACAGCTCTATGGTTGTGCTAACGCAGTAACCCTCTGTGGTTACTACACACTTGTTCTAGTCTGAAGTGTGAAATACATACTAGATTTCAGAGACTCGGCACAAGGAAAGAATGTAAAATATCCCAAGAATTATTTCATATGGATTATATAGAGAAATAATATTTTGGAAATACTTGATTAAACAAAATATGCTATAAAAAGAATGTTCTTGGTGAAGTAGAAAAAAATATTAATTTCATTAAAGCTGATCTCTTCAAAATTCCATGTGATTAAATAGGAGCTATTTCTCTAGGATTTGCACTGTGTACTGAAGTGAATAAGTTGGCAAAAATAAGCTCGTCTACTGTTGTTTGAGTTGCAAGCTGAATAAACCTTTTTGTCCATAAAGCATCACATTTGCTTGACAGGAAAACTGACTATGGTTATTCAGTCTTGCATCTATTCAGTCTTAGCAGATATTTTCTTGAAAATAAAGTGACCCTATCATTTCAGGAGAATTGTTGCCAATGATAAAATTCAAGCTTTTGAATTAAAATTAGATGTATAGAAATCTAGTATTGGCCATTGTAAACTTGAAAGCTTTCTAATACTTAAACAACTTTCTGATGAGATGGGTGATGGTATTAATGACTGAGATCATTTCGTATGACGAAATGTCTCAGTCAACATTAGGAAGATTGTCTCATCTCAGTGAACCAATGATTTCACAATGACCGATGTAATAAAATGTTACAAAATTGTGGGTGTGGAAATTTTCTGTTCAAGGTTCAAGATAGAAGAGTTTAACAAAGTACAGAAAGTTCACTCACATGATATCAGGTCCTATGCTGTCGCTATCTTTTTAGAAACTGCCACTGGTTGTGTTTTGGTGTAGGATCACAGGAGAGTATCCACAATTAATCAAAAAGACCATTAAAATACTTTCTTTCTCAATCATATGTCTGTGTGAGGCTGAATCGTCTTCATTTACTTCAACCAGAACAATTTGACTCAACAGTCTGAATGTAGAAGCAGGTATGAAAACTAGTTAGTCTTCTATCAGCCATATTCTGAAAGGATTTGCAATAATGTAAAGCAATGCCACTCTTCTTACTGTTTTGGAAAATAAAATTATTTTTCACAAAAAAATATACTATTTTTATTAACATGGAAGTGAAGAAATGGAGCGTGTTAGCAAACCTTGGAAACATTGGAATGAGAAGAGAGAATGCAAATTGAATGCTAATTAAAAGTCAGAATGTGAAAGGAAGGCTTTAGCATTCTTGTCTTGTTCTTGTGGAGTTCTGTTTGTTTAAGATGGTGGGAACCAGGGCATGTTTACAACTGAGGAAAAAGAACCAACTGCGAAGAAAAGACTGAAGAGCCAGGAAAAGCCCTCTGTGGAGGGACACCTGAGATGGTGAGATGGCAGGCCACAGAATTTGCTGCGTGCTGCGATGTGGACCTGCATCTTGCTCTGGTCACGAGCTACAGGAGTGTGAGGAGTCCCATGCTGAGCTGACACTCCCAGATGCTTTTCCTCAAACTAGTTTTATATTCAGCCAAGTCTGGGCTCAGCACATATCCTCCTCCCAGCCCTTCCCCCCCAACAACACCACTTCGGTCCTTGGTGCCCCTCACAGGAAATGGGTGCGGGACAGAAATAGAGAAAGTAGGACAGAGAGGTGGGGGTGGAGAGATGTAGCAAGATGGGAGAGATGGGAAGAGGATCAAATTTATATAGCTCCTATGGCAGGTTTGGATCCCTGCTCAGCCCTGAGGTGTGCAATCCATCTGTTTTTCTATAACTGTTTATTTTGAGTTTCATTTCACCAGGGTGGCAGAAGTTTAATCTCGACACCTCTGTTTTTCTAGGGTTGTGTCAGTACTCTGGGAAGCTTACACCAATGCTAAGGGCCTGGGCGGGAGGTAGCATCGTGCCCATGCAACCATTGCTGAAGTCCCAGCGTCCCATCTGGTTATCAGTGTTTAGTCAACACGAGTCCTCAGAACATCCCTCATTCCAGGCAGGGGACCCTTTCAAGCTGACTATTCTTGTAGCTTTACTGCACCACCCTTGAGCGCTCAGGGCTTATTTAATGCCATGTTGGGGCAGGAGAATCCTCCCGGACAGAATTACCAACAGGTATACCACAGGGCTGTCTACCAATCTCCTTCACCCAGAGGAACCCTCTCTAAAAAGAGTAGGTGTGGAAATCCCTGCTCTCACTTAGCACGTCCCTTTCATCCTATCTACATATGGAGTCCTCCCTACTCCCCTAAAAGTATTGGCTCTTGTAAACGCACATCAAGAAACTTTCTTTTTTCTGCTTCTTTCTTGTTTCATCATTTAATGTCACAAAATGTTACCATTGTACATCACATCCCTATAGGGGATGGATGTGCGAGAGAACCCTTCCTGTGTGGACAGGGATGTCACTGAAGACGGTGAAAGTAAATAGGGGAGACAGAGAACTGGGGAGGAATTGCATTTGGGGGGAGTTCCCCCACCTCTGGTCTTGTCTCCTTGGGTGTTACTAAAGAAACCTGAAAGTTAACTGGAAGCTGCGGGCACTGGGAACACCAGGCATACTGAGGGGTTAGGCAGACGTCTTGTGCGGTACTTTTGGGCTAAAGGATGCCCCATTCTGAATCACAAAAAGATGTACTATCATCTGGGCTAATGCAGCCCAGGAGAAGACAGCAGGGAGGGCTGCATTTTAGCCTGACAAAGCCCCCTGATCAAGCACTTTCATGCCTCACACAAACTGTAGGACCTGATATGAGAACTTGACTACTTTTCATTACCCAACCATGTTGCATTGAAGATAAGGTTACAAGGGAACCCTCAGGAGGCCATGGTTCTATACTCAATAATCCTAGACAGTTAAGGCACTCAGAATGGGCACCACCAAGGTTTTCAGAAATTGGCTGTCTGAACGCTTACACTACCCACAAAAATTAGGGGATATTCTATTGCTTCATATTCACTTTGAAATATCCCTTAAGTTTTGTGAACAGTATATTTTACTCTGTTGTTTTTGTTGAAGGGATCTCTACCTCTCAAGTAATGAGCCAAAGCTTACTTGCCATCATAAATGGTTTTTATGTGTACATGTACCTCTATTCCCCAATGTCAATGCCATAGGACAACATTTGGGGAACACAGAACTTTAGAATTTACCAAGGTTTAAAAAAAATGATAAACAAAAGCAGAGGAAATAATAAGGTGGATAAGCCAGCCCCACACCCAATTTTCTGGTAACCCAGATTGTATCTGCAGTGAGAGCAGCTGTTAATCAAAGGTGGTTGCACAGCTGTGACAACACTTTCCACACTGGCCTTTTTACCCAGTGCATGGTGCATTGGGAGTCTGTGCATAAACAGACAGTGGGTTGAGGAGGTGTATACACTCTCTCAAAGGAAGGTCTGTGCAAACACGTACAGAATGATTCACCTCCAAGAAACACCCTCCTGCCCTACTCACAATGACATGGAGGAAAATTGCCATGAAATTTGCTAAAAAAAAAAACCTGGTTCTAGGCTGCAGTCCACACTGTGGAAGTGAACAGATTGACCTGAGGAGCTTGCCAACGTCAGTTCTGAGAGGTACTGGTGATGTGGCCCAAGGGCTCCAGACACCAGACACTGCCAAGTAAAATGCCTGGTAGGGCACATCCTTGAGGACTCCAGTTTGAAGCTCTCTAAGATTCATGTGTCAGAAAGATGGGTTAGTTCCAGGGGAAAGGTTATCTGGGCCACAGCCCACAGATCACAGATTTGCAGTCTTTCTCAAGAACCTGTCCTGTGCAGCCCACAGCTCTCCTCCACACCGGCTCACTCCTCAGCAGACCCTGAAAAGAGCCTCTCATCTCTATTCACAAGGAAATTGAGGCAGAGAAACCACTGCTTCTGTGTTTGCCCAATGCTATCTCACTTTTCTCTTCTAGGGAAGATAACAAGTTGACATTCCTCAGCCCTCTGTACGTTAGGTGGAGGCCTATGATTGAGTTTGTCCAATGAATAGGAGCAGACATGATGTGAGCCACAACTGAGTTAGGCCGCTAAGGGCTGGCGTACCTACACTGGGGTTCTCTTTTTCCACATATTAAAGATGGCAGCATCAGGCCTGATCTGTGGTGGTGCAGTGGATAAAGCATCAGCCTGGAACTCTGAGGAAGCTGGTTCAAAACCCTGGGCTTGCCCGGTCAAGGCATATATGGGAATTGATGCTTCCTGCTTCTCACCCCTCTCTCTCTTTTTTTTTTTTTCTCTCTCTCTCTCTCCTCTCTAAAATGAATAAATAGAATAATAATTGTAGGGTGGTTAGCAATGGGGTAGTCAAGTGGGAAATCAGAGCCCCAGTCTTTGTCTGGGATCGCCCACATGGCCAGGCGTGCGGAAACTACACTTCCCATAAACCTTTGGGAAGAAAGCGACTGTCCATCAGCCAGTGAGATTTTACTACGTCATATTAGCTAGACGACCCTAGGAGGACCCCTTTTAAAATCTGGCACCATGCGGTCCCCAGCACGAGATTCCTGGCATTCATCTCCCATGCCAGTGAGTCCCCACCGAGAAATGCTCTGTACCAAATAAAGCCTCAATAATTAAGACTTAATAACTATGCTGATTTTACTCTTTCTCAGCGGGGAAAATACCTTACAATAATAATAACAAAAAGATGGCAGTATCAGAGTATAAAGGAGCCAGGATCCCTCAGTGACTATGTGGAGGAGTACAAGCAAGAATAACCATCTGATCCACATCTGACTATGTAAGCAAGAAATGAACTTGTATTGGGTTAAGCAGCTGAGTCTGTAGAGTCCTTTGTTATAAAAGATCATGAAAGTTATTTTGACTAATACAGTGACTTTCCAAGATCAAGAGTTTTTACTGGCTCGGCCAAGGTGATTGAAGTTTTTCCCTTCCGTTATCCTGTGGACACTGTAGGCAATGGCTGTACCAGATGAGGACTCCGAAGTCCAAGAAATCAAACTGTTGCTGGAACAGAAACATCTGTTTTCAAACTTATTGTGGGTAGGAAAGGCATCATCAAACATCTGGGAGTTACTCTGTAGTAATTATTTATCTTTGATGTGCATGTTCCATCTCCTTCCCAGGAAAGGCAAAGCCTACATCGACATTTCTCAGGCCTCTCCCCCGTATGGCCTCGCACAGCACACGGGGGAGCCAGGTCTTGGAGGACTGAAGGCTTCAGTCGAAGGGAAAAGAAAGGTCCCTTTAAGAAAAATATTTTTAAATTAAAAATATAAGATTAAATAGAGTGCCTTGGAAGGAGCCCTGTGTGAGTGAGGAATCATGATGCCTAAGCTTGACCAGCTTCTTGGTGAATCCTCCCCTGCCCTGTATAAGGAAGGAGTTCATTTAACACCCTGGTGAACAGAATGAGGTTCAGCGGTTCAAGATTCCTTCCGCCACTGTTCAGTCCGGCTTCTTCCTGCCTTTGTCAACCAGGGTTGCTCATCTGAACCACAGAACTTATAAAATTATTATGATGATCATTTTCCTGCTCTCCTAAGGACAGTACATGACTAGCATTATCCTAGATGCAGACAAGAGAATTTAGTTTATTATATGAAATTGAAGCTGCTAGACCCTCAATCAATGAAGGTAAATGCACAGTCTGAGTCCCATTGTGAAGCCAGCAACATGTTGGGGAGGATGGGACGTGCAGAAATATTGATACCCTCAGTGTTTAGTCTGACTGAGAAGATTCCAATTTTGCCCAAATAATCAATAAAGGAGAGCTAACTCCTTCTGGGGAAAAAATGGCTCCTGGATGGTGGGCCACTTGATGGGTCACCACAGAGAGGGTGACTTCTCTGGTAAGAACAGTGAGTCAGACGATCAGCTCAGTACTGATTCTGCCTAGAGTTACTCCAGGATAGAAGAAAATGAGAGGTGAACACTGTATACAAAGTCATGTAGAAGGAACAGCAGCCAAAACCCTCGAAAAGCATGACTTAGAAATCTCGGAAAATGTGAGGTTGGGTTAAATATCAATAGGGGATTAAGATAATCTTTCATGGGAGACCAGAGCCTGGCATGCCTGTGGAGGGAACTGCAATCAGTGCCCGGAGGTGGATTGTTTCCATGTGTTTATTTGTCAACAGCCTAATGAAATAATACAAAGGCAGTGAGAATGTTCCAGGCTGGGATCTTCCAATGTAGAGTGCTAAGCAGCCCACCGGGTTTGAGGGCTGGGCTCTGTTTCCTTCCCGGCTCCAGACAAGCCTCTGGGTCTCTGAGCCAGGCGGGGAGGGTTTCATTAAGTGAAGATTTGCCTTTCTCCCTAAAAGCTCTTCCTCTCTGCCCAACGTGTGCAGAACTCGACTGCCTACCCCCTTTGCTGGGGCCTCCCTATTTTACCTGCAAAAACCCGACTTTCCTGTCATCATAGGGTTCGAAAAGGGGCTTTTAAAAAGTATAAAAACAAATGATTTGCTAGCAATGGAAAGGCCTGGTGTTTGTTCCATCTGTAGGCCTATATTCTGTCCCTTTGGTATGACGGAGGGGCTGCTACATTGGCATCCCTGAGCTCTACCTCAGACCAAGTGGTGATCTGACTCAGGATAAACAAACCGACACTGGCCATAGTCATTGACAAAAACCTGCAATCGTTTTCAAATGTTTTTAGTGAATTCATTAGGTTATAAAGATGCCTTTATCAGACACTCTCCTTAAGTAATTCAGTCTCTTAGGAGATAAAAAAAGTAGTAAATTTATTCAGAACAACACAGAACAAAACAAACGCAAGTCTGCCCGTTTAGCTTAATGCTTATGCGAGTCTGAGCCGGGCATTGGAAATAGGTCTTCCCCTAATAAGTACCAGTGTCCTATGTCATCCTGACATTTCAGGTGGAACATTTGGTGAGATGACACATGCTCATTCTCAGGACCCTGGTTACAGAACCCCAGTGTCTCTCTTGCTTGGTAAGTTCCTGATGCTCCTTAACAGTCTAAAGCCTCACACACCCAACAATGTGTGTCCATTGTTAGGGAAATTTCCCAGTCTGGCTCTGAGAACCAGTCACCCAAATCTTTAGTCATTTATTCATCACTCCTTTATTTATCCAAAATTTCCTATGGACTTCATATGTTAGAAACAATGATAGTCATCAGAAATAGATGTCATGCCCTCGAGGAGGATGCAGTCCAATGGGTGAGACAGAGAGGTTGGTAAATGATTATAACTCATACAAACAAATTATATGGTAGAAGCGCATACCAAAGAAACACAGGAAAGAACTGTGAAATTCATTGTCAGGGATGGGAAGACCTCACAGAGTGGGTGACACACAGGTGAGTCTAGAAAGATAATCAGGAATTGTCCAGAGAGAAAGTGGCGGTGTTCTCTTTACCAGATCATTGATCATTCCCAGGGGTTTTGATTTTCCTGGTCCCCATGAGAACTGACCATACAACAGTTTACAATTATAACTAATGAACCCTCAAAAATCCTTTTCTTAGATACCAACAGTTACTGCCAGGTCTAGCTAATAGTGGCCATAATGTTCTGACATCGGGTGGCTGTTGTTGGTTTTGTAGTCGCCAGGCCCTGAGTCAGCCAATCCCCAGGGAAAACTCTCCTAGGTCCATCTCATTCTGAAGAGACCTCCAAGCCCCCATTGCATGACAGGGCCAGTGTATTCCTGGTCATTGTATGGATGGCTAATGTCAGCTGTTGTTAAATTCAGAAAAGAAGCAAGCGGGTCCCTGTGGGCCTTTCACCAGCTCATGCTCTGGCCCACGCCTATCCTTAGTCCTCCTTCTTTCCCCTCTGGGTGCTGAAAGCCTTCATTTTCACACTGTGCTTCCCCGATCACAGTGACTCCCTCCTCCTGTCTTCTCAAATAGCTGGCAGCTGCAGAACCGAGCTCGGCTTATGGGAATTGGGGAAGTCCCGAGGATGGTGCAAAGATGGAAGGCCAGTATGGTTTCCCACATCTGCAGGCCATCTGTTTTGCCTGCAGGTGGTTGGGATTTCTTCATTGCTTCATAGAAACTACAAAATTAACTGTCAGTGCTGTCAGTAACCAAATCTCCCAGCATGTTCAGTTCCTATACCAACTGGACACCCTTCAGTTACCTGCTGCTGCTAGGTTGTGGATCCTGGAGAAGCTCATTTGAGGCAAGAGTTGTTGCAGAATATTCTTTGGAGCATCTTGGTGCTGAAAAACCCTCATTCAGCCTCATTACAAGGCTGTCCCACTATAACCTCTGCTGTAGGGATTGGCCAAAACACTAAGATAATTGACAGGTGGCAGGAAGCACAGAGAGCTGGGGGTGCATTCCCAAGGAGTTTAAACATCTAAGGCAGAGGAAGAAGACCTCTTCTGGAGAGTGGGTGTGGCCAAGTGGGTGGCCACAATGCCAGGCAACAGTCATCCCAAAGGGAAGCAACGCTGCCCACAGTGGCACATGCCTCAGACAGATCAGTTAGACAAGACGGTGGGGGCTGCTCACGAGCTCAGCGAGAGCAGCTGTGGTGTGCTGGTGTAGGTGACATCCATGACCCAGCGGCTCAGAGGGGACCAATGGTGGGGATGGTTATACAATGGGAATTTACTTAATGCCACTGAACTGGACACATACAACAGTGAAGTTTATTTTATATATATTTTTAGCACACAATAAAAAATAGCACTGCAAATAAAGGTACGGCTAGCATGTAAATGGGAGGTGAGGAGGGAAGAGAGGATGGAGATGGGACAGATACGCTGTCATGAATTTCTGGTTTTAAATAAGAGTGACTTGGGTATATTCGTAGGCCAAGTGGATGGAACTGCTGGAAATACATGACAAAAAACTAGGTTGTTTAAAAAGAGGGAAAATAAAGCCCAGGGTCAGGTCGGGTGTCAGGCCTTGGAAAGGAAGAGGATCCAGCTTGTCCTCTGAACCCAGAGCGAGAGAGAGGAGGGTGTGGAGGGGAGATGACAGCTCTGAGGAGGAAGGAGAGGGAAGGAGGAGTTTGGATGCTGAGGCGACCACAACGGGGGCCTCCTGCGTGCGGAGTGGGGGACGACTTCAGGGTACCACTGTGCAGACAGAGAAGGTGTGCACCTAGAGACATGGGAAAGGTTCTGTACTTTTTGAACCGAGTTCATAAACAAAAGGGAACGAGAAAATGCTTTTTCTGGTGTGTCTTCTGTCTGCTTTCGGTCACTTGCTCTTGCGTGTGAATTGGTCATCCTGACTCCAGCTGCCCAGTGTCCTCGGGAGGAAATGCAGAGCACTGCCCCTCGGCTCTCTAGGCCGGGGTCCTCGGGAACCTCAGGCCAGCTGGGCTGGGTGGGGAGAAGGCACAGAATGTCCGCTGGCTGCCAGGCTCAGCCTCTGACAACCAGCTTTGGGCCTGAGGATGAGCCCGGAGAAACGTAGGCAGTGCCTCCATTAGAGCAGCTGGGACCAGGGGGCCCTGTGTCTCTGGGCGCCATGATTCGGGCTTCCTATTCCGCCAGCAAGGGCAACGCATGCGCACCAGGCAGCACCAGATAAGTGTCAGGACCTTCCTGTCGGTTTCTGCGTTTTCTGTTATGTCATGCAGTGGTTATGGTTGTAGTGTTACTGTTATCACTGTGGTCATCATTATTATTATTGTAGTTGAATTCAACCCAATGGGACTTGGAGTCCAACATGGAACACGGATGCAGCCAAAAGCATTTTTTATCTTGCCTGCCTTGTGTGTTCAGTTTCGGTTTTATAGGATTAAAACCAGCTGAGGTCTTGAAGGCTTCCTGGGGCCCACTTGACTACCTTCAGGCTCCTGCTGTGGTTTGCCACCCACAGCGGTGAGGACCCTTCTGGGATGCAGACAGCAGGGCGTTGGAGAGGCTGGCAAGAGGTTGGCCTGGAGAAGAGAAGCCTCGAAGTTCTTCAGACTTGCAGCCATGGGCCCCTAACCTCTGCTTCCCAGTGTCTGAACATGACTCAAATCCCAGGCCTCGGGCAAGACTCTCAGGGACAGAAAATCCAAGAAACAGGACTGAGAGGCTAATGAGGTTCTTCAGACAGCTGGCACCTATGCAAACCCAAGAGAGGAGCAAAGGGAAAAGAGATACTAAGAGCAACAGCCATCATCATGGGCTGGAGTCAACCAGCAGCAGTACGACCCTGAGAAGAGGAGCAGAAGCACCCCACTCCAGGGCTTCTCCTCAGGGACTTATGGCTGCATCCCTGGAGCTCCTAGGCAGAGCCAGTGTGCCTGTGGCTGGAGCCCTGGCTGAGAGTTGGACACTTCTTTCTCTCCTCACCTTCCCACGTGGTCTCAGAAGCCCCAGCCAGGCCTCCCACACTAAAAATTCTTCTCTGGGAACAATTCCTTATGAGAAATGTTCACTCATTCAATGAAATAGATATAGGGAATTCTCACAGTTCTCACAATCACCTGCTTAAAACACAAGACCCCTAAAGAGCCTGAACTCTGAGTATCCCTTAGAGGTGGTTTTCACACTGGGAATGAATTTCAGGTCTGCGCTGGGCACAGAGCCAAGGGCGTGTGGTGGTGGAGTGGTGGAGAGGGAGCTCAGATAGGACCTTGCCTACCAGGTTCAAAGACCTGAGGAGGTCATAGGCCAAGTCCCTTTGACCTCATAGCAGGCTCCAGAAGACAGTGTAGACCACTTTCCACTGTGGTTTTGCAGATGCCATGATGAGTGTCCCTGGAGCTGAGCCAGGATGCCAACTCAGGACTCCCTGGTTCCAAAGCACGCGCTCTTCTCGATTTCCCTCTCTCTTCCCTGCTCCTACAGGATGGCTCCTGGGACAGCTGGCACTCCCTTGTTATCTTGAGAGATAGGTGTGCCTACTGAATGTTCTTAGGAAACGGCTGGAATTAGAAATTCCCAGAAATGAACAGGGTGAAAATCAAGCCTGGTAGGTCTTGGCCCTCTAGGCTCGATTCTTGCTTTTTTTCCCTAGAGGAAGGATCCTGCAGAATGCAGGGGCCAGAGGACACTGTTCTCAGAGAAGCTATGACCTCCTGGGTGTTCTTACTAGTGTTGTGAGAAGGGCAGTGTACAAAGCTCAGGCTGTTGGGGGAAAAATGTACCTCAATCCTGAGAGTAGCTGAATGTTACTAAGACATCCAAGAAAGGAATATAGAGTGGTTACCTGCAGGGAAAAAAGACTTAGGAATAAGATGAATACTTTCTATATGGAAGGCACAGAAGTATAAGATCAGAAAGGAGTAGAAAACAGAAAAATGTAAGCAAAATACTAAAAAGGAAGAGAAATCATATGAAAATGCTAAGAATAAAGACATGATTAATGCATAATAGATACATCTTTGGAGAACACCTAGCCTCTAATTATGGTTTTCTTCAGCTCCTCGGAGATCTAAGCTTATTTTGACAAGCCATGATTGAAGAGGGTCATCCAGGTTTCTTGAGCATTTGCCCTTGAGGAAGCTCATGATACAGAGGAATGGTGAGGATGGGGTCAAGTCTAATTGAACTCCACCATATCAGACCAGACTTATCATTATTTACTTAATAAAGGTATGGGAGTCCATGTCATATTTCTGCAACTTATACCCCTGTGACTTTGGGCAAGTTTATTTAAACTGTCTGGATCTTAATTTCTTCATCAATAAAATATATCTAATATCTAAGTCATATAATCATTATAGGATCTATATTAAATAAGATAATGTTACAAGTACCTAGTAATTTACCTGGTGTACAGTAAACTCTTAAACCCTTATTTAATGTGGTAATTCTACTTATCCATCTGGATTTCTTGCACTTAATTATGTTTCCTGGAGCAAGATATCAGGGACAGCTTAAAAATTAGAGTAAACTTAAAAACCAGGCAAAGGCCAGTTAGCATCTCTCAGTGTTCAGCCATGCCTCCTCACAGTGGTGTCACCAACCTTAAAATAGCCTGAAAATAAATCCCACTCCCCCCTACCATTAAATAATGTTTGGGTTATTATTTTAACACATACTTTCTTGATACAGGACTCTGAGCTTGTGAATACCGTGCTGCAGCCAAGATATTAATGAATCCTGGCTTGCCTCTCAATTGAATGTGGTGAGTGATCAGGACACAGCATCTGACCCTCTGTGTTCCAGCATCATTGTCATTAAACTCCATCATCTCAATTATCTCCATGCGAGAGCATGCAGTGTCGGTTTTGGTTGAAGACACAAAGAACATGAGATAAACTCTCCATTCACTATGCTTATTGTGATGAAGACAAAGTGCTCCAAGGCCCAGACATTAGAATCAGTTTTTTACTAGATCTTTGTATTTGTATTAGTGCAAATGATTTTTCTGATGGGGTTTCTCTTCTAAAACGATCATAAAAAATTAGATGGGAAATATATACACTTTTACTTTATATTTAAATATAAGTAAAATAAGGTCAATATACATGTGATGTGAATTATATATATATAATGTGCTTTATGTGTATAAATTATGATATATATTATGCATTGCATATCTACATAAATATTATGACTGTATAAAATATTACAAAGATTTCATAGTAACTATGGCAAAGTAATGCTTACTCTGTGGCCCGTTTCTCTCCTTCTAGACTACTTCTAGTCAATGGATTCTGGTCAGAAATGATAGTTGTCCCCTTTGGACCTAATCATAGAGCAGCAGATGTGATTTTTTCTGTGCCCTTCTCTTTCTCTCTGTTGGTGAATGAGGGTTGTTCCAAATGGGTGTGGCTTCATGATGAGCATGCATTTATTATCTGGATCCCAAGGGCAGAGCTCCCCGTCCCTTTGCTGACTCACAATGGACAGGTAGTACAAGGAGTAAACCTTTGCTGTGTTAAACCACTGGGGTCCTGCAGGTAACTTATTACCACAGTAAAAGTAAATCTTATCCTATCCTGGCAGATATAGTAACTACCTTGGAATTCTCTAAAATAAGCCTCAACTAGCAGTTCAAACACAGAGTCTAGAGTAGCATGCACTAGGAGCAATGATTATATTCTATTATTCTTTTCTCAAACTGCTGTTAAAAATCAAGTAATAACTCAATTTTATTAAAAATATTTAGGTAGTTTCCTACTAAATTTGAATACTTTTGTTTACAATTCCAAACTCTTTCACCTAGATGAGGTTGAAATTCTTTCAAGTCTTCAAAGTTCCTCTAGTTCCTCCACTGTCTTTCCAGCAGAGGGACTTTCCATAACAACTGAGGGTATTCCCAAAGCTAGCTTTCCAGAATTAGAAGGCAGAGGCCTGAGAGTTGTGTTTCACTTGTGTTACAGATGGTACCCACCAGATATCTGTGCGACATTAAGATGATAAAACTAATGGTTATAATGTAAAAGAAAATAAATAGAAAGTAGAAACAGAACAGTGCTCTGCCAACTTCATGGATTATGTGAGATAAAATGAAATGGTGAGACAAACGTTTTTCACAATGTGTCTATGCTGGCTGGACCCAAGGGATACAGAAGGAGGTAAACACACTTCAGTGGTTTAAGTTCAAGACTATGAACAGTGAAAATAATGAGCAGCTTGCTAACTTTCTTACTTCACAGCGGTTTTATGAGGATTAAACAGTTAAAACACTTTGAAGATGACAAACGCTTAAGTGTTCAGCATTATTATTATCTGAAACTATTACTACATCAATTGCTTGTGTAATCAAGTATTATTATTGGAAGCGCTGCAAGAAAATCTAATCTTTGGAGATTTTTCGGCTCTCTTTGCAGAACAAAGAGGCATGGGTATCATTCATCCTAAGTACTTTAGACATATAGATCAAGAGTATCTAGATAGTGAGTGAGTATATTTTGTTTGCCCATATTTCAACTAATAAGAACTTTGTATTTATTGGCATCACCCAAAAAAGCAATATGGTACTTTGGGACAGAAAAAAAAATAATAGATTTAGATTGGAGAATAAGGTGAAACTAACATGGAACCCACCCAAATGTTTTCAGCTGAGATTAAACCCCTCCCGGCTATTTTGAAGAAATTGTTCTTTAAGTAATTAAAACTTTAGTCTATGGTCTTTAGTAAATTCTAGTAATTTCTCTGTAGTCAGTTTTAAGTATTTTTCTGGCTGGCTTCTTTCCAAAGAGTACACCTGTGTGTTAGTTGAACAATGTCTTACTGAAAGATGAAATTAACTAATTTTGTTTGATTTGGATCTTGGTTAAAAGTCTAAAATTGGATATTTATATGCAGAGCCACATAAAGAATACTAGCTTAAATTATTCCACCAGGGACTGTAATAAGATTTCCATTTAGCTAACAGAACATTAGAATATGCTTAGCTAATGAAAACAATTCATCTCTGTTTTTCTATCAAACATGAGAGTTGGAGGGGGGCAAAAGAACTATTATTTTTAGTGTCGAACTTCTAGTATTTTAACTTTCTTCCCTTCCATGTTACATCCTCTTTCTAAATTTATTCACTTTTGCTTCTGAACTTTGAAAAGACTGTGATCTATTTTAGTTCATGAAAACCCAATAAAACATTGCTTTGACATTAAATAATGGGTCTTTGATGCCTTTGATCCCCCTTCTCCATGTAAAATAAAAGCCTAATGATTCTTATTAAATGGGAGGAATAAAGTTTATTTCAATAACTATGTTCATTTTATGAGGGCAATTTAAGTTTTCACTCTTGCCCATTAATTATATGGGATGTCACAAGTGCTAGAAGATGGGGTTTGTTTATGTCTCCAGTTTTTATCTCAATTAGTTTTCACTTTGTACAGAATTAACACATCACTGAGTAAGGGTGCCACCCTCCACCATCTCAACAGTGCAGGAATAGAACCTTGGCTGAGTAGGTCAATTGGTTAGAGTGTTGCCCTGATACATCAACATTGCAGGTTCAATCCCTGGTCAGGGCACATACAAGAATCAACCAATGATTGCATAAATAAGTGGAACAACAAATTAATGTTTTCCTCTCCTTCTCTCTCTCCTCTTTCCTCTTTCTATAAAATAAATAAATAAATGATTTTATCTTAATATAAGAGAGTACAGGTGTGTGTAGTGAGAATCTGGTGCCGTTCACAACCAGGCTAATTTCTGAACAATCATACTTTCTAGTGAGCTTGCACCAACATGGTCACAGAATGGTCTTGGTGGAGACCCCCTCTTGCGGTCAGGACACAGATGGCAAAGCATGAGTTCTCCTGGCACTTCACTGTGTGGGCTTTACCCGGCTGGATGGGAGGAATGCTGCTGATTTCCCCAGCCAGGCTGTCTGGGGCCCAACACTAGAGTCCTGGTCAAGATTAGGAGACAAAGCTCATGTCAGAAAGACGGCTTTTCATTGTCCCTAATGTGCCTCCTATATGGTACCCCAAATGTTTTGTAGACTGCCTAGAGGAAAGTAATGAATGGTGCCAATTAAAAAATATTCAATTCTACAACAAAAACATAGAGAAACAAATAAGAAAGACAGATAAATCTGAGTGTAGAAATAATATCATGTGAGAAGTGTTAGGCAAAAAAGTAGGACATACACATGCTAAAGCAATTGGAATGGACAGAAGAACCAAGTGAATACTCATGAGGCATATGGAACATCAAATCTTCATGACTCCCTAAATATTCATGAGATCTCTAGCCACTTGTTGGCGATTACCGTTCAGCCTCTATTTGTTCTCAACACACCACTTAGTGTGGGATGCTCATTATGCAGCAGTGTATTCATGGGACCCTAGTGACCCACAGACCTGATGCCCAGAGAGCATAAGTAATATCTGCATCTCTAAAGGCCATCTGTCTCTAAAACTTTAAACACACACACACAAGAAAGGCCTAATTGTAATAATATATAAAGAGCCCTTACAAATCAATAAGAAATATAAACAAAATTTTCTTCTTAATTGGCAAAATTTATTAACATGCAAATTCACAGTAAAAGGAAGAGATGTTAAAGCATGTGTGGAAGTGTGGAGAATCAAAGTGAGAAGCAGAAAGAAGGAATAGCCTGGCGTTTAGGCACTCTGGCGGCTGCCCTGTTCTAGCTCCTCCAGCACTGGGGCAGGAAGGGGGAGGGGGAGGAAAAGACAGGTGGATGCTGCACTCTCTCTCTGTGGGTTGCTGGGCCAGGCAAGCCAATGCCTGCTCTCCTGAGCAACATCCCTGTGGTTCCTTGAAGGGATACCCTATCAGATTCACACACACACACACACACACACACACACACACACACACACACACACACAGTAATAGGTATTCCCAGGAGTGTCTTTCATATGCTCACTTATACACTGGGATTTCAAGTGGCTTCTTCTGTCCCAGCCTTGTCCATGGACAACTGATGTCTCTGCTGTAGGGTGTTGCTGCTCTAAAGTGATGGTGTCTCCCTCCACTAAATGGACAGAATGAACCCTTTTAACACTGTGCCACCCGTTCTCACACAGATCCAAGAGAAGTAAATGGCTACAATTCTCACAAGAGAAAATTCTGTCACAGAGCCTACTAAAGGAGACACTGTTGTTTAAGGATCAGTTCCAGAGGACGGCCCAGGGTGCAAGCCACGGGGAAAGTATTGGGGTTATGACCTCCATCGTTCTTCACTTCCCTCTTCATTCTTTTGCTACCTTATCTTCAACTTAGAACCTTGCAACTCAAAGAGGGGCCAGCAGATCATGCCACCAGGGAATTTGTTAAAAACACAGAAATTCAGTCTTACCCCTGACAACTTCATCAGAATCTGCATTTTAACAACATCCTCAGGTTATTTTAAAACACATTAAAGGTGGAGATATACCAATTTGTAAAATTTCTGAATTTTCTGTTTCAGCCATTCACAGCCATGGTCACTTTTAGCTGGGTGGCTCTGGGGGAGGGGGAGCTATTCCTCCTTTGTTCTCCTTCCTTGACTTCATCTGCACAAATCTGCCCTTGGCAGCATTTCAGTTCTAGACCCATTCTCTCGATTCTTGTTCCCCATTCTTGTGGCCCTTGCCCTTCTCTTCTTGCTGATAAATGGCCACACGGGCTCCTCGGCTCCATTTGTTCTCCTCCCAGCGAGTCTGAAAAAGCACCCTATGATCAGCTGTGGCGGGCCTGATGGGCCCCACCCTGCCTCCTCTCGTGCCAGATGTAATCATTCCCAGAGTTCAGAGGTTTACAGCTTGTTTCTAGTAGTTCCAAATGTGCGGTCAAGATGCCCTGGTGTTGAGTTGGCAGGACTAATAGCTTATTTAAATATTTTCCAATTCTGCTCTTCCAGACCCCTTCTTCCACATTATATCACTTGCAGGGGAATATGAATGTAGTGAAATCATATAGCTCATGTCAAGCTTGCCTTTAAACTGTTGTACTGATTAAGTCACTATGCCGGCAGTTTCCACAAACTAAATCCACTGTGAAAGGAAGAGTATCGGAATTGGCCCCAAAATCTTTTCATAGGTTCTTGGATGCACTTTGTGATTTTGCTTCCTAAGCATGGCAAGATGTTACAATTGAAGTCCTGAAAGGGCAAAGATGCTTGGGGAATCCACCTGCATCCACAGAGTCAAATGCTTTCATCTGAATACACACACGTGCACACACATGTACACATACATGCTCAGCTCACACATGCACGCACATTATTGCCCAAGCTTATTGTCCCTCCATAGACAGGGAGAAAAAACCAAGGTTGTCTATAGGAAGAAAAACCAGCAGTAAAACTGGTAATACTATGCATCTTACAAGCAGTAGAACAGTAAGGACAATCTAGCTGAAAAGGCGTTAGAGTTGTTGTAACTCAGATGCTATCCTCTTGATGATACAGAAAACAGCAGTTGTAATCGAATTGATAAAGTGCTTAGAGGATTAGAATTAACTGGTGGAAAGTCAAAGAGAAACCAGTCATTGTTTATTCTCTCTGTGCACAGGATCTCTGAGAAGGTAAAAAGTACAAAATAAGAAAGACTCTTGAAAGAGATTTAAAACAGGCTGCAGATCATTTACCCCCATAATTGAGTCATCCACTCAGATAAACTGGGGCCATTTGGGACTCATTGAAAGAATAATGGCCCCAGAGAGCATTCCTTGATGAGACAAAGGTGACATCTGGAGTCTCCAGACTCTTCTGCCATACAGGGTGACTTCTGTGCTGTAGGTCCATAAACAGCTCCATAAATAAGTTTATTTCTAGTCTGGTCTAGTCATGATCAAAGTTCTCAATGTTCAGCAAAACCAACCCTGCATACCTAACATCAACAAATAATCTCTTTAAAAATCAAAGCCAACACTCACACAGGCAACAAAAGAAAATTCAACTGACCACAGCGTGTATGGTAGGTTTTGTGCATCAAAAAACACTACCAGCAGAGTGAAAAGACAAAATTCTCCCACAGAATGGAGAATATATTTGCAAATCATCTACCTGATGAGAGCTTAGAAGCCTCAATATACATAAAGCTCCTACAACTCAACAACAAAAAGACAAATCCAAACTTTAAACAATGGGCCTGGGACTTGAATAGATAGGTCTCCAAAGAAGATAGATGAATGGGCAATAAGCACATAAAAGATACTCATCCTCACTAGTCATTAAGGAAATGCAAATCAAAGCACAAGTACGAGATACCTACCAGGATGCGTCTTAACCTCTCTGAACATCAGATTCTTTTTTGTGTTAAAAGAAAGAAAATATTGAAATCTGTTTAACCCACCCTACTAGATCTGCGAGTTTCTTGAAAATGTGATGTGATATGCCTGGCAGAGCTGTTGTGAGAATTAGCTGAATAACAACATCCTCCGGGAAGGAAAAACATTTGCTGTTTCGAAGGTACCATGAAGTGTAGTGAATGGTTTTATCTCCCATTACATAACTGACTTCAAATGTCAGCATTACTAAATATACAGCATTGCTTTACTAGAAAATCAAAGCTTTGAAGTAATTTTCCATATAATTCAAGAGGTCAAATATAATTGAGAAAATGCAAAGCTTTTTGCTGCTGTTGTTTTGGTCCAATTTTAGCTCTACTTTGCTTTTTCACGCTTTTGAACTTTACTGTGGATTACACGTCACCTGCGTCCAGATAAAGTTCTACCACCCCCAATGGCCATGATGGCCTCCATGCCATCACATTTTTGCACAGGAATCTTGGCCAAGTTACTTTATTTCACACCAGCTGTGGCAAAGTAAGACGATTACTTAATGCAACCCAAAAAATGATGTGACAATTGTTTAGGGACCTGCCTTGATGTTATCACTGCTGTGTTAATAAAGTTATCTCACTTTATTATCTTTCCAGCAAAATCTTCTTAACCTAGTTAACCACTCCCTGACCTTTCCTCTTAAACTCACATAATATTCCCATGCTTAGCCCAAGGTTCTGCTCTGTTTTGTTTTCATGAGACATTTAGGTGTTCCAAATAGCTTCTTCCTTTTTAGCTCACAGAGGGCCCTTGCTCTCTACCTACAGATCCAGGGCATGGTCATCCAAGATCATGGGGGTTATGATCAATGTTTTATTGCCCTATTTTAAGTTAGTAGTGGAATCAGACTCTAGATAGAGCCTACTCCCTCTGGCACATCACACTAAGTTTCTCTGGGATGGCTGGGACCATCACAATACGATGCAGGCACTCTGGAAGTATAGGAGAAGCAGATGACTACCAAAGAGATACCAAAGACCAGAAAGATAGGGAGTAGAGCTGGACCTTTAAGGCTGGGTAGGAGTTCAAAAAGTTTAGGACAAGGAAAGACCTCCAAGGAAATGGAAAACCTTGAACAAAACACCACAGTAGAGAAAGGCCCATTAAAAAATAAATAAGTCAGTCAGTGTTGGTGGAGTTGAGTTTCTTGGGTGGGGCACAGAAGTAGAGAAATCCAATAAGGTAGAATAACTTTGTGTAAGACTTAGGATGGCAAACTGTGTGTGGACTTTATTCTGGAAGGGTTCCCATGATAAAAGTGAGAGGTTTAAAACAATAAATAGGAAACCAGCTGCTGAAAGGAAGAGGAAGGAGGAAGAAAAATCTTTGTGGCAATCAAACTGATCAAACTGAAATAAGGTTGGATATAGGGGAGTAGGAGTCAAGGGGCTGGGCTGTAGAAGAAGAAGAAGAAGCCAAAGATTAGACAATACATGTCAGGTCCAAGGGAGACAGTCAACAGACACTCATTGAAGTGGGGGTTCTAGAGAGACATTTTATTATTTTAAAGGAGAACCCACAAGGAAAGCCAGTACATATCTGGCAGATGGTTGATACTCAACAAAGGTTAGTTTCCATTTCTGTCCATTCCTCTGATGAAGTATACTCTATTTCCTCCTTAAATTGTCCTTCCATTACTCAGCTCAGTTTTATTGAGCATCTGCCCTTTTGCCGGAACTGTGCTAGACTCTGACGATGCAATGGCAATAATGGTGGGCACAATTATCTAGGCAGTACCCCAGAGTGACATGAATAGATTTATGCTTGGGGAAGACCCTCTGGTCAGCTAGTGTGGACATTCCAGGGAGCCTGGAAAAGTGCTGGAACAGAGAGATTTATGGCAAGGTCCCTTCCTTTCCATCCTCTGTCTGCCTCACCAAGGCCTCAGGACAGTTGGATTTTGCAGACTAACATTTGTAAATGGACTCAACCATTAGACTAGGTGTTAGATTTAAGTGGATGCAGAAATGTCTTTGCAGCCAGTAGAGTAGAGAGAGGGTATAGATAGAGGGTCAGAGAGAATAATAATAATGCTGCTCAAGACAGTAGCTCAATGACTTTGTCTAATTTGTATTTACAAATATTGACTTATCATAAATAAGATTTCTTCCAATGCTTAAGCTTACACTTAACTTTCTAAATTCCCTTCTGTGTTCTGAAAGAGATTGCTTTATGTGTCAACCCTGGCCGTGGCTGCAACCCCAGCCCCAGCCCAACCTTAGCTACAGGAGAAATACAAAGCTTTCTTAACTTTCAGATACCCAAAGGGAGAGTGCCTCAACCTGGCATAGTTTCTCTCGTCAGCCTTTGCTCATAGTAGCTTGTATTTTAACAACTCCACTAACACAGACCATCTTGCTATGAAATTCAAGTGGGATTTGCAAAGGACTCTTACAGCCTAATACAGTCCCTAAATTGTATCTTAGAATATGGTTTAATCACCTCATCAAAATTCAAGAAATTAAACTATCCAAAACCATTTTTTTAAAGTACTGATTTAATTGCTGTTGTATTTAACTGCCTTTCACACATGGGCTTTAAGCTTTCTACCCATATGTAACCAAATGAACTAGACACTGAACTTCTACAGTAATTTCTTAAGTGCCAGAAATAAGAATGGGGATTTTTTATTCTACAGTTCAAGATGCACACGCCCTAGCATGTCTGAAAACAGATACACAGCCACATAAAGGACTGTCATTTGCCACCCTAGGAAACTTTTTTATCTGTTCATTTTCTCACCAAAAATAAAAATGCATACTCGATCTCGACTTTGGAAAATGGTTTCTATGCCACAATGGATGATGGTGTGGGGTCATAATCTGCATCAGGAGATGTTCAAATAATGATGAGAGCCAAGAGTGTGAGTTCTGAGCCCCATCAATGTCTTTCCATGTTCTCAGCATCTCCTCTCCCCTGGTCTACAACTACAACCCCAGAAGGAGGTCTCTGAGATGTCCTAGACAGCAGAAACCCAAACTGGCCATCCAGAGCACTGCCACCAAGCCAGTTGCCACAAAGTGATGAAGAGAAATGCCTCCTCCTAGAAAAAACTCTCAGCAAAGTCTGAAAGGGTCGGTGATTTCACTGTGTTTGGGCATACTATGTGCTAAGGGTCTGTCCAGATAGAGATGAAAATAGACCCACTTAACCATTAGAGTCAATGCTACCATTTACTCCCCCTAAGGGCTTTATAATTCCACAAAGCTTATTTTTACTTTATATCTAATTTTTTTAAAAAAATCAGGAGCCCTAGCTGGTTGGCTCAGCAGTAGAGTGTTGGCCCAGCATGTGGATGTCCCAGGTTCGATTCCCAGTAAAGGCACACAGGAGAAGCAACCGTCTGCTTTTCCACCCCTTCCCTTCTTTCTTCTCTTTTTTTTATCTCTCTCTTCTTCTCCTGCAGCCATAGCTTAGTTGGAGCAAGTTGGACCCAGGAGCTGAGGATGGCTCCATGGCCGCACTAAAGGTGCTAAAATAGCTTGGTTGCCGAGCAATGGAGCAACCGCCCCAGATGGGCAGAGCATCACCCCTAGGGGGCTTTGCCAATTGGATCCCGGTCGGGGAACATGTGGGAGTCTGTCTCTCTGCTTCCTCAATTCTCACTTAAGAAAAATTATTAGAAAGAAAAAAATCAGGATATTTTCTCCTCAGGAAGATCCATTTGACCAATTTATTACATTTAAATAAACTTTTAATATAAACCTCTCATTTGTAGCATCCTATGAAATTAAACCCATTTTCCTTTTTCTTTCTTCCTATGTTTTCGGTTTTATTTTCTCCTGATGCTACCACAGGAAAGAGCACCAGGTAAGAGTCTAGAGGTCTGTATTTCAGTCTGGATCTTGCCAATAATGCTGGAAATCTTAGAAGGGTTAGTTAATCCTTCCAACGCTCAGCTTCCTCACCCCTTAAAAGGCACATTTTCTGATCTGCTCTCCCCACGACACTGCTATAAGCTTCAGACAGGAACCACATCTGCAAAAGCAACTGAAAACCCACTGTGAATCAAAGCAAGGACAGTTCAAATTTCCCATGAACACTTTCCATCAAACGTCATATAGTTTTGACACACTAAGTTTCCTCTGATAGCATTTATAACTTTGGCCCTCAAATATTTCATTCTTAAAATTAATTTAATGGTAATCTAACTGCTGCATGTGCTTCCTGCAGTAATCTAGGGACAACTATGAAGATGATAACTTTCTCACCTGGGAATGCAAAACTTCTATGGTTATTATTCCATATTCAAATTGATTTAAACTATAAAGAATCCAACCATGATGGAAACAAACCATTTCAGATCTGAGCAGTTTATCAACATGGCCTCATGTTCTGTCTGTTTCTGTTGAATTACTCCTTCAGTCCACCCATGCTGATGTCACAAACACTGCACAGGGCCAGCTGCAAAGACCATGCAACCTCTGGGAACTAGGATGTGAGTGAGGAGTACATTAAGGAGGAGCACACTTTATAGATTGTGAATTTTTGGAGGATGTTGTGGGGAAATATTTTCCTTTTAAAAAAAAAAAGCAAAGCTTCTTTTCAGAGTTTCCCACATCATCATTAAAAATTACGCTGATTTTCAAAATGTATTTTTGGCAGAAGAGATTATGTCTGGTCTGGTCAAAACCCTAGCAGCTTTCTCTTTTAACCAACAGCTCATCTAAAATTTTTTACTTAATCCAGAACATAAGAGAACTAACAATGAAATCTGGAGGGTAGGATAGCCCAAATCAGCTGATAGAAAGCTGAGCTTTTCTTAGACAGAGCCCGCGTAAAATCTTTTGCACTTGCTTGTAGAACCCCTCAGAGCAACGTCTGTGAGGTTGAATTTAAATCTCCAAGTGTCAGGGACAACAATTGCACTAGATCAGGTTCAGGAACCTATATTGAGACTAGAAAGACAGATTTTCCAAAAAAATTATGTTTTGTTTTCTTCTATAATGTTGCTAATAAGTGGAAATGCTACCAGGTGAAATCTTGGCATTCCTTTGGCTATAAAACAGCCATGTATGCATAAATACACAATGAACACAGACTACTATGTTTTGTTAATTCTAGATCACAACACAAGCAGTATAGGTACTTTCTAATAGTTAATGATCTCCTAACATTAGTGCATTGTTAAGGACAATTTAAATACTTCTAACTTATTAACAACATGATTTGAATTTCATTTCTCTGTTAAATATTTCTAATCCTGAATATCATGCTTCTGTCTAGGTTTATATCTTGAGGACATTTTGAATTGTCTTAATATTTGCTAATAATGTAAAAAACTCAAGCACTATATTTTCAAGTTAAACTTGCTTTTGGTTTAGGTCTTTTCTTTAAAAAGTATATAGGTTCAGCTAAGCAATATTTATCTTATTGTATTTTAAGCTGATTAAATACCTCCCTGTTTCTAGGACCTCCCTACTGTCACTAAGACATTGCAAACAACCTAGGCTCCTATTTGTAACTCCCTAAAAACTTCTCAACACAGTCAGACAATTGAATTGTGTTTTACTGTGGCCCAGGGTACAATGGAGATCTTGAGCTGATTCTGTTCAGTTCAGGCTAAACCCAAGGTCAAAAGACTTTTGCTCTCACCCACTATAAATAGATAGATGATAGATAGATAAATTTAGATAGAGATAGAGATATATAATAGACTAGTATTATATATTTTGATAATTACTATAATGCAGATGTATTAGTTGAAATTAGAGTTGGTGCATGTAAGGGAAACTCGAATAAGGGCAGGTTAAATACAATAAAGATAGAGATCTCTCAAGTAAAAGGAGTTCAGAAATACATAGTCCAAGGCTATAAAGACAGCCTCAGAGAGTCTATCTCTGGCTTTATTGAAAAGGTTTAACATATGAGCTGAAAGAAATGGAACAAAAGGAATCAATTAGCCTCCCTGGTTGATGAAGAACATTGCAGACCACACAAACGGGATGTGTAAAGACAGAGGGGTCAGAATATATCATGTAGGAACTCTCTAGATAGTTTAGACTCCTGGAGAGGGGAGATGAGGGCAGAATGGAAGATTTGGGCACAATTATGAAGATATTGTAAGCTGGATAGAGAAATATGGGTTTTAAGAGGAAGCTAGTGAGCGATTTTACACACAGGAGTGACACAGTCTAATTTTCACAACTGAACGATCATTGAGCACTTACACTAGGAAATGTTCATCAGTGAGGGCTACAGGGGAGTACTGTTTCATCCTGAATGGATCATCCCAATAAAGAGTCACTAAGAGACACTAAGGTCATCTCTGGTGATGGGAGGAGTAGGAAGGATGAGCAAGGCAAATGGGCTAAAAGCACTTTCCAAAACTTCCTTACAAAGACAATATGTGCACATGGGTGCACACGCACACACAACAAACCCAATACAAACACATTCCAAATTTGTGGAAGTTTTCAGGGAATCTTGGCACTCAGCTACACATAAAGGAGGGGAAACAATAAGAGGTGGATAAAAAGTAACAGATTTAATTCTAATCTACACTTTTGTTCTGTCTATTATAGATCAGCCTCCTCCAGCACCACTTAAATGCTATCTCACTCTTAACATAATGGAGAGCCAATTTTTTAATCAAAAGCCATTTTTAGGATCAAAGAGAAACATATTTCAAGGCGGATAGTATGTTAGTTATATTTCGTAACATCATATGGTTAGAGGTATTCAACTAAAATTAGAGATGATATGCACTGAATTCTCAAAAAAAAAAAAATCAAATGCCTCCCAATCGGGGGAGAAAAATTGAATCTTTTTTCTTTCAGGATATTTTTCTCAAGTACTGGCGGAAGTGCTAATGAGAGACAGGCCTCCTTGCCATCCAGTGACAAATGTAATAGGTTACATGAAACCACAGAAAATGAGTGTATTTTAAAATGTCAGATACAACACTAAAGGAAAACTAGGTCTTGTATTTTTTCCTCTTGATCATGGTCTAATAGAGACAATTCAAAAATGATTTATTCTGAACTTGGTGATATTCATGATTGAAATAGTGTTGCTAATGATAACAATGTGTAGAATTATTACGTGGAAAGTACTAATAATGCAAATCATATGGTTTTTAGTTGTAGCTTCCCTGAAGATTATTTTTTCCTAGGCATATTTGATTACTCAGAGATTAGCATACTAAAACTCAGATTTGTTCTAACATGCAGAGAATTAGGTTTATAACAAAGTTTGACAATTAACCCAATTTCACTTATGCCAGTTTTGTCCCATAAAAGAGTGACTATGTAAGGCAGAGGGCATTAAACCTAAAATACTATTTTCAACTATTTTTGACATCTTGTGTTTTTGCTTAGATCTACCAATATATACATAAAACATAATATTAAAATTCACAGTGTGTCCGTAAAGTCATGGTGCACTTTTGACTTTTGACCGGTCAAACCTGAACCATGACTTTACGGACACACTGTAATTACAAAATTTTATGAGCACTTGTAAAATAAAAGGTACAGATGCTTAATCCATATTGTGAAAAATACTCATTTGGAATCTAAACACCACCTGATTTCTTGACTATGCTTTAAAGAAAAATTTGAATGCTTTCTTTTCCTTATTGAAAAGAATTTTAAAATGATTTTCATATCTCATGCTGTTTATATGTCCGATGGTTACAGGAGACTATATTTTTTCTTCTGTAAGACACAACATTTATAACTATATATGTCACTGTGATTACAGGTCATTTCCACTGGTTTTTAAGAGTTACAAAAATCTCAGAATTAAAAAAACTTCCAAAAAAAATAGCTCTGGGCTTTCCTTCTGGATCCTTTGATCCTGCCTCTATCTCTATTCTGCTCCTCAGTTCATATTGTTCGGCAAGTTCCTCATATGAGTGAGGTCATATGATATTTTTCTTTCTCTGCCTGGCTTATTTCACTTAACATAAGTTTCCAGGTTCATCGATGTCGCAAAAAATAATATTTCCGGCAAAGGGGTTCAAGATGGCAATGGAGTAGGTGGACGTACCAACTTCCAACTCCCAGAACCAAAGTGGATTATAACTCAATATTAAGAACCATCATCTGGATAAACCAACTTTGAACTAAACTAAGTGGACTCTTCAACCAACGAACACTGCAAAAGCCACATTGAGACTGGTAGGAATAGCAAAAACACGAAGAGGGCTGCCCAGCTCCCCGGAGCAAACGGCAGCCCGGAGAGACACGAGTGGCGATAGGAGAGTTTGGCGGAGAGGGAGGGACCTGGGTCCCAGGATCCAAGCCCCAGCCTACAGTCCCAGAGCCTGGAAGAGGCGTATGGACAGTATTGAGATGTGAAGCAAGTGAGGATACTGTTTGTGAAAAAGAGAGAGTTTTCTCAGACCCAAGAATCTTTTCAAAGAGTCAGCGCAGAAACCCTCTCTCACTACCACGCACCCGGGGCTCCGGGGAACGGGGACAGAGGAGAGGAACAGAGCAGCGGGAACAGAGATTGGACTGAAGGCACGAAAACACTCTGAGGGACAGCCATCCTGACCCCTGGGCTAAGTCATTTCCCTAATCGAAAACAAATATTTCCCCTGGAACTAGCAACACCAGCAAAGGGAGACAGGACACTAGCCAAACAAGCTCTCCCGCAGCAATTAGAGCAGAGCTGCTTAGAAGGAGGGAGCTCACAAACCTACAATGTGGAGACTTAAGACACTGCTATCTCTCTGAAAGTTGCTGAAAGGAGGTTGGCGGCAGGACGCTGAAAAGCAGTCCTGTCGGTGTGGGAGGAACAGTGTGAGCTCAGTCTAGCCCAGCAGGGCCGGAGGGGACGCGCAAAAGCGGTCCAACAGTTGCGGGCCGCCTGTAACCCCACTTGTGGGGAAAAATACGGGCAGAGATCGGCTCTACGACGCTGCGCAGCCGGCCCTGACCGCGGAGACGGGGCTAGGACCAGGGACGGGCGAGGGGCTCGTGGCTGAGCTCACGCTGCCAACCCCGCCCAGAGGGAGAAACCGCGGTGGGTTGAAATCCTTTGTGCGCCCTAGCTGGATTCCGCGGCTGAGCTCACGCAACTGGCACCGCCTGGCGCACGGCTGGGCTCATGCTACAGGCCCCGCCCAGGGAGCGAGCGGCTTCCGCGGCTGGGCTCACACTACTAGCCCCACCAGGCTAGAGAAATCCCAGCGGTTGGCCATCCTACGTGCGAGAGCTGGCACCAAACGTGGGGGCGTGGTAGAGTCCTGATCGATCGGAAGCTAGCTGCTGAGCTAACTAACGCCAGCAAACACGCCCAGCCCAATAAACCGCGGATTGCGACCCTACGCAGGAGGGCCCCGGCCTCGAGGGCGGGGCTAAATTCTGGACGGGCAAAGGCTCACAGCTGAGAGCACGTCAAAAACCCCGCCCAACCCGCAAAACTGTGGCGAGCAGGCTCTGACTGCGGGGGCTGGGCGTAAATCTTCTGGAAACGGGCTGGTCCCGCAGCTGAGCAAAGGTGCTCACCTCTGCCCTTGGTACTAAGGCTTGTGGCTTGAGTGACAGCCCCTCCCGCGGAGGAGAGGTGGAAATCACAGCAACAGCCGCAGTAGACTGTCATGGGCAATGCCCATACCCAACCACCCTAGGCAGCAGCAGAGGGGGTGGCAGGCCTGCAGACAGACCACACCTAGAGAACACAAAGGGTATACCTACTAGACTCCAGTGCCCACAACTTGCCTATACACAGATAAAATGGGCAGGCAGAGGAAGGAAAACCAAATGAATCAAGAGAAATCCCCAGAGAAGGACCTGAATGAACCAGATATAACCAAACTACCAGAAGCAGAATTTAGAATAATGATACTTAGGATGTTCAAAGAAATTAGAGCAACAATGGATAGTCACTATGAACACCTAAATGAAGAGATAACAAGTATAAAGAACGAAATTGAAATAATAAAAAAGAATCAGACAGAAATGACAAATACAGTATCAGAACTGAAGACCACAATGGGAGGAATTAAAAGCAGGATGAATCACGCTGAGGATCGAATCAGCGAGTTAGAAGACACAATAAACAAAGCCACAGAAGCAGAGAAGAAAAAGGAAAAGAGACTCAAAAAATGTGAGGAAACTCTAAGGGAGCTCTGTGACAACATGAAGAGAAACAACATTCGCATCATAGGGGTGCCTGAAGAAGAGGAAAGAGGACAGGAAATGGAAACTTTGTTCAATCAAATCATAGCAGAAAACTTCCCTAAATTAAGGCTGGGAAAAATTCCACACGTTCAAGAAGCACACAGAACTCCATTAAAGAGAAACCCAAAAAGATCTACACCAAGACACATCATAGTTAAAATACCAAAGCTAATGGATAAAGAAAAAATCTTAAAAGCTGCTAGAGAAAAAAAGGCTATCACCTACAAAGGAGCCCCCATAAGAATGACATCAGACTTCTCAACAGAAACACTTGAGGCCAGAAGGGAATGGCAAGATATAATCAAAGTAATGCAGAACAACAACCTACAACCAAGACTACTCTATCCAGCAAGGTTAAAATGGAAGGAGAAATAAAGAGCTTTCCAGACAAAGAAAGCCTCAAGGAATTCATTAAAACCAAACCAATTCTGCAAGAGATACTACAGGGCCTGTTGTGAAGAGTTCAAAGGGAAGAAAGAATATAGCAAAAGAAGAATACAGCTTTAAAGAATAAAATGGCAATAAACAACTACATTTCAATAATAACCTTAAATGTAAATGAATTAAATGATCCAATCGAAAGACATAGGGTAGCTGCGTGGATAAAGAAACAGGACCCATACATATGCTGTCTACAAGAGACACACCTTAAAACAAAAGATGCACATAGACTGAACGTAAAAGGATGGAAAAAAATATTTCATGCAAATGGAAATGAAAAAAAAAGCCGGGGTAGCAGTACTTATAGGTGACAAAATGGACTTTAAAACAAAGGCTGCAGTAAGAGATAAAGAAGGACACTACATAATGATAAAGGGAACAATTCAACAGGAAGAAATAACTATTATAAATATCTATGCACCAAATATAGGTGCCCCGATATACATAAAGCAGACTTTGATGGACATTAAGGGCGAGATTAACAGCAATACTATCATAGTAGGGGATTTCAATACCCCACTAACAACACTGGATAGATCCTCAAGAAAGAAAATCAATAAAGAAACAGCAGACTTAAAGGATACACTAGATCAACTTGATTTAATAGATATCTTCAGAACTTTTCATCCTAAAGCAGTAGAATATACATTCTTCTCAAGCGCTCATGGTGCGTTTTCTAGGATAGACCACATGTTAGGACACAAAAATGGTCTCAATAAATTTAAGAAGATTGAAATCATATCAAACATTTTCTCTGATCACAATGCCATGAAACTAGAAATTAACCACAAAAGAAAAACTGAAAAATACTCAAACACTTCGAAACTAAATAGCATGATATTAAATAATGAATGGATTAACAATGAGATCAAAGACGAAATAAAAAAGTTTCTAGAAACGAATGATAATGAGCATACATCAACTCAAAATTTATGGGACACAGCAAAAGCAGTACTGAGAGGGAAGTTCATTGCACTACAGGCATATCATAGGAAGCTAGAAAAAGCTCAAATAAGCAACCTGACCCTGCAGCTAAAAGAACTAGAAAAACAACAACAAAAAAAACCCAGGACCAGTAGAACGAAGTAAATAATAAAGATCAGAGCAGAAATAAATGACATAGAGGCTAAGGAAACAATACAGAGGATCAATGACAGCAGGAGCTGGTTCTTTGAAAAGGTAAACAAGATTGATGAAGCTTTAACTAGACTCACCAAGAAAAAAAGAGAGAGGTTTCAAATACATAAAATTAAAAAGGACAGTGGAGAAATAACAACTGATACAACAGAAATACAAAGCATTGTAAGAAAATATTATGAAGAACTCTATGCCAAAAAATTAGACAATCTAGATGAAATGGACAAATTTCTTGAATCATATAAACTTGCAAAAATCAATCTGGAAGAATCAGAACACCTAAACAGACCAATTACAACAAATGAGATCGAAACAGTTATCAAAAAACTTCCAAAAAAGAAAAGTCCTGGGCCTGATGGTTTCACAAGTGAATTCTATCAACAATTCAAAGAAGAACTAACTCCTATCCTCCTCAAGCTATTTCAAAAAATTCAAGAGAAAGGAAGACTTCCAAACTCCTTTTATGAGGCGAGCATAATTCTGATCCCAAAACTGGGCAAAGACAACACAAAGAAAGAAAATTATAGGCCAATATCCCTGATGAATTTAGACTCTAAAATTTTCAACAAAATATTAGCCAACCGGATCCAGCAATATATGAAAAAAATCATACACCATGATCAAGTGGGATTTATTCTGGAGAGGCAAGGCTGGTTCAATATTCGCAAATCGATCAATGTGATTCCTCACATAAACAAAAGGAAGGACAAAAATCACATGATAATTTCAATAGATGCAGAAAAGGCATTTGATAAAATACAGCACCCATTCATGCTCAAAACTCTCAGTAAAGTGGGAATACAAGGAACATTCCTTAACATGATAAAGGCCATCTACGACAAACCCACAGCAAACATCATACTAAATGGACAAAAATTAAAAGCAATCCCCTTAAGATCAGGAACCAGGCAGAGTTGCCCACTTTTGCCACTCTTATTCAACATAGTTCTGGAAGTCTTAGCTATAGCAATCAGACAAGAAGAAGAAATAAAAGGCATCCAAATTGGAAAAGAAGAAGTAAAACTGTCACTATTTGCAGATGATATGATATTGTATATAGAAAACCCTAAAGTCTCAGTCAAAAAACGACTGGACCTTATAAATGAATTCAGCAAGGTGGCAGGATATAAAATTAATACTCAGAAATCAGAGGCATTTCTATATACCAACAATGAACTGTCAGCAAAAGAACTTAAGGAAACAATCCCCTTCACTATTGCAGCCAAAAAAATAAAATACCTAGGAGTAAATTTAACCAAGGAGGTAAGGACTTGTACTCAGAAAATTATAAAACATTGATAAAGGAAATCAAGGAAGATACAAACAAGTGGAAGCATATACCGTGCTCATGGCTAGGAAGAATAAACATCATTAAAATGTCTATACTACCCAAAGCAATTTATAAATTCAATGCAATACCAATTAAAATACCAATGACATACTTCAAAGATATAGAAAACATATTCCAAAAATTTATATGGAACCAAAAAAGAACACAATTAGCCTCAGCAATCCTAAAAAGAAAAAATAAAGCAGGAGGTATCACTCTTCCAGATATCAAGGTTTACTCTAAGGCCATTATACTCAAGACAGCCTGGTACTGACATAAGAACAGGCACATAGATCAATGGAACAGAACAGAGGACCCAGAAATAAACCCACAGCTTTATGGAAAACTGATATTTGACAAAGGAGGAAAGAACATACAATGGAGTAAAGACAGCCTCTTTAACAAATGGTGTTGGGAAAATTGGACATCTACCTGCAAAAAAATGAAACTAGACCATCAACTTACACCATTCACAAAAACAAACTCAAAATGGATAAAAGACTTAAACGTAAGCAGTGAAACCATAAGCATCTTAGAAGAAAACATAGGCAGCAAGCTCTCCGACATCTGTAGCAGCAGTATATTTGCCGATTTATCGCCACGGGCAAATGAAATAAAAGACAAGATAAACACATGGGACTATATCAAACTAAAAAGTTTTTGCACAGCTAAAGACAATAAGAACAGAATAAAAAGACAAACCACACAATGGGAGAACATATTCGACAGCACATCTGATAAGGGGTTAATAACTAAAATTTATAAAGAACTTATAAAACTCAACACCAGGAAGACAAACAACACAATCAAAAAATAGGCAAAAGAAATGAATAGAAATTTCTCCAAAGAGGACATACAGATGGCCAATAGGCATTTGAAAAAATGCTCAACATCACTAATCATTAGAGAAATGCAAATTAAAACCACAATGAGATATCACCTCACACCAGTCAGAATGGCACTCATCAGCAAAACAACACAGAATAAGTGCTGGTGAGGATGTGGAGAAAAGGGAACCCTTCTGCACTGTTGGTGGGAATGCAGACTGGTGCAGCCACTGTGGAAAACAGTTTGGAGATTCCTCAGAAAATTAAAAATCGAACTGCCTTTTGACCCAGCTATCCCACTTATAGGAATATACCCTAAGAACACCATAGCACTGTTCGAAAAGAAGAAATGCGCCCCCATGTTCGTGGCAGCATTGTTCACAATAGCGAAGATCTGGAACCAGCCCAAGTGTCCGTCAGAAGACGAGTGGATTAAAAAGCTATGGTACATATATACTATGGAATACTACTCAGCCATAAGAAGCGATGACATCGGATCATTTATAACAAAATGGATGTACCTTGATAACATTATACGGAGTGAAATAAGTAAATCAGAAAAAAAGAAAAACTGAGAACAGCAGGATTTCATACATAGGTGGGACATAAAAGTGAGACTATGAGACATGGACAAGAGTGTGGTGGTTACAGGGGGGAGGGAGGAGAGGGTGGGACAGGGAGGAGGGGAGGGACACAGGGAAAACCAGATAGGTGACAGTGGACAATTTGACTTTTGGTGACGGGTATGCAACACAATTGAATGATAAGATAACCTGGAGATGTTTTCATTGTACATATGTACCCTGATTTATTGGTGTCACCCCATTAGAATTAATAAAAAAATATATATATAAAAAAAAATAGCTCTTGCAGAATAGCTCCATTGTTTAGAGTGTCAGCCTGATATGCAAAGGTTGAGGGTTTGATCCCCAGTTAGGGCACATACAGGGACAGATCAATGCTTCTGTCTCTCTATCTCTCTTTCTCTCTCTCCCTTCCTCTATCTCTAAAATCAATAAATAAAAATAAATAATTTTAAAAAGAAAAAAGAACTGCAAACATCTGAGTAAATTTCTAGAACCATGTCCCAAAGCTGATGGGTATAAAGCAATGGGATTTTCTCAAAGAAATAAATTTGTGATGGAGAATTGTTTTTAACAAAAGAGTTGACATAAAACAGATCTTGGCTATGACTACAAATATGTCATAAAACAAAGCAAACCCACAACTACAGATTTTTATAATAATTTAATTAGGAAACATCATAGCTCAAGTCCCGTAAAATGTACATATATGTTATTTGTACAAAAGATGTTACTATGTCATATTTAGGTACAGATGATATATATGATATACTTTATATATCACATATATTATAGTATATAAAGAAATATAGAATACATATACATATATAGTTATTTATTCAATACACATAGTATCAATTTTGCTAGCTTATGTTGCAATAACAAACTACCCCAAAACCTCAGCAGTTTACAATAACAAAGACTTATTTCTTGCTCTCATTTTATGTCCTTCGCTGGTTGGTTCCACCTCTACCCCACATCTTCTTCATTCTGGGACCCTGGACAAAAGAAGAACCCCAATGTGGAATAGAGTGCTGTTAAGGTAGAGAGAAAAGAGGAATGACAGAATCCCACACTGGTAGAATCCCACCATGGACCAACTGTTAACATTTCAATGTCCAAAACAAACCACATGGTCAAGTTTGATATCAACAGGGCACAAAATGCAATCTCTTAGATGAAGAAAATTATTAGAAATAACTTTTTTGCTTGAGAAACACATAAATAGGAAAACATATTTATCAGAACAATATCTCCTTCACAGGACAACTGATTTCTCAGTTGGGCAAATCTGTTCACTTATTATCAAATGACTTTACTCATCAGTACATCAAAAACATGGGATACAAGCAAAGAAAAAGAAAAATATTCACAGCTGGAAAATTTTTATTTACAAATAAGACTCAAGTTGGGAAAAAAGAATACCAACAAAAACAGAAAGGAGCCTGACCAGGCGGTGGCGCAGTGGATAGAGTGTCGGACTGGGATGCGGAAGACCCAGGTTCGAGTTTCGAGGCCTCAAGGTTACCAGCTTGAGTGCGGGCCCATCTGACTTGAGCAAAAGCTCGCCAGCTTGGACCCAAGGTCGCTGGCTCCAGCAAGGGGTTGCTCGGTCTGCTGAAGGCCCGTGGTCAAGGCACATGTGAGAAAGCAATCAATGAACAACTATGGTGTCGCAACAGCAATGAAAAACTAATGATTGATGCTTCTCACCTCTCTCCATTCCTGTCTGTCTGTCCCTATCTATCCCTCTCTCTGACTCTCTCTCTGTCCCTGTAAAAAAAAAAAAAAAAACAGAAAGGAAAAATTCATTATGCTAAGTGAAATAAGCCAGGCAGAGAAAGACAAATAGCATATGATCTCACTTATATGTGATCTCACTCATATGAATCTAATGAATAAAGTGAGCTGAGGAACAGAAGAGAGGCAGAGGCAGGGTCATAGGGAGCAGAGGGACAGCAGTCAGAGGGAAGGGGATTGAGGGGATGCGATCAGAGAAGGTAAAGGGACTAATGAAATTATATACATAACACATAAATACAGATAACAGGACAGCAAAGCCCAAAGGGAAGTTGGGGGGGGGGGGAATGGAGGACAAGGGGGTAGGGGTGAGGGAGTTAAATTGAGTGAGACACTTGAATTTATGTTAACATAATAAATTATAATTAATTAAAAAATTAAAAAGAAACAGAAGGGAAGAATCATAAAATTTTAAAAATTCAACAATAAATTTTAAATAAACCATGTAAAACTATTATGTAAATCCAAGAACTGCTTCATCCAAAAAAAAGCTTTAAAATATATAAACATAAACCTTTAGGTTATCCGATTTCGTGGGAAAATGAGAGATACCACAAAAGCACAAATTTGGAAAGAATAGAATAACCGCAATACAGTAAAACTGAAAAATTCATAAGCAACTACTTTGCTCAACTCAAAGCAAAAAAAAAAAAAAAAAAATTTCTTTTTGAGAACTTGAATTAAGAAGGGTGATTTTTAGGAAAATATAAATTACTCATAGTGCCAATACTATTTATACTGTCCCAGAAGAGAGAAAATAAAAAGTTAAACTTTTGCTGGTATTCACTTGTTTGCAAAACAGAAACGGTCAAAGCTTTTATTTAGTTGGTATATTAGTTTCTTACTGCTGCTATAACAAATTGCCAAAAATTTCATGTCTTAAAAACAACACAAAATTGCCTGACCAAGTGGTGGCGCAGTGGATAGAGCACTGGACTGGGATGCGGAAGACCCAGGTTCGAAACCCCAAGCTCACCAGCTTGAGCGCGGGCCCATCTGGCTTGAGCAAAAAGCTCACCAGCTTGGACCCAAGGTCCCCAGGCCCGCGGTCAAGGCACATGTGAGAAAGCAATCAATAAACAACTAAGGTGTCGCAACGGCAATGAAAACCTAATGATTGAGCCTGACCTGTGGTGGTGCAGTGGATAAAGCGTCGACCTGGGAACACTGAGGTTGCCAGTTCAAAACCCTGCACTGGTCTGGTCAAGGCACATATGGCAGTTGATGCTTCCAGCTCCTCCCCCCTTTCTCTCTCTCTCTCTCTCTCACTCTGTGTCTCCTCTCTAAAAAAAAATGAATAAAATAATTTTCAAAAAAAAGAAAAACTAATGATTGATGCTTCTCACCTCTCTCTGTTTCTGTCTGTCTATCCCTCTCTCTGACTCTCTCTCTGTCCCTTTAAACACACACACACACACACACACAAATTTATTATCTTAAATTTCTAGAGATCAGAACTTCAAAATCGGCTTCACTGAGCTAAAGTCATGGGGGCAGGCCTGTGGTTTTAGAAGATGTAGAGGAGAAGACATTTCCTTTTTCCAGCAATTGGCTGGATGCCCCCTCTTTTAGCTTTAAACCAGAAGAATAGCATCTTCTGATCTCTTTCTCTGACTATGACTGTTGCTTCCATCTTCATATTTATTTCTCTCCCTCTGCTTCCATTATCATATTATGGTCTCTTACTCTGGCCTCCTGCTCCCTTTTTATATGGACCCTTGTGATTACATTGGGCCCATTTGGATGATCCAGAACAATCTTCCCATCTCAAGATTCTTACCACATATCGGCAGAGTCCTTTTGTCATGTCATGTATCGTATTTACAGATTCCAGGGATTCAGACATGGGAGGACCTTATTCAGTCTATGAGAGATGGATAGGTGGACAATATGAAAAGACATTTTGATCTATGAAAAAATCCATTCTTATTTTACTGGGGAACATAAATTCTCCACTAAAAAATAAATCCTCTAGCAGTATAATTAGCCCACAAAAACCTTGCTTAATGAGAAATTGGTTTCTACGTAATCCAATAAAATGAAAACAGACATTATTTAGTCTATGGAACACATAGACTAATAATAACATATTTAGAAGACGTTCTGAAGGAATCTTTATCTGTAGCTAGTCCCAATCTATATTTGTTTCAATTTATAGAGATAATTGAACAATGTCTCCCATATCTTTCTTCTCTGTACCCTGTCCTGATACTAAAAACTTTTTTATGGTGTGGTTTCATTGAGGAGGGCTAATGGATCATGTTGAGGGGTTAAAACAAAACATTTGGAACTGCAGTTACATTATATTGCAGGTATGTATATTTAAGACTTGAAAGTCTTAAAATAAAAGTATTCTTTTTTATTATTTCTTTGTTCTTTTTCCTCTTGTTCCTTTTTACACAATATTCAACCTATATATCCTAGTTCAAAGGGTGCTTAAAGCACCAATTTGAACTTTTAGTGTAATAGAATAGTAAGGAAGGTGGAAATATATTTTATTAATAAGTCTGTTCTAACATTATCATAACAACCATCAGAAATATTCTTTCCTATCATAAAGATGTAAGCATTGCCCATTTCTTTGTCTCACTCTCATTGCTATTGTGGGCCTTCCTTCTCTTTTGCAAAGTGGCCCAAACTATTCTCTTACTTCAATTAAATTGTCTCTAACAAGTGTAGTCATTTCTAAGATTGTTTTCAAGAATCCCTGCAGTTATCCAGGCCATATCAGAAATGCAACCATTTTTCTTCTCTTGCTTTAAATGGTGTTGCATATGAAATGGTAAAAGGCTCTGACACTACTTCCACTACAATTTCCTGCCTATATGTGCTGCACATGGTCGACAGTCCCTTGAAAATTTCACATCCATGGCACTCTGCATGAGGCTTCTCTAATCAACAAGGGGCAGATTTCCTTGGTACTATGTTCTGTCACAGTGGTTCCTAAGGAGCACTGCCTTGCCATCCCAAAATCTCTCATAGATTTTGTGGGGGAAAAACTTCTTTCAGCTTCCTGCTACAATCCTTTTTTCCCATATGAGTCCATATGGATTGAGCAAAAAGGGGGCTATTTATCTGAGACTGCCATCCTAAACAGTCCACAAGTTTCTCTTCCCCTTCTAGGCCTACATAAAACATGTAATACAAAACTTGGCACATAGTAAATGTTCAATAAATATTTCCTGTCACTATTATTTGACAAAACTCTCTCTCTTTGTCACTTACATCCATTAGAGTTCCATAATTAGCCTATTCTACATAAGGCTCAACTTATATTTTGATATTTTCTTTCCATACATTATTCCTTGCCACCCAGTCATGAAGTTAAATAATCAGAAAACCCACATCGCATTTTTCTGTGGACATTGCCAGATGGATGAAATGCAGAATCAGCCACTGAATGCTTTTATAATGAGTCCCCAGATGCCCCCTGAAATAGGTCAGCCTCTGGCCAACAGTCACTGAGAAACAGTGTTTGGGCAACAATTACTTGATTGAGCTTAGCCATGGATTCTCAGGCCTCAGTAAAACTTTGAGATGTCTGCATCCCTGACCAACCAGCTTGGCTGCAACTGTGAAAAACTATAAGCTACATTTTCCCAGCTAGACTGAACTCCCTAAGATTGAACCCCCCTGGTTAATTTTTCTGGCACAGGCTCATGTAATAAAATTAGAGACATAAATCACTTAAGACAACACATCACAAATGCACATGCAAGGATTGAAAGAAATGCTACACTTGTGAACCACGTTCACTGGAAATTTTGCACACACTGAACTGTGCATTAGTTTATTTTGTGTTTTTGCCTATGTTTCTCAGACTCTATGGTCACATATTAATTCTGACCTCAATGGGTTGCTGTGAGGACTAAAACTGAGTTAATTCATGAGTGGCTTTTTTAAAACTCATGGTGTTATCTATTTAGAAAGTAAAACTGAAAAGGGAGAAAGTTTATGAAAAAGAGGACAGGTCAGTCTACTTTCAGCAGCTGATTGGGTGGTAGTTCAAATCACTGAGATGCTAAAAGGCTTCCTTTCTTCCTGTAGGTGAGTTTCATGCATGTGCTGGTCTACTTGTCTACTCCCCACCCCCACCCCCACCCCGTTACAAAAGTACGTCACACTCACCATAGCATTTTTGGACAGATCACTTTTTATGGACAATCACTCGTTATGTGGCAGATACTGACGATACAACAGTTCACAGGACAAACACATCTTTGTCTTCATGGAGTCTGTATATGGCAAGTTCAAAATACCTCTGGAATAAACATCTTCAGCATTTTGCTAAAGTGTGCAGTTGTATAGGCTGGCTATATGAGTGCTAATAAAGTCAACTGAGAATCAGCTTTCCTGGGGGGTAGGGGACGAGAAGGACGCATCCAATAAAGGAGAAAAAGTGGGCAGAAGAAAAAAGAGAGAAAAGGAGAAAACGGAAAGGGAAGTCGTAAGTATTTTATGGATGACTGAAACAAGAGAGAGATGCTATTCAAACGAAAGGAAAGAGAAAGTTCCAACACAGCGGCACCCTCCCAGCGGCCTCCCTCTGTGTGGACCACATTCCCCAACGCAGGGTCCAAGCTCTTCCATCGGTCCTCGCGCCGCGTGTCCTGAAGGCGTAGCTCCCGGGAGCTGCGCGGGTCGCAGAGCTGTGACGTCAGAGGATCCGTCCGAGGGTGCAGACTTCCGGACCCGGTAACACTTTCCGTGGAGCGTCAAGGCAGAGCCCGCTGCCTTCTAGGCGAACAGGTGAGGCTCTCCCCGCCGCGCTAGGGGCCACTTTGCAAGGGGAAGGACGGCCGGGCAGGCGTCTGGGCGTCCCCGCTGAGCCTCTGCTGCCCTTCGTCCGACGACCCGCAGGGGCGTGACAGCGCCGCGACGGCTCAGTGCCCAGAGCCATGGCCGGGACCCGCTCTAGCTGCTGGCCCAGCGTTCGATCATCCGAGCGCGGGAACGTGCCGGTTGTACTTGCTTGCAGTGCGCCTGAGGACCCGATGTCGCTGCAGCCCCTGTGGGGAGCAGGGGCCAGGACCCGGGCAGCTGAGCGGGAAGACTGAGAGAGGCCCACGTCCGGGCCTCCAGAGAGCCTAGTTCCTTCACATCAAGCCTCTGACCAGCCACTCTTCCCCCGTGGTTCTCCACTTCCCGCCCTGCCCGTCAGCGAGGTCATGAAGCGCTCTTGCTTTGCACTCAGGGTTCTCAGAAGGGTCAACCTCCTCCCCCACACCTCTCCTAAATTTGTTACACAGATCCCCTTGAACACTGTCTCTTGGGCCACTCTGAATTTGACACTCACTGAGCCACACGTGAGGCTCAGCAGTAATTGCTTCAATAATTCTCTATGACCCCACGGTCTAAACGGAGCCTGCTTCCTTTAATTTAGAGTGAAGCATTTGGGGGAAATCATTGAGACTTTCTGTTGCATATCCCTTGCAATGCATCTTGGTGTTTTACTGAAGTCTGTGCCTCATTTTCTCATCTGTAAAATGGGAGTACATTCGTCTCCATTTGATAAGTTTGTTTTAACAGATAATTCACATAGCATCTGGAATAGTGGTTTACACACAATACACATTCAAAGAATGACACACACACACACACACTTTACAACTCTTGATGCTTTTTGCAGGAGGCATTTAGTACTCACTGCTTTTCATTTACCCTTCACACCTTAACTCTTAACTGTCACCCTTAGGTTTTTATTTTCCTGCAAAAGACAGGATGCAGATTTGGACACTTTATTCCTTGATTCACAAACTTGGAAGAAGCAAAGGAGCTATGGGAAAAAAATTTTTTTTTTCTTTTTCAGGAAAAGATAATTCAGTTAATTCATTCTAAGTGTAGTATGTGCTTCAGTTTTGATGTTTCCTCAGCTGTGGTAATGAATTTTATATCGATCATATAAGCTTGCTCTTCTGACCCAGTTGCACGAGTTTGAGAAGACTCTTACTGGAGGTTAGTATGTTGTCATTAAGTAATAAAGTTAGGCATAAGTTGTAAAATTACTAGTCTCCTGACCACTTATTAAGCAGGAGCAAGAAGAGGTCGATTCACAGAATCTTGGTGTAAAGTGCATCATACTCATTCCTGCTCTACAATATGCTATTTTTTCCCAAATTCTGTATGTAGTATGTGACTGGAAATTTTTAGAGTGGGAGTCAGAAGATGATAGCATTGGTTCCACCATTTTAAAGCCCTATAACTGCAGTCAAATAAAATTAAAAGTTTGACCTACAATGTCATACTCCATGAATCGTACTGCCTATTTGGCAATGCTGTTAAGGCCAGATGGGAAGGACAACAATGTACTTCACAAATAAAAGAACTAGAGAAAAAGAGGGTGGTTTTCCTTGCAGGTGGTAAAAGTATCATCAAGTTAGGATATAGCAAATGATTACTTCCTCTGACATAATCTGGAGAAGGATGGGAAAGATATAAATTTAATGGAAGGGTGGGGATGTTTTGTTTATACACGTGTTTTATATGCTGACTTCAGCTGGATGATTTGAGGCTTATAGGGGGCTCTATGGCCAAATTCTCACTTTTTCCCTTTCATTCCACTTATACAATTAAATAAATAAATGTGTTATAGAGTGTAATAAAACTTTTCTTTTAAAATTATTATAGAGTCACAGGAAATGCAAAAAAAAAAATTGTCCAAGGAGGTCCCCATGTGTGATTCCACTAATCTCCCTCGATGGTAACGTCTTGCATAACCGTAGTACAATTTTTGAACCGGGAAAGTGACATTGATATGATCCACAGAGTTTACTGACATTTCACCAGTATCACAAGCACTTATTTGTGTATATATACAGGTCTGTAACTTCATATAACCATCAGTATGTTCAAGATACTGAACTGTTCCATCACTACGGGCTTCCCTCCTGCTGTCACAGTGTAGGCACAACCATCTCCTCCTACCTCAGTTCCTAACCCTGCTAACCACTAATATATTTTCCATCTCTATAATTTTTTCCATTTCAGAAATGTAGTTTAAATATAATCATATAATATGTAATATTTGAGACTTTCTTCACTCTGCATTAACTCCTTTGAGATCCATCAAGTCATTTCATGATTCAATAGTTCCTGTTTATTGCTGAGAAGTAGTCTATGGTGTATGACATGCCACAGTTGCTTAACCATTCACTTGTTGGGGGACATTTGGGTTGTGTCCAGTTATGAGCTATTACATAAAGAACTGCTGTGAACCTTTGTAGGAAGGTTTTTGTGTGAACATGTTATTTCTCTGGGATAAATGCCCAGGAGTACATTTGCAGGGTTAGATGGTTTGTTTTTTGTTAATTCATATGATTATTTGCTTTTTCTTCTTATAACGTCTTGATATGGTGGATTACATTGATATTTGAATGTTGAGCATACTTATACTTGGACTAGCTCCTACTTGATTGTTGTACTATATACTTTTTTAAAATACATTGCTGGATTTTATTTGCTAATATTTTGATAAGGTATAGATATGAGAGGTATGGATGTGTAGTTTTATTTTTTGTATTAGGGTAATAGTATTCTGTACAGTCTTTAATGATAACCCCTATTTCATTCCTCGTATTAGTCATTTGTGTCTTCTTTCTTTTTATCTTTTAATAAGTGGAGGCTTATTAATTCTATTGATCTTTTTCAAAGAAATTGCTGTTTAATTGATTATTTTCAGTTTTATCAATGTTTGCTCTGATATTTATCATTTTCTTCCCAATGCTTGCTTTATGTTTGCTTTGCTTTCCTTTTTCTAGTTTCTTGATCATTGATCTGAGACCTTGTCTCTCATTTCTTTTTTTCTTCTTTTTCTTTTCCAAGTGAGAGGAGAGGAGCTAGAGAGACAGACTCTTGCATGCACCCTGAACAGAATCCACCCAGCAACCCCCGTCTAGGGCTGATGCACTACCCATCTGAGGCCATGCTCACAACAGAGCTTGTCTCTCATTTCTAATGTATGCATGTCTTGGTAAAAATTTCCCTCCCAGCATGGCTTTTATTGAATCTCACAAATTTTGATATTTTGTATTTTCATTTCATTGTTCTATCTACTTCTTCCAATTTTCTCTGAAAGGTGTTTGTTTGTTTGTTTTTGTCCATTGGTTATTTAGAAGTGTGTACTTTAGTTTCCACGTATTTGGAGCCTTACCTATTCTCTTCATGTTATTGATACTAGGTTTTGCATAATGGTAGAAGATATATGATTTTAATTCTTTTAAATTTATGTTTGTTTTATTACCCAGGATATAGTGTATCTTGATGAATATTTCATGTGTGTTGGAAAAGAATGTGTATTCTGCTGTTGGGTAGAGTGCTCAATACATGTCAATTACATTCTGTAGTTGAAGGTGGCCTTCAGTTCTTCCATATGTCGTTGACTGTTTCTCGAGTAGTTCTTTTCATTGCTAAGTCTTTAACTGTAATTGCGGGTTTTTTTCTCTTTCTCCTTTCAGCTCGTTGGTTTTTGCTTTATGCATTTTGAATCTCAGTTTAATGCATGTACATTTAGGATGTCTTATTGATGGATTAATCCTTTTATCGGTATAAATTGTACTCTTTGTTTTTTTGGTTTTTATTTTACAGGGACTGAGAGAGAGTCAGAGAGAGGGATAGATAGGGACAGACAGAAACAGAAAGAGGTGAGAAGCATCAATCATTAGTTTTTTGTTGCCGTTGCAACACCTTAGTTGTTCATTGATTACTTTCTCACATGTGACTTGACCAAGGGCGTTCAGCAGACCGAGCACCCCCTTGCTGGAGCCAGTGACCTTGGGTCCAAGCTGGTGAGCTTTGTGCTCAAGCCAAATGGGCCCGCGCTCAAGCTGGTGAGCTTGGGGTCTCGAACCTGGGTCTTCCAAATCCCAGTCAGATGCTTTATCCACTGCGCCACCGCCTGGTCAGGCTAAATTGTACTCTTTGTACAATAATTTTCTTTGCTCTGAATTCTATTTTAACTGATAGTAATATAGCCAATCTTTCTTTTTTTAAAAAAATATCATTAACGGGGGGAACGAAGATGGCAATGGAGTAGGCGGACGTACCAACTTCCAACTCCCAGAACCAAAGTGGATTATAACTCAATTTTAAGAACCATCATCTGGATAAACCAACTTTGAACTAAACTAAGTGGACTCTTCAACCAAGGAACACTGCAGAAGCCACATTGAGACTGGTAGGAATAGCGAAAACGCGAAGAGGGCTGCCCAGCTCCCTGGAGCAAACGGCAGCCCGGAGAGACCCGTGTGGCGGTAGGAGAGTTTGGCGGAGAGGGAGGGACCTGGGTCCCAGGATCCAAGCCCCAGCCTTCAGTCCCAGAGCCTAAAAGAGGCGTTTGGACAGTATTGAGCTGTGAAACAAGTGAGGATACTGTTTGTGAAAAAGAGACAGTTTTCTCAGACCCAAGATTCTTTTTAAAGGGACAGCGCAGAAAACCTCTCTCACAACCACGCACCTGGGGCTCCAAGGAATGGGGACAGAGGAGAGGAACAGAGCAGCGGGAACAGAGTGTAGACTGAGGCATGGGGACACTCTGAGGGACAGCCACCTCGACCCCTGGGCTAAGTCATTTCCCTAATTGAAAACAAATATTTCCCCTGGAACTAGCAATACCAGCAAAGGGAGACAGGACACTAGCCAAACAAGCTCTCCCACGGCAATTAGAGCAGAGCTACCTAGAGGGAGGGAGCTCCCAGGCCTACAGTATGGAGACTTAGGGCACTTCCATCTCTCTGAGGGTTGCTGAAGGGATGGTGGCAGCAGGACGCTAAAACGCGGTCCTGTAGCGTGGGCTGAGGCACAACCGATGTGAGCTCGGTTTAGCCCAGCAGGGGTGGAGGGGACGCGCAAAAGCGGTCCGGCACCTGCAGGCCCATTTGTAACCTCACCTGCGGGGAAAAAACGGAGGCCAGGAACCAGCAGAGATCGGTTCCGCGACCCTGTGCAAGCCGGTCCTGACTGTGGGGATGGGGCTAGGACCAGGGGCGAGGGGGGGCTGGCGGCTGAGCTCTTGCTGCCAGCCTCGCCTGGCCGGAGAAACCGCAGTTTGGCATCCTGTGTGCATGAGCGGGCTTCTAACGCAGGGGCAGGATAGAGCCGGAGACGAGCGGAAGTTCTCAGCTGAGCTCACGCTACTAGCCCTGCCCGGATGGAGAAGCCGCGGTTAGCCATCCTACGTGCACGAGTGGGCTCTGAACGCTGGGGCAGGGTAGACCCCGAGACAAGCAGAAGCTTGTGACTGAGCTCACGCTACTAGCCTCGCCCAGCCAGAGAAACCGCGGATTGCCATCCTACGTGTGCGAGCTGGCTCCGAACGGGGGGCGGGGTAGAGACCGGACGATCGGAAGCTAGCAGCTGAGCTCACGCCAGCAAACACACCTGGCCCAATAAACCATGGTTTACAACCCTGTGCAGGAGGGCCATGGCCTCGAGGGCAGGGCTAAATTCTGCACGAGCAAAGGCTCACAGCTAAGAGCACATCAAAAACCCGGCCCAACCCGCGAAACTGTGGCAAGCAGGCTCTGACTGCAGGTGCTGGGTGTAAGCCTTCGGAAACAGGCTGGGTCTACAGCTGAGCAAAGGTGCTCACCTCTGCCCTGGGTACTGAGGCTTGTGGCTTGAGTAACAGCACCTGCTATGGAGGAGCGGCGGAAATCACAGCAACAGCCATAGTAGGATGACGCTGGCAACTCCCATACCCAACCACCCTAGGCAGTGGCAGAGAGGGTGGCAGGCCTGCAGACAGACCACATCTAGAGAACACAGAAGCAACACCTACTGGACTCCAGTGGCCACAACTTGCTTATACACAGATAAAATGGGCAGCCAGAGGAATGCAAACCAAATGAATCAAGAGAAATCCCCAAAGAAGAACCTGAATGAACCAGATATAACCAAATTACCAGATGCAGAATTTAGAATAATGATAGTAAGAATGTTCAAAGAAATTAGAGCAACAATAGATAGTCACTATGAACACCTAAATAAAGAGATAACAAGTATAAAACACAAAATTGAAATAATGAAAAAGAATCAGACAGAAATAACAAATAACAGTATCAGAACTGAAGACCACAATGGAAGGAATTAAAAGCAGGATGAATCATGCTGTGGATCAAATCAGCGAGTAAGAGGACACAATAAAGGCACAGAAGCAGAGAAGAAAAAGGATAAGAGACTCAAAAAATGTGAGGAAACTCTAAGGGAGCTCTGTGACAACATGAAGAGAAACAACATTTGGTCATAGGGGTGCCTGAAGAAGAAGAAAGAGGACAGGAAATGGAAACTTTGTTCAATCAAATGATAGCAGAAAACTTCCCTAAAGTAAGGCTGGGAAACATTCCCCATGTTCAAGAAGCACACAGAACTCCATTAAAGAGAAACCAAAAAAAATCTACACCAAGACACATCATAGTTAAAATACCAAAGCTAAGTGATAAAGAGAAAATTTTAAAAGCTGCTAGAGAAAAAAAGGCTATCACCTACAAAGGAGCCCCCATAAGGAGGACATCGGACTTTTCAATAGAAACACTTGAGACTGGAAGGGAATGGCAAGATATAATCAAAGTAATGCAGAACAACCTACAACCAAGACTACTCTATCCAGCAAGGCTAACGTTGAAAATGGAAGGAGAAATAAAGAGCATTCCAGACAAAGAAAGCCTCATGGAATTCATTAAAACCAAACCAATTCTGCAAGAGATACTAAAGGGCCTGTTGTGAACAGTTCAAAGGTAGGAAAGAATATAGCAAAAAAATATATATATGTACAGCTTTAAAGAATAAAACGGCAATAAACAACTAAATATCAATAATAACCTTAAATGTAAATGGATTAAATGATCCAATCAAAAGACATAGAGTAGCTGCATGGATAAAGAAACTGGACCCATACATATGCTGTCTACAAGAGACACACGTTAAAACAAAAGATGCACATAGACTGAAGGTAAAAGGATGGAAAAAATATTTCATGCAAATGGAAATGAAAAAAAAGTCGGGGTAGGAGTACTTATAGCTGACAAAATGGACTTTAAAACAAAGACTGTAGTAAGAGATAAAGAAGGACACTACATAATGATAAAGGGAACAATTCAACAGGAAGATATAACTATTATAAATATCTACGCACCAAATATAGGAGCCCCGACATACATAAAGCAGACTTTGATGGATATAAAGGGCAAGATTAACAGCAATACTATCATAGTAGGGGATTTCAATACCCCACTGACGACACTGGATAGATAGATCCTCAAGAAAGAAAATTAATAAAGAAACATCAGATTTAAAGGATACACTAGATCATTTTGATTTAATAGATATCTTCAGAACTTTTCACCCTAAAGCAGTAGAATATACATTCTTCTCAAGCGCTCATGGTACGTTTTCAAGAATAGACCACATGTTAGGACACAGAAATGGTCTCAATAAATTTAAGAAGATTGAAATCATATCAAGCATTTTCTCTAATCACAATGCCATGAAACTAGAAATTAACTACAAAAGGAAAACTGAAAAATACTCAAACACTTGGAAACTAAATACCATGATATTAAATAATGAATTGATTAACAATGAGATCAAAGAAGAAATAAAAAAGTTTCTAGAAACAAATGATAATGAGCATACATCAACTCAAAATTTATGGGACACAGCAAAAGCAGTACTGAGAGGGAAGTTCATTGCACTACAGGCATATCATAAGAAGCTAGAAAAAGCTCAAATAAGCAACCTGACCCTGCAGCTAAGAGAACTAGAAAAACAACAACAAATAAAGCCCAGGACAAATAGAAGGAAGGAAATAATAAAGATCAGAGCAGATATAAATGACATAGATGCTAATGAAACAATACAGAGGATCAATGAAACCAGGAGCTGGTTCTTTGAAAAGGTAAACAAGATTGATGAACCTTTAACTAGACTCACCAAGAAAAAAAGAGAGAGGACTCAAATAAATAAAATTAGAAAGGACAGTGAAGAAATAACAATTGACACAACAGAAACACAAAGCATTGTAAGAAAATACTATGGAGAACTTTGTGCCAAAAAATTAGACAATCTAGGTGAAATGGACAAATTTCTTCAATCATATAAACTTCCAAAAATCAATCTGGAAGAATCAGAACACCTAAACAGATCAATTACAACAAATGAGATCGAAACAGTTATCAAAAAAGTCCCAAAAGAGAAATGTCCTGGGCCTGATGGCTTCACAAGTGAATTCTATCAAAAATTCAAAGAAGAACTAACTCTTATCCTCCTCCAGCTATTTCAAAAAATTCAAGAGGAAGGAAGACTTCCAAACTCCTTTTATGAGGCGAGCATAATTCTGATCCCAAAACCGGGCCAAGACAACACAAAGAAAGAAAATTATAGGCCTATATCCCTGATGAATTTAGACGCTAAAATTCTCAACAAAATATTAGCCAACCGGATCCAGCAATATATGAAAAAAATCATACAGCATGAACAAGTGGGATTTATTCTGGAGAGGCAAGGCTGGTTCAATATTGGCAAATCAATCAATGTGATTCATCACATAAACAAAAGGAAGGACAAAAATCACATGGAAATTTCAATAGATGCAGAAAAGCCATTTGATAAAATCCAGCACCCATTCATGCTCAAAACTCTCAGTAAAGTGGGAATACAGGGAACATTCCTTAACATGATAAAGGCCATCTATGACAAACCCACAGCAAACATCATACTAAATGGACAAAAATTAAAAGCAATCCCCTTAAGATTAGGAACCAGGCAGGGTTGCCCACTTTCTCCACTCTTATTCAACATAGTTCTGGAAGTCCTAACTATAGCAATCAGACAAGAAGAAGAAATAAAAGGCATCCAAATTGGAAAAGAAGAAGTAAAACTGTCATTATTTGCAGATGATATGATATTGTATATAGAAAACCCTAAAGTCTCAGTCAAAAAACGACTGGACCTTATAAATGAATCAACAAGGTGGCAGGATATAAAATAATACACAGAAATCAGAGGCATTTCTATATACAAACAATGAACTGTCAGCAAAAGAAATTAAGGAAACAATCCCCTTCAATATTGCAGCCAAAAAAATAAAATACCTAGGAGTAAATTTACCCAAGGAGGTTAAGGACTTGTACTCGGAAAATTATAAAACATTGATGAAAGAAATCAAGGACGATACAAACAAGTGGAAGCATATACCGTGCTCATGGCCAGGAAGAATAAACATCATTACAATGTCTATATTACCCAAAGCAATTTATAAATTCAATGCAATACCAATTAAAATACCAATGACATAGTTCAAAGATATAGAAAACATATTCCAAAAATTTATATGGAACCAAAAAAGAACAGGAATAGCCTCAGCAATCTTAAAAAGAAAAAATAAAGCCGGAGGTATCACTCTTCCGGATATCAAGGTTTACTACAAGGCCATTATACTCAAAATAGCCTGGTACTGGCATAAGAACAGGCACATTGATCAATGGAACAGAACAGAGAACCCACAAATAAACCCACATCTTTATGGACAACTGATATTTGACAAAGGAGGAAAGAACATACAATGGAGTAAAGACAGCCTCTTTAACAAATGGTGTTGGGAAAATTCGACATCTACCTGCAAAAAAATGAAACTAGACCATCAACTTACACCATTCACAAAAACAAATTCAAAATGGATAAAAGACTTAAACATGAGCCATGAAACTATAAGCACCTTAGAAGAAAACATAGGCAGCAAGCTTTCCAACATCCATAGCAGCAATATATTTGCTGATTTATCTCCACGGTCAAATGAAATAAAAGGCAAGATAAATGGGATTATATCAAACTAAAAAGTTTTTGCACAGCTAAAGACAACAAGAACAGAATAAAAAGACAAACCACACAATGGGAGAACATATTCGACAGCACGTCTGATAAGGGGTTAATAACCAAAATTTATAAAGAACTTATAAAACTCAATACCAGGAAGACAAACAATCCAAACAAAAAATGGGCTAAAGAAATGAATAGAAATTTCTTCAAAGAGGAAATACAGATGGCCAATAAGCATATGAAAAAATGCTCAACATCACTAATCATTAGAGAAATGCAAATTAAAACCATAATGAGATATCACCTCACACCAGTCAGAATGGCACTCATCAGCAAAACAACACATCATAAGTGCTCGCGAGGATGTGGAGAAAAAGGAACCCTCCTGCACTGCTGGTGGGAATGCAGACTGGTGCAGCCACTGTGGAAAACAGTTTGGAGATTCCTCAAAAAATTAAAAGTCGAACTGCCTTTTGACCCGGCTATCCCACTTTTCGGAATATACCCTAAGAACACCATAACACGGTTCGAAAAGAAGAAATGCGCCCCCATGTTCGTGGCAGCATTGTTCACAATAGCGAAGATCTGGAAACAGCCCAAGTGTCTGTCAGAAGACGAGTGGATTAAAAAGCCTTGGTACATATATACTATGGAATACTACTCGGCCTTAAGAAATGATGACATCGGATCATTTACAACAAAATGGAGGTACCTTGATAACATTATACGGAGTGAAATAAGTAAATTAGAAAAAAAAACTGAGAACAGCATGATTTCATACATAGGTGGGATATAAAAGTGAGACTATGACTCATGGACAAGAGTGTGGTGGTTATGGGGTGGGGGGAGGGAGGGGAGGGTGGGGGAGGGAGAAGGGGAGGGGCACAGGGCAAACCAGATAGAAGATGACAGAGGACAATTTGTCTTTGGGTGATGGCTATGCAACACAAGTGAATGATAAGATAATCTGGAGATGTTTACATTGTACATATGTACCCTGATTTATTTGGGTCACCCCATTAAAGTTCATAAATAAATAAATAAATAAATATCATTAACATGATATATCTTTTTCTATTCTTTTATTTTCAGCCAACAATCTTGGCATGTTTGAAGTAACCCTTTTGTAAATAACATAGTTGGGTCATGTTTCTTTTTATTTATTTATTTATTTATTTATTTTTATTGGTCCATATTCTTTTAAATCTATTCTATTTATGGATTTTAATTGTTATATTTAGACTATACTTAAAATAATTATTGATATTTTAGGGCTTAAGTCAGACATTTTATTTGTTTTCTGTTAAGCTCCATCTTCTACTTTTCTATTTTCTTCTATTTTATTATACTGGTAGGTTACTTGAATATTTTTAAGAATTCCATTTGACTTATTTATGATGCTTTTTAATATATCACTTAGTACACTTTTTTTTTACTAGTTGTGCTAGGTATAACAGTATAAATACATAACTTATCACACAGCCCACTTGTATTGATATTTTATTACCTCAAGTGAAGTGGAGAAACCTTACTTATATTTAGGTCCTTTTAACATCTCCACTTTTTAAATATAATTGTCATATGTTCTGTATATACATGGAGTAGCACATCAAAGAATGTCACAAATTTTGCTTCAACCATCAAATATGATTTGAGAAATGAATGCGGAGAAGGATAGTCAATTATATCTACCACTACTCTTGCCATTCCGTTGTTCTTGCTTTACTGAAGTTAAACATTATTCACTTTCTTTCTATATGGAGAACTGCCTTTAGGAGAACTAATGGTAGATCTGGTAGTGACAAATTTCTTACCTTTTCTTTATCTGAGAATATCTTTATTTCTCCTTCATTTCTGAAGGATTGTTTTGTCTAATACAAAATTTGGGGTTGATAGTCCTTTTCCTTCAGCACTTGAAAAATGTTCAACTTTTGCCTAATGCAGTAGGTAGTGTCGACCTGGAATGCTGAGGACACCAGTTTGAAACCCTGGGCTTGCCCGGTCAAGGCACATATGAGAAACAATCAATGAACAACTAAAGTGAAGGCGCTATGAATGAGTTGATACTTTTTTTATCTCTCTCTGCCCCCTCCATTCCTCCCTCCTTCTCTCTCTCTAAAAATAAATAAATAATGAGAAAGAAAAGAGAGAAAGAGAAAGAAAGAAGAAAAGAAAAAGAAAAACTATGTGACTTTTTTCTGGTGTCCATGGTTTCTAATGAGCAATCTGCTGACATTCGAATTGTTGTTCCCTGATAGCTAATATGTCGTTTATCTTTGGCTGCTTTTAAGATTTTTATTAGTGTTTTAAAGTTTGACTATGCTGCGTTTTGTATTTCTTTGGATTTTCCTATTTGCAGTTAACTCAGCTTCTTGAATCTGTAAGTGTATATATTTTGCCAAATTCATTATTTTTAAAATTATTTCAGCCCCACAATCTTTTCACCTACTTGTCTGGGACGCTCATACAAATGTTAGATCATTAGTTATTTTCCTAAAAGTCTCTTAAGAGTCTGTTTTTTTAAGACTGTTTTCTTCTTGTTCAGAATGAATAGATTCTGTTGCTCTGTCAAGTACACCAATCCTGTTCTGCCAATTTAATTCTAGTGAGTGTATTGGCAAGTTTTTAAATTATATTTTTCAATTATATAATTACATTTGGTTCTTATTTTTGCAAAGCATTTATCCTTCAAGGAGAGCTACTTTATCCATGTAATTTCTGGGCAAAATTAATGATAGCTTTAGATTATTAGTGTATATAAACCAATCATCTTATTTAAGATTTTAAACCTTCTCTGAAAAATTGTCTCTGTAAAATCTCAGACCTTTTTGTAGCACTATTTTTCCGATATGCCTTCTTGGGCAAGGGGAATAAACAAATGGAACTACATGAAACTAAAATGCTTTTGCATGGCAAAGGAAACCACCAACAAAGTAAAAAGACAGCCCATGCCTGACCAGGTGGTAGCGCAGTGGATAGAGCGTCAGACTGGGATGCAGAAGACCCAGGTTCGAGACCCCGAGCTCGCCAGCTTGAGCGCGGGCCCATCTGGCTTGAGCAAAAACTCACCAGCTTGGACCCAAGGTTGCTGGCTCCAGCAAGGGGTTGCTCAGTCTGCTGGAGGCCCATGGTCAAGGCACATGTGAGAAAGCAATCAATGAACAACTAAGGTGTTGCAATGAAAAACTAATGATTGATGCTTCTCACCTCTCTCTGTTCCTGTCTGTCTGTCCCTATCTATCCCTCTCTGACTCTCTCTCTGTCCCTGTAAATTAAAAAAAAAAAAAAAAAAAGACAGCCCACTGAATAGGTGAACGTATTCGCCAATATATCTGATAAGGGCTCTTACTATGCAACATTTCTGAGGACCTTAAAAATTCAACATTTGTACAGCCTCACTGTTCTTATTGGCTGGCTTTATAATAAATAAATATTATAAATTTGAACCTGTAAAATTTATACTGATGAAAGTCTGCTTTTCTGTTTTGTATATTGTCTAGGTTTGTATAAGATAATTTTAGGAAAATTCTTTTAATAAAATGAGAAATCCATTGATATAAGCACATGAACACCTATATGTAGGTAGGTAAGGCTTGCATAAGTTGTACAGAATGTATCCACACTTGGTTTTTATCCAGCCTAACTCTTGCTGCTTATTAAACTGATGTCTTTAAAGATTGCTTGCGGACTGTGGTGGAAGGTGGGGCCTTTAGCCTTTAATATTATGTAATTAGAGCACATTGTCCTTTGTTCATCTGACACTTGATTGCAGGACCAAATTACCTTGGATTCTTAGGTAAGGAATAATTTGAATGCTCGCACTTTGTCTTCCTTTGCTTTTTTATTTAACTGTGTGACATTCAGAAGCCTAAGAGTGGAGCAGAATAAAAAGGTACTTTCTGGAATCTATACGTTAACTCCATGTTTCTTGGTTGTATTTAATTAAGGTTCTTTAGAGCTGTAGGTAGTATTTTGTTTTCCAGTTTTATAGAATGTGCTTAAGTTTCATATCTACTTGATTTCTCATTAATTTTGTGGCTAATCAAACTCCCAAGATATCATTTACTTGAAGTTAAGTGTTTGTGAGTTGACTCTGGTTAAGAACTTTGATTCTTTTCCATTGTAAATATTAAGTTTAGTCAGTATCTTCTCTCAATTTTCAAATCTAATACTGTGCATTGCAGCTATATCTAGTGTTGTTTCTATTACTTTACAAATGTGATATAAACTTGATAAATATACTGTGTTTTGTGATAGTTTTGGAGATTGGGCTACAGTGACATTTGTTAGTGAACTAAAAACCAATCCATAAGAAAAGATGAGATGACACCTTTTTTTAGTCAATCACTGCATTTTGAATGGGGAGTAGTCCCCATATTATAAGTGAGAAATTTTCATTTTCTAAGTAGTTTTATATAGGAAAATCAGTGTAACTTTTGGTTATATATGTTTATATGTTATATAAAATATACATGTTTATTTCCTCTCCCTTCCTAAATCCATTAAAATGACAATAAAAGTAATAAAGGCATAAATGAATAAAATGAAAGAGGCAACATACCATCAGACTAGAGAAGTGAGATTTTAGAAACCTTAGGAAGCAGATGGGTAAAGAATAACCAGTTTAGCTGAGCTGGTCAGTTGTTGTTTTGTGCGGTTTTTTAAAATATTTTATTTATTGATTTTAGAGAGAGGAGAAAGAGAGGAAAGAAGGTTGGGCTGGGCAAGCCCGGAGTTTTGAACTGGGGACCTCAGCATTCCAGGTCTACACTTTATCCACTGGCTACCACAGGTCAGGCACAGCTGTTTTGATGGAACATAATAGTTGATCATAAGATTGCACTACAATTTATTTAATCATTCTCTTAATGTTAAGTCATATGTATCATTTTTAGTGGCTATGTAATGATTTATCATAACCATTCTTCCATTAAAGACCATTTAGGTTCTTCAGTATTATAAATAGCATTCCATGCATTTATTATTTTTTTTAATTTAGATTTTCTGTTTAGAATTGATTTCAAAAAATTACTGAATCAAAATTTATGCCTTAAAAATATTGTCCTGTTCTGCCAGATTGCTTTCTAAAGGCCATTTTCATTATTACCATCAAAGTATAGACTATCCCATTTCACTATGTCCTTGCCACCATCGCATTGACTTGATGGTGTTCAGTCATAGGAGGGTGAGGTGGTATTTGCAGTGAATTTTTTACTGTTGCGTCATGAGTATGTGTGTGCTGTAATGTGAATAAAGAAGTGTATAGATTCCTAGGGAAAGCTTACCTGGCTACCATGACCATCGCCGACTTTTGATAAAGCTAGGTGCTATGAGTTTAGAAAAAGAGATTTTTTTTATTTGAGGTGCTTAGGGAAGACCTCAAGTAGGAAGTAGGATTTAAGGTGAGTATAAAATGGGAAAGATTTGAAGAGAAATATTTGGATAGAGACCATGGGGATATATCAGTCTAGATCCAATGAGGAGAAAGAAACCACACAGTAAATTAAATAAGTAGTTTAAGGTAGAAGAGAGTAAAAGGACGATAAATGCTGATGGAAGGAGACTTGACCTTGGGTGCTGAATGCACAGTGCAGTATACAGATGATATGTAATAGAGTTGTATACCTGAAACCTGTATATTTTTATTAACTGGTGTCACCTCAATAAATTCAATTAAAAAATAATTATTAAGCTATGATAGGAGAGAAACTATAAAGTTACTGTATAATGAGAACTCTTAAGAGGTACCCTAGGGGCTGAGGGAAAGTACCCTAGGAAGGACAAACTGGGAACATGGGTTTAGACCTCACTGAGGGAGGTGTAGTTGCAGCCCATTGGGTGATAGAGGAATCGGCTCGATTGCTGGTGCCACAGCTGGTCCACAAGGGCTTTATCAACAGGTGAACCAACGCTGGAGGGAGGGTGTACAGAGTCGATCATGGTGCTGCTGCAAATATGAGGCCTGAAGCATGTGGTGTCTGCTGGAAGGACCATAGTAATAACCTTCAGGTGCAAATAAATGGAGGCCGGAAGTTGTAAAGAGGGAGCGGAGCGGGGCACTGCCTTGGATACTGCTGTAATGGGGATTTGGAGAGGCCTCCCTCGGCAGTGACCTGGAGCTCTCCTGGGCAAGTGCCCGGCTGCTGTGTGGGACAAAGGTCAGGTGGCTGACTCTTTAGAAGGCTAGTGTGGCAGTGCCTCCAGCTTGTGACTGTGGGCAGAGGAGAGGGTACAAGGAGCAGCCACCTGGTCTGGGTACAAGCCTAATCCTTTGACCCTTGCTACATTGCTGCTGGTGCTTGAGTAGACAGCTGGAGAAAGAGAAAGCAAAGCATGTAGCAGCTTGCCAAGTGCTGGAGAAAGCTGTGTCCTGTGGGCAGCTAGCACTAGAGCAGGATTTCTTAACCTTGGCATTACGGACCTTTGGGGCTCCAACATTCTTTGTTGTGGGAGGCTGTCCTGTGCACTGAAGGATATTTAACAGCCTTCCTGGCCTACCCACTAGATACCAGTCATAGCCCCTCCCTCAATTGTGACAACAAAAGCTATTTCCAGGCATAGCCATATGTCTTCCCGGGGCACAATTGTCTCCTGTTGGAAGTCACTACACTAGAGAGAGTAGTGACTGAGTGGTAAGGGGAGTAGGGTGGGGGGAAGCAAGTGCTCCGTATACCTGCTGTGATATACATTGAAACCAAGAGAAAGAACCTCTCTCTGACAAAGCTTACGTTAGGTCAGCCGGCAGAGGAAAAATGCTGAGAAGGCAATGAAGAGTGATTTTGGAGCTGAGGCAATAAATTGATAACTAGTACAAGCAGGGGAAGCATTCCAGGTAGTAGTTGAGGCATAAAGCATTAGGAAAGTTACAGGAGCAGAAAAGTGTGGAGACACTGAGGAAGTGCAAGGATCAGACAGGCTAGAGTGTGAGGTCAGTGAAAAGTGATAAGAGGAGAAAAGTGCTGGGGATCTGGGAATCTGCACTCTGGGAGGCTTTGAATGGAAAGGAGGAAAGCTGAAGAGGATCCTTGGAAGACCACTGTAAAGTCAAGCTCCCCTTGCTAGGCATGGGGAAGGCAGAGGCAGACAGGAGTGATGTAAATCCTCTGGGACTGCCTTTTCCCACGTACCTTGAGGATTCAGGAAATCGTTCATGATGTTATCTCATCCACCTGTCTTATAATTTAGTAATGTAGTGCTTTCATAATGCATAAAAATATGCTTACAGAATTTGGGATGAGAGGATTAATAGGGGAAACAGAGATCATCAAGTTCACTGACCCTCTTTAGAGTTCTCTCTGGGAGGGTAAAAGGGCAAGCCATAACTGCTCTAGTTTTCCACAGGTAAAGATAGAGCAATTGTCTCACTGATAAAGCTCCAAGCTCTAAGAATGCCAGCAGGGGGAAAGGGGAAGTTAGCCATGGTCATTGTCAATTTAGACTGGAGAGGAGAATTGTGGGAAAGGCTAATCTGATTTTGATCCACACTCCTGGGTAGTCTTTTATTTCACCAAGGACTTGTCTCCCTGTTTCTTCCGAGTCCTGTGGTTCACTTTAATATTTTTTTTCTGCAATTCTTTAATCCATAATAGCTGAATAGTCATCTGTCTCCCCTATCTCCTTGTGGCATTCCTTCTAGGTATGTTGAAATTTGCCGTTTTTATTCTTGAATATTGTGTTTGGCTTAAAGTTTTACATTTTAGTGACTCTTCATATTGTTTTTCTTCCCTTATTTAGAAATGGACTCAGAAATCAAAGAAGAAATTCCTGTGCGTGAAGAATTCATTTTATGTTGTGGAGCTGAAACCCAGGTTCTAAAATGTGGACCCTGGACTGATCTCTTTGACAATCAAAGTGCCAACCGACCTAAGCTACTTGTTTTCATTATTACTGGTAAGTTTAAAAATCTGGATGCGAACACTATATAAATACTTACAATCATTTCTGATTTTAAAAGAGAATTTGGGAAATATGCAGAGCCTTTTGGAAAGAATTAAAATCACTCAAACCATTGATAACAACCACCCTTAGTAATTGGGTGGTTGGGCTTTTTTACTTCAGTGCATTTTTTAGTAAATATATAATACCTAAAAGTTTGTAATCTTTTTGATTTTATAATTTATAGAATAATTAGAACTTTGTCAAATATTTTTTCAAAGTTTTCTAAATAACTTTTTTTTGTCTTATTTCAAGATGATTATAAGTTTACTATAGAATATTTATTCTAGGATTTGGTATCTGGATCATTTGTGACTTCTGCTGAATCACTGTCAATAGAATGTTAGTGGTAGATACTTGATTGTAGGTATTTGAAACACTTTGAATTGTGAGTGAATTGAATACACACACACACATTAGCCTTAAAGATTAAAATGAAACTAATATATACTATAGAATATTATATTGTATCAATAATATTATATAGCTAAGTCTGTAGGGTATTGTAATTACATTCTTTTCTTGTATATTTTTGTTCGTTTTCTCTGGGTCAATGATTATCTCTTTAATTTGCTTAGTTTTCTATGTTTCAATCCAAATATTTATCCTAAAATTATTCTCTGGAAGTAAAACAAAACAAAACAAAAAAACAATCTCTCAATGCATTTAAATAGCCAGTTTGTTTTTTTCTCCTGGCGGTCTCCCTCCTAGAACTCTCTGTTCTTTGGCCCCAGTCTGGACTGACTGCTGTCCAGCCAACTGCACAGACCGTCCGTCTGTGGAGTTCTTCCGCTTTCTCTGGGTTGGATTCCCTGTTCATGGATCCTATATTTTCGTATATCTTTGTTTATTCTCTTACTTTCGGTGGAACATATCTTCCAGAAGCTTCCTGAGAAGAGGTGCAAGGGAAACAATCTTTTAAAGATCCAGCATTTCAGAAAACATCTTAGACTTCTAGGTTGGAGTTATTTGGAGGGCATTTTTATCATTTTCCAAGATTCAGCACTGCTTTGGAGAAGTCTTGATACCATTCTGATTTTTTATCTTTTGTATGTGAAGCTCCCCACCAAAATAATTTTAGATCTTTTTGTTGTTGTTGTTGTTCTAAGATTCTAAAATTTTTCAGTAAAAGACCTTGATCTGAATAGTTTTCACCCATTATGTTTGGGTTTTAGTGGGCCCCTTTAAATCAGAAACTCATATACTTCAAGTCTAAGAGTTCTGTTCTCTCTTTCCTTTTTTTATAGTATCCTGTTTTGTAGATACATTCTCATTTTTTTGGCTCTTGAATTATTTTAGAGTTTTTTCTGTGTTGCTTTTTCTATTTGTTTGCATTAGTTTTGTCTTTCTTCAATTGTTTGGTAATCCTTGACTGCCCTTTCACTTTCAAGAGGAAGACACGAGAAATGATTAGAAGGTCTGTATTTAGAGGTGAGGCTTATCAGCCGGCATGCCTAGGGTGACCTGTCATCCTGGTCTGAGGAGCTGTCTAGGACATGTGACTTTTTGTACTAAAACCACAGTAGTCCTGGGCAAAACAGAATGGTTGGTCACCCAAGTTAATACTCAGCTTGGGAAGATTGGGCAGGAACCCAGCATTTCATTGGAGAATTTTAAACTCTCAGTGTCTGTCGCTGTTTCCTGGATTGTTTCGTTTCCCCAGGAAGAACTCCGCCAGCATCCCATGTGAGGAGTGGGGAAGCCTGCCTGCCAGTGTTCACATGGAACAGGGAGAGGAGGCCGAGAGCCCCGTGCTTAGTAATACCTACCCCAATGTCTTCATAGTCTGCTGCTTCTGCCCGAAGCTGGACTCCCCCATCTCTCTTCATTTTCACCTCTCTGGAAGCAATCTTCCAGTCTTCTGCCATGGTGTGGCAATCTTTTTAGAAAGTAGTCTGTTGGTATCTATTGATATTTAAAATATATAAACTCCCTCAATAGTGAGGAGAAGTTTAAAATTATAGGCATGACAACTGCTGTTTGATGAGGCAGAGATTTGGGGACCATGCCAAATATGGGATTGAGAAAATAAGTGGAAACAGTATCCTGGACTGGCAAAATGAAGGCTCTCCTCCTGAGGCCAGAGTGAAGGAGGTGGAGTTGCTTACTGAGATGGAGAGCAGTGAAGGGAGTCTGAGTAGTTCCCGCCTCCTCAACTCCATTTTCTATGTTAATTAAGTGTAGAGGTGCCTGATCAGGCAGTGGCACAGTGGATAGAGCATCAGACTGGGATGCAGAGAACACAGGTTCGAAACCCTGAGGTCGCCGGGTTGAGCACAGGCTCATCCAGCTTGAGTGTGGGATCATAGACTGACCCCATGGTCTCTGGCTTGAGCCCAAAGGTCGCTTGCTTGAACAAGGGGTCACTCACTCTGCTGTAGCCCCCCAATCAAGGCACATATGAGAAAGCAATCAATGAACAACTAAGGAGCCACAATGAAGAATTGATGCTTCTCATCTCTTTCTCTTCCTGTCTGTCCCTCTCTCTATCTCTGTCTCGGTCACAAGAAAAATAGGTGATCCATTGTTAGTAAGGATGGCATAGGGTGGATTGGGGCTTTGAGGAAAGTGGTCAGCGTTTAGCGTTAAGAATAGCAGATATGCAGGATGAAAGGAATTACTGACTGAAAAAGAGCAGATAGGTTTTGAGCAGCGCTGTGATCAAATAGCAGGTATATTGCGAGTGAGGCGTAAAAGGGAAAATGGTTAAGCTGAAGAGCTGTTTGAGTTAGGATGCTTTGAATGGTGATCATTTCTGGGTAATAAAATGAGCGAGGTCTTTGGTCCTGAAACTTGGTACCAGGACCAGCAGTAGCATCTGCAAACTTGTTAGAAGTGCATGCTCTTGGGCCCCACCCAGACCTTCTGAACCAGAAACTCTGAGCGTGGGGCAATCTGTGTTTAACCAGCCTAACGGGCTCTGATGCATACCACTGATTTAGGGTGTGGCTTTTGGAGTTATCTGAATTATGGGCGAAGGTATTGGCTCAGTCCATCAGATTTTGAAGCCACTCTAGTTATGGAATGGCAAGTGAGACTGTCGTCTAAGTGTCAAGGTTTTCAGGGGATGAGTGAGAATGACTACAAAGTTGATAGATGCATGCAGATGACTTCAGTCTTAGAGGAGGAGAGGTTATTATAATCAGATGAGCTAGTAAGTAGAGCAGACAGCTCGCTCTACTTCCCATTCTGAAGTATTTGTCACTCACTTATACTGGGTGCTACCGATACTGTGTTGCAAAGGCGTCTACTGTCACTGAAGTATATGAGGTGTTAGAGAAGAATGAGGTCTCACTGCAGGAATTTGAAAGGAAGGGAGTCCATCACAGGGGAGAGCCAAGATTAGGATGCAGAGAAAGGGGCGTTTATAGCATCTGTTGTCTTACTGTCTCCTTGTTTTGTAGGGCTTTGTTTGTTTTCAGTTCACATTAGTGTCCTTGGGTTCTTTTATGTTTGCACTTCTATTCTTGTTGCGGCCCTTGGCCCTTTTCCTGCGCATTCATGGGCACTATATGCTAGTACTGCTCATTAGTTTCTGAGATTCATAATGTTTTTTGGAGGGGGAGGGCCAGTCTGCTTATACAGTGGAGAAAATTGGGATGACAGTATGCCAAGGGTCATTAAACCACTATTGACATCATATTTAATCCATTTCTAACATAAAATTTTGCTTTAAATCCACTTTGCTTTTGCAGCTAGCAAAATTAATTCATCACTCTTAAATTAGTAATGATAATGACTAATGTTTTATTGGAATCCACAGACTGAATAACTTTTACTTTATCTTTAACAGTGAACTGTTGTTGTGGAATTTCTGTTAAGTAGCCATATCCCTGAACTTGGTTTAATAGTGAAATGAGCAAAGGAAAGCAATTTGAGAATTCACTGTAGAGTGTATTGGATCATTATAATTCACAGGTGGTCATATGGGGATAACAGAACCTGTGGCGTCTCTTATACTATGAGTACACTGATTAGAGGTGGAGCAGAAAACTCTAGGGAAAGCCAAAAATTCTGTCCGTGTGACAACTTTTCATATAGATGTTATGCCACATTAACTTGATATATGGAAATTTTTGTCCCCTGCAAGATTAACTGGAAGGCATTAAGTGTACAATTGCAATGTTGTTCAGGTATGAATTTATTGGCAATAGGGATCTAGAGATGATCACCACAAGCCCTGTTATACATTGCTCTGGCACTTGACTATGTGTATGTTCAAGCATGTGTTTATAACATATTTTGACAACCTTTGATAAAATAATTTACTTGCATTACTGTATTGGAATGTTTTTAAACATCCCTACACCTGGAGTTGTGTGTGTGTGCGTGTGTGTATGTATATGTATCTGATTTTAGTTATATAAAGAAGACCCTTTTAATTTTCTTTGTGGTTTCCTAGCCAAGAAATTTAATTCATGGTTCATAAAGTATAACATAAACCATAATATTTCAGTGATAAAACATAAGATGACATTTAGACATTTTGTATTACATTTTTCACTTCTGTTATACGTTAGATCTTCATGTTACTGCCCTTTGGGGACTCCGTTTCTTTAGGAGCCAGGCTCTTTATTGGTGAAGTGCCTTTTCACCTGTCCTTCTTCCACCCTAGTACAGATTTCTCTCAAATCCTTGCAGGGTCAATTTTTTCTCATCTCAGCTAAATGCCACCTTCTCAGACATTTTTCTCAAGTCACCCTGGTCTCTTCCCTTTTCAATCACTTAATCCTATTTCCTTCATAGGGGTCATCATGCTCTTGAATTATCATATTTACTTACCTAGTTGTGTGTAAATATTCTCCCACTAGAATATAAATTACAAAGAGACCCTTCTCTCTCTCTCGTACCTAACACAGTGACTTCCACATAGTAAGTGCTCAATAAATAATTGCTAACTAAAAGAATATGCAAAAGAATCAATAGTACTGACTAGAATAAATGAACATGGAGTAGTTGGCATTGTTGTTTACTTGACTATGATGAAGTAGTGAATCAGGAAGTTAAAAGGGTTTCCTTAAGGGAAAGAACTCAGACTTAAGCCCAGATATAAGGAGAAAATTTGTTTTATAGCAGCTCCATTATCCAGTACTCATTTGTTTTATATATCCTATCATTGTAACTATTGAATTTAAATTATGTAATTGTTGTCTTTGGATTCTCCTTAATGTTAGACCAGTTTTAACATGTTGTACACTTGAAACTCACAGAATGTTACATGTCAAATTTATTCAATAAAAAATGTTTAATATAATTATAAGTAGTAACGACTACCATTTATTCAGCACCTACTACGTACCCAGTATTGTGAAGTGGCTATCCATTTATTATCCCTGAAGATAATGCCAACTACTTTATAGAGCTGTTGAAAGATTAACTAAAACAAGGTCTACAGAAGATCCTAGACCAGGTCATTTATATTCTTTTTTAAATTCAGTATTGCCTGACTTGTGGTGGTACAGTGAATAGAGTGTTGATTTGGAATGCTGAGGTCACTGGTTTGAAACCATGGGCTTCCCTGGGCAGGGCACCTATGACAAATAACCAATGAACAACTGAAGTGAAGCAACTATTAGTTGATAACTTCTTGCTATCCCCTCAGTAAAATCAATAAATAAAGTCTTTAAAATAAATAAATAAATAAATAAATAAAATTCAGAATTAATGTTTTCTTTTATATATTCTTTTAGTCATCCAATGTTTATTGAGCACATATTATCTTTGTGACCTTGGGCAAGTTACTTAACCTCTTTAATACTTCATCCATAAAATGGAAATACTAGTAGTACTACCTCATGTGAGGACAGTGAGATAATGTATGTAAATCAAATATTGCCTGTCATGTAATAAATTAGTTATAGCACTTAAAAATGTTTACTTATTATGTTTAGCCCTATGAAGAAAACTATAGAACTTTGCTGAGAAATATGAAACATTTGAATATGAGACTTAACACATTCTGAGGTTATACTCAGTAATGGAAAAAAATATCAAATCTTACTAAATTAATGTATGAATGAGTTGAAATTTCAATATGAATTCCAAAGAGATTTTTAAAAATTGAAGGTGTTGAAAATAATTCCAAAGGTTATGAGACCAGCCTAGAAAATTTAGGAATAAAAATAAAGAGAAGGGCTTTGCCCTACCAGTTAAAAACACAGTGTAGTAATTGAGACAGTACGGTGCTGGCAGAGGAGGAAAGGGGAAAAAAGCAAGTGGAATTATTTGGAATCGGAATTAGCAAGGTAATGTAAGAACTCAACGTTGGATCAGAAGACATTTCAAATTAATGCAGAAAAAATGAATTATATAATAAATGGACTTGGACACTTGGCTAATCACTTGGAAAGAAGTTAGATTACTCCGATTACTCCTTTGTACTTTATACTCAGAAATAGTCCACACTTACTGAAGATTTGAATCTAAAACAGCGTCACCCACATCCACCACAGATGGAGTAGCACCCGCCTGAGGCACCCCATCCCCCCTTCCCCCTAGCTGCACAGAGGCCATTAGCCGAGAAGAGAGAATGTTATTGCATCTAAGGGAGTTTTCACCCTATTTAACAAAGATGACACCAGCACCATCACAAAAAGGAATTTGGAACTAGGACCATTAGGTCAGAATGCAACAGAAGCAAATAACAATATGGAAGTTAAGGCCAACATATGTTGTATCATAGCTAAACAGCAATGACAATTGTGAGTAGCTAACATTTATATAGCACTTATGTACCAAGCCGTGTTTAAGTACTTTTTGTATATTAATTCACTTAGTTCCCACATGAAGTAGTACGATTATTACCCTCATTTTACAGACAAGGAAACCAAGGCCCAGAGACATTATATAATTTGCTAAAAAGCAAACACTTAGTAACTGGCAAAGCCAGGATTCCCACCCAGGCACTGTGGCTTCAGAGTCTGTGCCCTAATCCACTTTGCTGCTTTCTCTACCTAGGAAACCAAAAGATATAGACAATGAAGAAGAAATAGCAAAACCATGTCATGTAAGTGCAAAGAGGATAAAGAACAGATAGATTGATTAGATAAATAGATATTGACCTGGTGTTAGGACTTGAGTATTTGGTTTATGGTTGGTGTTTCTATTTGTTAAGTTAAGGAACAGGGAGGAAGAATTCATTTGAAATGGAGAACAAAGCAGGAGCAGAAATTTTCTAAGGGAGCATTCCCAGACTTAAGTATAAAGGATATTAAAATTGAGGTGTATGGGTAAATGTTACTGGAGTTGTTAAAGAGAAATAAATCCTTTCCCATCTGCACATCATCTTATGTTAAAAACTGCTTTGGTTAACCTAAGTTCTGTGCTTCTTTTCTTAGGTAACCCAGGTTTTTCTGCCTTTTATGTGCCATTTGCAAAGGCTATATACTCTTCAATAAACAGACGCTTTCCAGTTTGGGTTGTCAGTCACGGTGGGCATGTTCTGACCCCCAAAGACAAGAAGATTCTTGCGACCATAGATGGTATGTTTTTATAAACATCTGCTTTCCATTACAGTGAGTGAGTGTTCATGTTTCTAGAAAGCCCACTAAGGTTAAGAGTTACACTACAACACTGGAAACCTCTGCTTGTGGAAACCTCTCTCTTTTTACCTGTGTGTGTGTCCCTCTATAAATGCAACTTAAGAGACTTTTATACTTTGCTTAAAGACTGGGATATACTTTGAAAAGTAAGTAAATTTTGATTACGTAACAGTGAATAATATTAAGAGCAGTAGTGACATGAAACTAAATATTCAGTTATTGCCTTCATTAAAAATATCTGTTTCAAAAAAATAATAATAAAATAAAAATAAATAAAAAAAATATATGTTTCAACAACCATCATACTGAAATGGAACTGAAAGTGAATAATATGTAATAACAAATACTTGCTCTACTGTGAAACATTTTAAAAGGTTCATTTTTATTGTTTTAAGTTACTTTTTCATATATGCCCAAAAAAATTTTAGGGTCAAGACAGCAAACATTTGAGCAGAATGTGGATAGCAACTTTGAAAGTTGAAAATGGACTCTTGATGGTAACCCCAGGCTGGGCTTTCTCAGACTTGGGCTGATGCAGAAACCTTTTGGGGTGGCTTAGTGACACACCTATTATTGCCCCTCTCCCCCCAGGTGCAGATTCAGTAGATGTGGCAGCAGGACTTGAGAATTTGCATTTCTCACATTCCCAGGTGATGTGGATGCTGGCTGGTTCTGGGACCACATTTTCAGAACCACTGCCTTAGAGCTTTACCAATAATAGTGGTGAGGAGAACTAGTAGAAGGTACCTGTAGTGTGCCTGAATTTCTGGGATGTGTCTTTAATTCTTGTTGTAAATTGCTATCTTGTTACTTATAACTCTATTTTGAGTATGCTAATTGCTTAAGCCACTTGTGTACTGTTGAGTTAATAACTTAGTAATTAGAGCCCAGGTCTTTTGCTACCTAATGAGAACAGTGCCATCTAGAGGCACTAGCCCAAAGGGCCACGGTAGGTCCAAAGGAAGCTGTGGTTTCCAGAGGGGGTGAAAAGGCCACTCATCACCAAGGGTTTATTGATAACTTACTAGTTTTTATGTGTGGAGCTGCAGAGGCCTACAAAGAAATAGAAATGCCCTCCTTTAGGTCAGCGCCTTTCCAGCTGTGTTCTGAGTAGCACAGAAGTTCTGCGACGGGCAGGCAGGGCTCTGGGCCTCACTAGCACCCCCATCCACCCAGAACAGTTCTTTCACCCGTTTCACAGACTGGAGATTATGTTTGCAAATGCATGCTCTAGTAGATGACCTTGGATAGGCAGGACAGATATATTATTCATCATCCAAGATGATTATTCTAAAGGACAGGTTTTCTGACATGCAAAATATGGTGTGAAAAATATGTAATCATTGAGAGAAAGGACATAAGCTATAAACCCACATCAAGTGTTAAAAGTATGTTTTGCTTCATATTAGCCCATGTTAAAATTATGAACAGTTGGAAATAGTATTCTTGTTGCACCCCATTACCACAGTCATAAATTGAATATAATTGAGAGAACAGATGTTCGCCAATGTCAGAAGAGGGTGATTCAAAAAAAAATGTGAAAAGAAAATTTGAGGAATTAGAAGTATAAACTGTCTCTGGCTTTCGTTTACTGTAGAGTCAGTCAGCTTCCTCAGTGGCGGGTTTATTATCAACTATTTTAAGTCATTTGTTCAAAAAATATATTATAAAAGCTGGAAGACATAGTGGTTTAGTTTCAGCTGATAAAACGTTATCTAAAATAGTTACACAATCTTTCAACTAATGATGAATTTGGGTCATGCTTATCCAAAGAAACTCTGAACCACTCCCATTCCTTTACCCAAAACTGAAAGAGAGAGAGCTCAGGAGAGCTTTCTATCTTGCCAAGACTGACTGGCAGAGGGGCATGGAGGCGGAATGTAATGAGGAGATAAGCCCAGGCAGAGACAGGCAGACAGCCACGTCTCGGGGCCCACAGCCACTGGAAATGAGTAAGTCTGTCTCTAAGCAGGTCGGAAGAGGCAGAGAGACAGAGGGCGGAGCAAGGAAAGAAGTTAAGATGAAGAGAATTGTTAGAGTCTCAAGGAGGGCAGAAGAAAGGAGCAGAGCAGGATGGGGAGTAGCGTTGCCCCAGTCCTGTGACGCAGGGCAGGCCACTGCCCTTCATGATCCGTAGCTTCTTCTGGCTTCTCACACGGTGGGACCCAGACTCCTTGGCGATGTCCAGTGTCCCCTTGATCTAGTCTCTGCCTTCCTTTCCAGCCTTATTTCCCTATAACCACAAATAGCTGTGTACATCATATCTGTGTCCAGAATTGCACCTCTCGCTTTTTAAGCCTTTTGTTTTGATTACTTGCTAAGTCCATAACGTTGTGTTCTCCTTACCAAGTCAGTCGATCGCTCTCTGTCTCGCTCTCTCTACCCCACTCCTATGTTTTCCCCACTGGAATTCCAGACCATTGGTTAGTCAAGTGGAAAGCATAATTCGATTACCCTGGTTTTCACCATCTGTTTGGAAAATAATAGTTTAAAACTATTTTATAAGACATGTTTGGAGTTTACGGAGTTTTTTGTTTTTTTTTAAGCGAGGTAGCAGTTTTAAATAAAGTGCCTTCCTGCCATCCCTCATTGTGTGGCATACCTTGAAGGCTAACAGAATAGCATTGTTTAGATTCAGGGAGCTTACAGAATACTTAGGGGGCAGAGATAGTCCAGGCCTGAACTCTGAGAGTATACTTTCACATCAGCTTAGTCAACTCAAGGGACAGCTGTAAAAGAAAGACCTTTGGTTTGGTGAATTTAGTAAGTGTAAAGAATTGGGGACGGTTCTCGTCCTTTGCATCACTGATGTTTTCATGAACCCAAATAATGCCCTTTGGAGCTTTTGTGTGCCATTGAGAGCAATAAAGACATGATATTCCTATGAAATTAATGTAAGATAGCTAGGAATGGCATGTCAAAGCATTCTTAATTTAAAATTTTTATTTTGAGAAATTTTTTAAATTGTAGAGAAGTACAATTGTACAACAGTCTAAGATTCTGTTTATTCAGTATTTTCAGTTAACTCTTTGCCATATTTGCATTATTTTGTTAATTAAGTAAATGAAATAAAGCAGTACAAAAAACGTTCCATCTTTTTGTATCCTATCTCCAGTTCGGCTATCACAAATTAAGAGTAAATGTCATGTTCCTTTTTATATTACTGGTTACATATATGTAATAATGAGCAACATATGATATTGTTTTGTGTTTTTAAAACTTTACCTAAGAAGTAAACTGTATATTCATCTTGCTGAAAACATTCTTTAACATATGAAGTGCCATTTTAAGCCTTTAAACCTCCACATGTAAATTACTGTTAAGATATAACTTTGGAGGAATGATGGGCAGGATGGGAGAGTTTACTAGCTGGGAAAATTCTGGCATGAGATTTAGAGAGTTGCTATCTATAGACTCAGTCCAGCAGAAGGCTTGTGTGGAGCCAGTCCCCAGTCTTGCTAGTTCTGTGGTCATAAGTGACTTGTAAATACTACTTGTGTGACGATATGTAGCAACACTTAATGCACTTATATTCAGTGTGTATCTAGACATATATATGTGTGTGTGTAGTTAAATACATATTATTAAGTTTAGACCATTATGATTGCACTCAAATATGTCAAGTTACACATTTATAGTCATGTGCAAACTTAAAAAAATACTATTTCTTAGGTATTTATCTCAAATTACTTGGAGACATGTACAATACTTTTTATGAACCTAAAGGGTTGTATTACTTTCTTTTGTGATCCAAAAATCCCTGTTTTTTTCTCAAGGAAATGTTTTAGATATTCTTACTTCAGCGTTTTATAATTTCTTTTCATTTATTTCTGTTTCCTCTTATTAGTTTGTGAATTCCTTAAGACAAGTAGAGTATATTGTATTTATATCTACACTTTCAATATTACTATGGGCCAGTTAGTAACTGGTTTCTGTCAGACTAGCCAGTTTAGTTCGTGTGAAATGAAAGAAAACAATAGTTATCAGAGTCACTTGTGTCCTGAAGCTGTAAGGGTACATAATATTTTGATCCAAAATTAACAAAGTTTTAATAACTAGATTGACTAATTTGAAGAACTACATGAAAAATAAAAGTGAAGTACTAAAAGTAAAAGTGATATTACCGAATTGCTCTATGAACTACTTAGGAACCGATTAGATGTACCTTTTATGAAATAAACTTCAGAATCAATACGTGAGCTGTAAAGTGGATTTCATAGAGATCGGTCTAAGAACAGGGTCGGATTCTATAAGGGAATTGTCAGTATTATATTCAGGTCCATATGTTGATAAAGATACAGTGACTTGGATTAACATCTAAATGTCAACCAGTTCTCAACTCAGAAACAGATTAAATTCCAAGTGCACTTAGTTGACTATAACTTGGGGTACATTTACCCTATAGAAAGAATGGTATCATCTTCATATTATCCTTCTTTTGATTTTGATAAAATTGATTGTAATTTTTTACTGCATTTTATGTAGTAAGTTAATGAATCCTAAGTTTTTCAGAGTATATTAAGATAATAGGCACAGAAATATATAGTTAAATATATAGTCTTTTAAACCTGTAGTTCTTGCTAGTAAAAATAATGTTTAGATAGCACATTCAAATTTTCTATCATTGATTATTTATTTATAGAAATTATTTTTCCAATTAATCTCATGACTTCAGCAAACACTAACAAGTAGTATGTTTTTCTTGCAAAACTGAGGCAGTTCCCAGAGATAAAGCCAGATTTATGTCTGAAATCCACTTGATAATCATTTGAATTATAATGTTCATTAAGTTTTGTCTGAAATACAATATTTTAGTCCCTTTTTTCTGGTTTCAGTCAAGTTTTAAAATGTTTATTGCATTTAGCTCATTTTCTTTCTCTTTGCTCTAACCATGTTACAGTTTTGGTATATATTTACAGGGGGGTTTAAATGACAGTAATTGAAATAATAGAAGTCATAACTTTCTCAGTTTATACCAGACACTTTGTACTGTGTGCTTTTTTAAAAAATAAAATAAAATTATTGATTGATTTTAGAAGAGAGAGAGAGAAAGGCATGGGGGGTAGGGAGGGGGAAACATCAACGTATAATTGCTTCTTGTCTGTGCCTTGATGGGGAAAGTCCTGGGTTTCCAACTGGCAACCTCAGCATTCCACGTGGATGCTTTATCCACTGCACTGCCACAGGGCAGGCCTGTGTGCTTTTAAAGTGTTATGCACACAACATTCCTAGGAAGCTAGAATTATTATCTCTGTTATATACACGAGGAGGCTGAAGCCAGGCTGAAGGATTTGTCCAAGTCACACAGTAAGTTGCTCAGCTGGGAATTAGACCAAGACTTACCTAGTTTCCAATGCTCATGATCTTTTACCCCATACAATCCCTATGAAAGGAAGACTGACATTTTTAAATGTGTGTATTGTGAGAAATAAAGTACTTGGGTTGCAAATATGATAGGTGTTGGGTTTGGGTATCAGAGAACAATACGATTGTTTGTGGGAAGAGTGATCAGAGAAGGTGTGCCGAGAGCAGGGGAGTATAAACAACTCACACTTAAAGATGATATTAAGTAGACATTTGGATTTGGAGTCATTTGGGTCCTACCCAGGTCAGATTCCCAGATTCTTTCTCTTCTTGATCCCGCTTTATTCTGAACTTCCTTCTTAAACCAAGAATGGATTGTAGGCTGACCTGGGAAGAAGGGTTAGGGCAGACTGTGGCTTACCGGGGGGGGGGGGGGGGGGGTGTCAGCAGTACCACAGAAACGAAACTGATCCTTATTGATGCAGTAGAAAAATCTCTCAAGTAACCTGTATGCCAGGCACTGGGAACAGCAAGTCTGGATTGTGGGGTAGGAGTAAGTCAAGGTGCTGAGGTCAGATGTGCAAGGGATGTTGTGGAAGCTGAAAGGAAGGCTACCAACTCCTCACCTACCAGACCATGGAAAGGCTACCCAGATGAGATACCACTTGATGAGAATTTGAAGGTTGAAGAGACTAGCAGGGGCGGGGGGGGAGCACTGAAGGAAATGAAGACAGTGGGTACAGAGAGAAGAGCAGTCATTCCTGATGAGCTTTGGACATCTTTTGAGTAAGCTCACTGTGATTCCCTATAATTTGCATCAGTGCCTTGCAGAAGTCTTGAAGGCAGGAAGTTTAGTATTCCAATGATTCAGATTTTAGGAAAATATTGACTACCCTGTGGTATTTTGAAATATTACACTCTGTCATTGGGGCTATGTATACGTTCACAAGGAAGCCCTTTGAAGTATTGTGTATTTATAGACTATGAGAGCTGGAAGCATCTTCAGAGCTCATCCAGTCAGGGCTGTAGTAAGAGTGGAGTACGGGAAAACACAAGAAAGGCTCACTTATTTTTCTTGAAAATTAGCTGGACAAAGTTTTAGTTAGTCTTGAAGAATCTAGAAGACAGTTCATCTGTGAAAGGAAGAGAGGATACTTAGGTCAGTGCTGTGCTTGTTAAAAGAAATAGCTTACAGCATTTCTGTTTAAGTTTTCAGTCTGAGTTATTCAAGGAAACCAAAGATTATCTAAAACAGTGAAGCAACATCATAGATTTTTCTCAGTTTATTAATAGTCTAACCAGTGGTTCTCAAAGCGTGGTCCTAGGACCGGCAACATCAACGTCCCTTGGAAACTTAGAAATGCAGACTCCAAGGCTCTGACCCAGAACTATAGAATCAAGGACTCTGGTGGTGGGGCTCAGCAATCAGTGGAGGGATCTGATTCATGGTCAAGTTTGAGAACTATTGGCCTAACCTACCAGTAATAGTTCATGGAATATCTGTAAGTTTGTGAGCTGTGAGGACAGAAGGCCTGGGTTTGAAAGTCCCCCTCTTAATAAGTATGTGACTGTCATTCTGTCACCTAATGTCCATGAGTTTCTATAAAATGAAGATACTAATACTTCCTTTCCAGGGTGGCTTTGAGGATTTAGTTGATAGAATTAGCGCCTAACAGTGTAGCTAGCACAATGTAGGCTTTAAATAAATGGTAACTACTATTATTATTATTGTTATTTTTTAATATATTTTTCCCAGCGAATTTATTACTTTCACTTATTGAATAAAAACATGCTCATATTTTTGGTTTTAGATCCAAATGGTCAAGAAAATAAGGACACCTATGGACTCTGTGGTCAAGTAGAACACAAGATAGCTTTCCTGAGAGCTCACGTGCCCAAGGAAATCAAGCTGGTGATCGTTGGTCATTCGATAGGCTGCTATATTTCCCTCCAAATTCTGAAGCTTGCCCCCGAGCTTCCAGTAAGTATGCCTCTGAGGTGACCGCAGGACCCTGGTTATGCGCTATACAAAGCCCCAGCTTTCCTTCGTCCTGTGTCTCTTGTGTCGTTGATAAATAGAGCAGAGAGAGGATACTTAGTAGTTGCCTTTATCCTTTTCTCCAATTACTATGGGCCTGTGTAAGTATATGTTCACACAGTTTCCATAGCGTTTTAAAAAATAATGCTGAAAAGGTAGGCATTTTCCAACTGAATGCCATTCAGTCTCAGGTTATCTGGAAGTCTTAAGTTATATGTAATTTGTTGTCTTTTATAAAAGAATATTCAAAAGCAGTCACTAGCTAAGACCTAGACAGGAATCTGTCTTTATTGAGAGAGTATTTTGCAAATGTTCATACCCCCTTTTAAAGGGAAGAAAATGTATCATCATCATTGATAGGCAAATAGCTGTTTTTATGTAATATGAAATCTTTTATCTTCAGTATGAATTGTTATCAGTTCTGTGGCTTGGCAGGCTTTTTGAGACACTTGCTGATTCATTTATTGGTTTATTTATTCAAAAATACTTATCAAGTGCCACTATGTACTGAAGACACTGGGGGCACAGAGACCTATTTAAAGTACCCAGGAAAGGGAGTGAGCCACAAGATATTTCAAAACCAAACCCAACCCCGTACTTTCATTGAAATAGCCCATTGTATAGATGCAGTTTATAACATAAATTATTTCTTCACTCAACAAACATATTAAATACTTGTTATATGTCTGCCACTGTGCTGTGTTTAGAGGGCATCCTAATAAAGAAGACAGTCTTTGAGGTAAGAGAGTCTGAAGTCTAATGGAGGCGACAGGCTAAGCCATATGTATCATAACTACCATCTAAGTAAATACTAGGTGTGCGGGAGCATAAGAGAGTGCCATTGAGCCTGGTTACCTCAGTGTGACACAGGAAGTATTCCTTCATTTTGCTGGCTTCTAACCTCTTCTGTTCCTGCTGACGCCCCTCTAGTGCTGTTACTAGGTTACCATCTTTACCACATCTTTACCAGCCCTACGACTTAGTGGTTCTCTTTGCACAGTTGCTGTGAGCCCTGGTTCCAGAGCCGCAATACCTTGTTTCAAATAGTTGCTGTCGTATTTTGTCACTGTGACTTTGGACAAGTTATTGAGTCTCTCTGTGCCTTTGTTTCTTCATCTGTAAAATGGGGATAATAAGATGTTCTTCAAAGGCGTTTAGGGGTATTATAGAAAGAATTAGAAGTGGTGTCTAGAGGGTAAAAGCTTGCTATACATTTAGTGACTGTTATTATAGAAGTGACAGTTCTCCTGCTGTGTTAGGTATCTACGACCCTGTAGCAAACGGATCCAAACCTAACAGCACAAAATAACACACATAGATTCTCTCACAGCTTCTGTGCACCTGGGATCTGGCCACGAGTTAGCTGGGTCCTCTGCTTCAGGGTCTTTCATAGGCTTTAATCAAAAGATCCCATCCGAAAATTTGCATTGCAAAGGACCTGTTTGCAAGCCCATTTATGTGGCTTTTGGGAGGACTCTGTCCCCAGAGGTGGCTGCACCAAGAGTGTTGGTTCCTTGCTGGCAGTGGGGGGGGGCCGCCATCAGTGCCTGAATATGTGGCCTTTCTAACTTGCCTCATAGAAGCAAGTGTGAGAGGAGAGCCAGAAAAAGAATCTGCTGGCAAGACGGAAGTCACAGCTGTAACCTAGTTACAGAAATGACAGTCCCATCACTTTACTGTCTTCTGACAAGCAAATCCCCAGGTGCAGCTCTCACTGAAGTGCAGTGGCTTACACGGGAGCATGAATGTTAGAAGGTGAGGATCCTTCTAACATCAGCACCTCACTTGTGTAGACTAACCAGTATGTAGACACGCGCACACACTTTATTTCCCAGGTTAGGAAGTGACTTGGTCCTGCCACATAAAATGTAGCAAACTGATATGAAATATAATTTTGGTTGTTAGTTCTTCCAGGTGTTTTAAAAGCTTTAAAAATAATAATAATAGCATTACTGTTTGTGATGGCTAATTTTAGGTCTCAGCTTGACTGGGTTAAGAGACACCTAGGAAACACAGAAAAGAAAATCTAACCTCACTCTCACAGTCCAGCATGTCCTGCTCTTTGGGGTCCCAACTCAAACAAAAACTCCGAGGGAGGGGAAGTTCTGGCTGTCTCACTTCTTGAGGTGGGACAGCCACATTCTCCTTCCCTAGAACCCTGGATCTCTGAATTCTCAGGTTTCCAGACTCCAGGACTTATACCAGCGGCACCCAGTTCTGACGCCTTTGGCCCTGGCTTTTCCACTTGTCAGCTTGCAGATGGCAGATAGTGGCACCCCTTGCCCCAGTGATTGCATGACCCAGTTCCTGTAATAAATCTCCGTATATATAGTAAGCCTCCACGTGTCTCCTGTTGCTTCTGTTTCTTTGAAGAACCCTGATGAATACATTATTGCATAAACATAGGGAAGAAAATGCTCGTTTCTGTGTCCTTCTGTTTATTAACTTAATCACAGCTTCACAGCTCTGTTCTTGGGGTTCTTGTTTGTTCGCTCCACATCCATTCTGCATGTCCTGTATCGTTTCTCTTACGCATCTGTGAAAACAGTTGATCAACACGTTTGTTTTGACCCACCTCTCTTTTTTGGCTTGTATTCGCAATGTCTGCTGGGAAAGAAGCAGGATGCATCTTAAGGTTCATGGAGGTGCTTCTGCCTTCTTCAGCTTTAGAACGTTGTAATGCCTGTTCTGCTCTCAGGGGCTCGCCCTTGTAGGGATGCTGGTGAAAAGGAGAGAAGAGGATAAAACATGAGCTTAACCTGGTCTGTTTTTGGATACATAACTCATACTGTGATTATAGAGTTTTTAAAGAAACATGTGAAACTGTGCTTTCTTAAAAAGGGTATATTTTAGAAAATAACGTGTGCAATAAATTGTCCATAAAGATCACCCTGGGGAGGAGGGTGAACATCTGTATAATTTTTATTATTCAAAAGCTTTATATGGTTTCAATTAACTACATTGTTGAAGTCCCCCCACCCCTCTTTAAACACCTGGCCCAGTTAATTTTGGTAGTATGATCCCCGCTGAAGTGTTGAAATTTCAGTGTCTCTAGGCTACTCTAAGACAGCACAGCGCCTGCATGCCTGAAGTTAGCATGACACGCTCCATTTAAGATGCATTTGACAATCAGATGAGTTTGTGTAAGCCAGAGTGTTGCAATCCCTAATCATTTTGCCAAAAATAAGTTAGCTGTTATGTTTTATAACATATGAAGAGTGATAATAAGAAACTTGTGTTTCCATCTCTTCTGTTATTTTTACTGGAATAGTTGACTCCCGTAAGATTTTAAGGACATATGTGTAGTTTAGTAGCTGGTTTATTTGGTTTTATTTTGGTTTAGTTCTTTACAACGTTTTTGTAACTAATTACAGAAAACTTTGGTCTTAAAATAATTTTAAGAGACTTATTGCATATTTTAAACATGTCTGACCTATATTTTAATGTACTAAAATATTGGCTCTTTTTAAAATGTGGTATTAAAATATTTTGGTACATAGAATTATAGAAATTCTGCATATGTTTTGACAGTAAAGTCCAGAATAAAGAATTTAAAGAGCCTGAGAAAATTGTTAATTAGATGACTGTTAAATGATAGCTGTTGTAACTTCTTAAAATAAACACAATTTTAGACTCGTAGGATCTTATTACTGAAAATGGCTTTAGAAACAACCTAGTCCCGTCTTTCATTTTATAGATGGGAACTGCAAGAGTATGCCTTGCCAGTATTCAGCCTGGCTCTGTCTGACTCCAGGGGTGGGGTCCAATTATATTAGCTGTGGGTATAAAGAGAGGCTACAAGATATTTGATAGCTCTTTCAACCTTTGGATAATAGCAGAGCCTACAGATGTTTCTGGAGAATACTCATGTGGCTCATTACATTTCAGCACAAGGATTAATAGACACCATGAATATTGCTATAACAGTTTGGGGCAGGGCGGGGATGGGTTCAATAATATGGGAACAAAAATGTAGTAGTCCTGTCTCTCTACCTAGAATCCTCTTTTTCTCAACATCAATCCTTCATATGTTCAAAATAGACCATCTGATTTTGCCAATACATCGTTTGCACAAAGTTCAAGGTTAGGAGTTAAAAGCCCTTAATTCTCAACTGGGACTTTACACTGAGTCATGAAGTGAATTTCAAGTATTATAACTTTTATTTTCCTCTAAGAATTTATATAATATTTAATGATGATACTTCCTCTCCTTCCAGGGGTATCAGATCCTTCAAAACTTAATATCTTATATTATTTGGCCTTCCTTTGGGGAAAATGCATAATAACATAGAGCTTCCTTTGTTTGTTTGGCAAAAATATCTTCTCTTTAAATGAAATTTCCAGATTACTTAAATTCACTCCTTTAAGCACCAAACTATTTTATCCAGTTGGGTAAAAACATGTCCCAAATAGATGATTTACCAATCTGCCTTCTTAAACAATGCGTATTAACTATGGAGGAATTACTGATTCAAGGGCATCATTTTGATAGTGTTATTATACTACAGTAAAATACAACTAAAGGGATTTTGCCTATGTCCTGAAATTTCTCAACTGATTGTGCTTTTTTAAAAAAAAAAGAAATTCTCATGTCTGTTTATCTTATAGTTTTTCTATCTCCTCCCTTACTGTTAGGTGCACTTCTGTTTCATACTTATAATTTGTTGCTACTAATTTGCTATGGGTAGAGAAAACAGATAACTATATTAGAATTTTGTCTCAAGAAAGAAGGAACAGGTCTTAAATGAAGACATAAGAGTAAAACTGGCAAAGTTGAGCACATGGATCTGTTACTGTTCAGAACCTCTTTGTCTTGTCTTCTGTGAACCCCCAGTGGTGTTCCTAGATACCATCACTAAGTTGTGTTCAACAGTCAAGGTAATCTGGAGTTGGGGGAAAATAAGAGATAATTCATTTGTCAAAATAGCTGTTGTCAGAATCCCGTTCTTACATTAAGTGATAAAAAGTGGGAGGCCAATGAGCAAGTACCATTGGCTCTGAGTATTGTGGAAAGAGAGGTGGTCCCTAGCTGAGAATGGCAGAAGCCCAAGGTAAGAGCTGGTAGCTGAACAGGAAAAGGATGAGTGAGAATGGAAGTAGAGAATTTGATGTTTTGGTGATAGGGGATTGCTGTGCATTGTAGGCAGGGGAACGAACCACTGGGGAAAGAAAAGAGGGAAATGGTTTTTACCACTGGGCACATGAAGAGAGCGGCAGGTGGTCTGAATTGAATACAGCATAGTATGCACAAAGGGTGTGGGTGATGGGAGACCCAAGGCTGATTGAAGTGCAAGGACAAGAAAGTTTGGACTAGGGACTTTGGACTCTGTTCTGGAAAGCAAGGAGCCATTGAAGGACCAGTGTTCATAATAGCCCTGCATCAGGTAAAGTAATCTCTGCTAAATAGAAGAATGAAATGGGAAGAGAGTGTAGAATAAAAAGTGAACAACCAAGTGATAGACAAGTTTACTAGTCCAGATGAGAAACACTGAAGATAGCACTGGGGAACAAAATTTTTGTTGCATTCACAAAAACACTTGTTCTTACCTAATTCGAGTGTGCTGATCTCAAATCTGACATTAGTTTTTCTCTGTAAGCTACAGTTTTTTTGCAATTCAAGATTTTAGTTTTTCATCTTATTGTAAAATTTTCAACATTTAGTTTAACATAATGAAGTAGAATGTCTTCTTGGGCATCATCTTTGTGAAAATATAATAATTTATATAATGCAGTAAATACACTAATACACTAAAAGATATGATTACATCAGAATTTGTCTACAATTTTGAAATAGAACATATTAAAACACTTATTTTAATCATAAAATTTGTATAAAACTTATTTAAATTCTATTCAGGCAAAAATTTGCGTTTGTAACTCTTGCGTTTGTGTACTTGTTGAGGATAATCTCGTTTGATGCTCCAGCAGTAATCTGCTCATCACTAACAGCTCCAAGATTTTCAGGAAACTTATCAAGGTGACTGTTCAGGAAATGAATCGTAACGCTCATGTTCCATCCAGTGTCATGGAAAGCCAACAGCATCCTTTGAACCAGAAGTTCATAGTTTTCTGCTTTTTTGTTGCCAAGGAAGTTCTTTGTAACTGCCCCAAAAGACTGCCTTGCTGCTTTCTCCTCCTTATTCTGGCAAATTCTTTGTCATGTATGAGAGTTCAAATTGGAGGTCCATCAAATGAATACACCTGCTTTTAAATTCTCGAAAGACAAGGCAGGAAAAGCAGAAATAATATGTTGAAAGCATTCACTTTCTCTATTCAAAACCTGAACAAACTGCTTCATTAAGCCAAGTTTGATGTGAAGTAGGGGAAAAATGATCCTGTCTTGATTAACTACGATATTCACAATATTTGCATCTCTACTTCCAGAGCTTCACATTTCGACCACTCCTTCTGTGTCCAGTGTTTCTCCCAAGCTCTGATGTCCCACAAACACAGAAAGCAAGGATACTTCATGAAACCTCTCTGTTGTCCTAGCAGGAAATTTACCATTTTAAGATCCACACAAATGATCCAGTTATGCTCCTCATTCTTTAGAAAGTTGAGGACAATTTTTATTTCATTGTAATCTTCTCACAGATGAGTTGAATAACCAATTGGAACTGCTGCATAAACATTACCGTTGTGTAGGAGAACTCATTTCAGACTCCGTTGATAGCTGTCAAGAAATAGCAGCTATTCTGTTGGACTGTAAGTGGTCACACCTAGCTGACTGAAAAGACTACAGATATCTTGACAGTAAACAAAGTGTCTTCAGAAAAATAGTCCACAAAAATTTGTTCATGCTTCCTGAAGTGGGATACTTTAGCTGACCGGTGAAATACATTCTTTTTCTGAAGCCTGGAGGCTAATAACTCAGCTGCTTTCTTGGATAGGCCCTAATTTCTTACTACGTCATTCAATTCTGGTTGGCTAAACTGCTGAGAGGTTAATGACTGCTTGGCATCAGAAGAAGACCCTTCAGATTCTACAGCCATTTCCTCATGCATCTTATCAAAGTACACTTGATCACCATGTTCACTTTCTTCATCCTTAGAAGAAATAAAACCATTGAATACTAGAACTGGGAGTGTCTCAGAGTGTGGGACAGGTCGTATTGCTGAAGGAATATTAGGGTATGCGATCATATGCCGTTTTTTCTTGCCGATGCCCTTTGTTGGATCAGACAGAAATAACAGTCACTGCTGTGGTCCTTAGGTTCATGCCAAACCATGGGAATACCAAAAGGCATTCCTTTGCATTTTCCTTTTGTCCAGTCACAAAGCATTTCCTCACAATTATGACACACAATATGAGGAGCCCAATTCTTGTCTTGATTGCCAGGGGAAACCTGAAAATAGGCAATATCTGCACGTATCACAAATGATAAAATATTGCGCCTTTGACATTGAAGTGTTTAACAGCCACAATATAACAGAAGGTGTCAGGACTATTCTTACATTTACGCCTACCCGAAGAAGCCATGATTCAATCTTAAAACAAAATAAGAGGGTGTTTTTATCAGATAATAATTTTTTACATTTAAAAACAACTACAATTATGTAAAAGTGATGTTTGTAAAACATTAATTGCCTTGTGGTTATGTTCAATCCAAGAGTCGTTGCCTTTTAACTCCAATTGAAAAACCAATGCATGCCGTTAATTGTAACAAAAAGAAATTAAAAATGCATAAAAACTAGAGTATGTGCCAAAAAACAGATTTCAGATTTGGAATCAGCGATGCAGAAGTATATAAAAACAGTTCTAAAACCTCATGCAACAGCAAATAAAAAAAAAAATTGTTCCCCAGTGTTGCCAAGGGACATTATAGAGAGAAAAGAAATGGACCATAGAAGCATAGTGGGTAAATGACTTTATTTGATGAAGAAGAGAAAGACGCAGGAGGTATAATTTTCCAGACTATTGATTATATAGTCCGTTAGTGGATCCTGTGCTTACCCTAGTGGGTTGCAACCCGTGGTTCAGTCAAGACAGGAAAGACTGCCCTACAGGTACACAGGGTCAGTGGCTTTTAGCACCAGAGGTTTGTTTATTGCTCATGATACAAGTCTTTTGAGGGTAGGCTGCCCCCATGTAGTTTTGTCCGTGTACACTTATTCCAGAATCCAGATAATAGAGTAACTTCTCTCTAGAATATTCTATTCTTATAACAGAGGATACATAGGATATAGCCATGTACTGTATTTTAAACTTCTGCTTGGAAGTGACTTTGTCACTCCTCACACTGCTTTGGATAGAGCCACTTACATGACCAAGTCTGCCATCAAAGAGGCTACAAAGTCTAATTCCCTTCAGAGAAGGAAAGCATATGTTTGTAAACAATAAAACAGCATTTGAAAATATATATAATAAAAGAAAGTAAACATGACTAGAAAACATTAGTGTGTTGGATTATAATAAAGGTAGGTATTGTGAAACTTTTGTTTCACTTTTTATGTGTGTGCTTATGTTCTAGATTACAATGTAGAATGTATATCTTTCTGTGGGGCCAAGGTAAAAAAAAAAAAAAACACCAACCAAATAGACTAGAATATACCACAGAAGCTAAGAGGAGAGAAAGAAAGTGTCAAGAAAGCTGTAGATATGTGGGAGATCAATGACAGCCATAGATCCTTTGCCATTCCTCTCTTAAAATGTGAAGTCTCTTTTCCTTCCCCTTTGAACTTGGGCTGGACATGTGACTAGTTTTCACTAATGGAATTCAATGGCAGTGATATTCTGGTACTTCCAAGCCTGGAGCTTAAGGGTACTGGGAGCTTTTTTTTCTCCACTTGAAAGCTAGCTGCCATGTAAGAAGTCCAACCAATGATGAGGCACTCGATGTGAGTGAAACCTTACACCTTCCAGCCTGTCCCATCTGCTATTAAATACTACCAAGGAAATGGCTCAGATCAGCTGAGCCCTGTATGAATTCTGGACCCTACAAAGTCAGAAAGAATAATCATTGTGGTTTTAAACCATAACTTGGGGGATGGTATGGTGTGTAGTAGTAGGTAATTGAAATAAGGTTGTAGAAATGAGTGTAACAAAGATTAAAGAGAAATGGAACTTAAGGCTTCTGGTATTAGTACAGTAATCAGAAGGTCACTGGTGACCTCAGAGGGAACACTTTTAGTAAAATAATGGGAGGAGGTTGCAGGTGATTAACAGGTAGTTATCTAGGAATTGGCCAGTGAAGGGGAAAAGACAAAATGACAATTTAAGGAAGAAGCTGGTGGAGAGAATGCTTTTCTCCTGTAAGTGAGAGGTGATTTAACATATGTTCAGGTGAATTGCCCATGCAGGGAGAGAGAGATGTTGACAATGACAGAGAAGTAGGAACACTTATTGACACTGGTTTTTTTCTCTTTGCAATTTAAGCACACTGGAAAACTAGGAAAATTGAATTTTTCTTCATCTTAAACTGCATCCTTGCAATAGTGTTGTTCTGCCTTATACTTAGTTCTTCACTGAGTCTAGAAACCTAAAACAGTTTTTAAAATTGATATGTTATCATTACTCACAGTTATACCCAACATCATTTGAAATTTATAAAACATGTTTATGTATAACAGGGTCATTTAACAACCTAATCTTTCCCATTTTACAAAGAGATTGCAGTTCCAAGGAGTTATATGTCCAAACCATGTATGAGTAGCTAGTCAATGGCAGGACTCGGACTCTCTATTTCGTTTCCTAACCTTCCCATCATCTACTTTTAGGTGGAGTAGCAGTTTATAGATGGCTTGAATATATTACCTTGACAAACAAACCATCAAAACCTATTTGACCTAAACCTAAGATTTCTATTGTTGTTTCTTTAATAATTGAGTTCTTCAAATACACAGTGGTTACAAGGGGAGTGTTAGTGGGAAGAAGGGGAGTGCTTTCGGGGAATTTGAGAGAGAAGTGGGAGAAATGCGGACATGTGAGTGACCCGGAGCAGAGAGACAAAGGGAATGGGTGGGGAGGCATGGGCTATGGGCAGACATTGAGCTCAGAACCCTAGAATTGAGTTGGGAGCACAAGGGGAGATAGAGCGTGAAGGGAGTTGGAATATTCTACAAAACAGTGCATAGAGGTTCCACGGTTTGTTCACGCGACCCATTAGTGACTTCTGGTGTGTGAAAGCCACAGGACTCAGGCAGGCAACAACTAACTGCACACTGGTTTGTGAAAGACTCAGTTTCAGAAAACAGTAAATCCTCTGCTCTGAGAGAAGTTTGTACTGAGTATGATAAAATTCTATTTAATCACTCACGAACTTATTTAAATATACAGTTATGTTTATGAGCGTGCACACACATTATCTTTTCAGAATGACCCAGGAAACTTCCTTGCTGAAAACTAGACACATGGAAAGTTTCAACTTTTCAACTTCAGCCATTTTTAGTTATCTGCATGTTTTTTTAAATCCTGAAATTGCTTTGAAAGTGGAAAAATTGTGTGGGCTTTTTTCATCTTTTCATAACTCAGAAAACGATTTAATATATTTTTCTCAAAGTTAGCAAAAAAATAAAATATCACCTTTGGGTTGAAACCAAGCATGGAAAATTTCACCACAAAGGGCTAATTTTTTGAAAAGCTGCAAGAAAGTGAAAACAGGGGTTTGTAATAGAACATTCTTCATGCATGTTAATACTTAGTACTTTATCTAATGCATTTCATCTGAGAATTTCTGAACACTTCAGATTTATATATTGAACCATTTTAGTATTTGTGTATTCATGATACTGTCAGATATGGAAAATTCTCCGCTTCTCAAAGGTCCAGTATCCTGGGACTCCGTGAGATGTTTTTAAAGGGACAGGTGGGGCAAATGGCTGCTAGCCACAGAAAACCTTGCCCTGACTGCCTGAACACATTCTGTCAGCACCTCTTCCTGGCCTGGCCCAGGAGTGGGTGTGAGTAGACTGTCATAGGTGATACTAGGCACTCACGCAGCTGTCTGAGCCAGTGCTTCTCAAAGCAGCATCAGCATCAGTTGGGAACTTGTTAGAAATGCAGATTATTAGGTCCCTCTCAGACCCAGACCTATTGCAGCCACACCTTTAGGGCTAGGAACACCAGTCACTTGTAATTCATGCTGCCGGTGATTCTGGTGGTGCTCAAACTTGAACACCACCTGCCTAAGCTTTCCAAAAGCTTGGAACATGGACTGTATTGAAATCAAGGGACAATTAAATCTGTCCCTGGTCCTTCCATAGCATGTCAGTTCTGTCTTACATCATTCCTTGGGAGGAGGAGAATGCCAATCAAGTTCTCTAAAGGAAAGATTTTTTTTCGAACTCCATGTATTCTAGGTCTTTCCACCCATGGCCTTATCCCCAAGCACAGCGACCCCTTGCGTAAAGCTGCTGCATTCCCACTTGTTCAGGGAAACAGCGCTACTTAGTTCTTTGAGTGATCACGGTTAAACCTGGGTGGGATCCGATATTTTTTTTTCATTGCTTTGAAGTGTTAAGTTCTAAGGTGGAAGCGGCCAGGTAGCTGAGGTCTGTCAGTAGAAGCTGATGTAAGTCCTGACTTTGGTGTACTCAGTCTTAGGTTTTGTGGTGGTCTTCTGCATTCCAGCAGACTGGTGTCTGAATTAATGTGTCTTTGGGCACTGGAGTGGTTGTGTATCTGGCAATGTAACAAATTTTGAGAAGATGCTCATGAGGGAAGTTGCCGGTCTGTTGTATGTGGGCCTTTAGTGAATCACTGGTACCCAACCTGTTCTAAGGATGGGGATTTAGGCATAGCCCAGAGAGGTGTGTAAGCACTTGAAAGATATATTCAGTTGCCACCCATCTTGGTGAAGCATAGATACAGCTATTTAAGCTAATATGGATAGAAAGGAAAAAGACACCTTTTTAATAGATTATTTAAAAGTTTTATGAAAATTTAAGTTGCTTTTACACTGTTGTTAAGATGTAAAAATTTATATAAGATACCTAATTCTCTTGTAGATATTTAAAGTAATTGAAGATTAAGTTACTAGCTGATTTTTACTATGATTACTTATTATATTACTATAATTACAATTTATAGATTTTACTTCATCTTTTCAGCAACTCTGAGGGGGCTATTACATTCTCATGTTATACATTAGGAAACTGTGACTTCGAGAGGACAAAAGTAAATTGCTCGAGGTTAGACAGCTAGTTAAGTGTTGTGCTAAGATTTGAACCCATGTGTGTTTGACTCCAAAGTCCATGTTCTGAGCCACTAGGCTAAAACATTAACTTATTATAACAACTTCTTTGATAAAAATGCAAAGAACATGAACAGATAATTCACTGAAGAGCTAGCTAATAAAACCTATCAAAAATATATGTAGGTAGCACAGTGTGTGACATAGTACTTAATAAATTAGAATATGGTAACACTAAATGTCTGTTTAATAAGTACAGTAGTTGCCTGACCAGGCGGTGGCGCAGTGGATAGAGCTTTGGACTGGGATGTGGAGGACCCCGGTTCGAGACCCCAAGCTCGTCAGCTTGAGCACGGGCCCATCTGGCTTGAGCAAAGGCTCGCCATGGTCTGCTGAAGGCCCGCGGTCAAGGTACATGTGAGAAAGCAATCAATGAACAACTAAGGTGTCGCAATGGCAACGAAAAACTAATGATTGATAACTTCTCACCTCTCTCCATTCCGGTCTGTCTGTCCCTATCTGTCCCTCCCTCTGACTCTCTCTCTGTCCCTGTTAAAACAAAATAAAATAAATAAATAAATAAGTACAGTAGTAGTACTTACTTGTGTTTAATGATTGTTCCTCAACAGTTATCAACTTGAGCTGCTGTTGCAGTATTTTTTTAAAAATTCAGTGTTGTATGTGTATACTGCTGTAGAATGTCTGCACGGGTAAACACCAGGTGACGTGTGAGGGCGACCATTGGGGTAAGGGGTAAGGGTATATTGGAGGTGGAGGCTATACATTGTTTCTACTTTTTTTTTTTACAATGATCATGTGTTATCACAAAAAGTGATTCCTATAAAAAATGTTCATAGCCTTTGAGCCTACTATTTTTTTTCTTTGGGATCTATATTAAGTAAATCTCAAAGATAGAAAATGTCTAAAACAAAAGAATTATTTGTTCTAATAAAATTTAAAAATATCCTAATCTCTGACTCTCTGACTCTAAAAGAAAAGTTAAAGAGTATAGAATGTGAACTATTAAAAGTATATATATATATATATACACACACACACACACACACACACACACACTTTTTTTTTAAGTGAAGGGAGGGGAGACAATGAGACAGACTCCCTCATGTGCCCCGACTGGGATTCACCCAGCAACCCCTGTCTGGGGCCAACACTCAAATCAGCCGAGCTATCCTCAGCACCTGGGTCCAACACTCAAGCCAATCCAGCCACTGCCTAGAGGAGGGAACGAGAGAGAGAAGGGGGAGAGGTCGCTTTTCATGTATGCCCTGACCCAGGATTGAACCCAGGACATCTGGATGCCAGGCTGATACTCTGACTACTGAGCCAACTGGCCAGGGTCTAAAATTATATTTTCAGAGGACATTATAATACATGAAATTTACTTACAGAATATTAACAAGGATGTTAAGATATTTAGAGAATATATACCAAAAATATATATGTTAGAAAATTAAATTACCAAATGAAAATTGTAGCTGTGTGGGGGTGGTGAGTTTTGGGGTGATTTTTTTCTATTTATTTTTTATTTTAGAATTTTCCTTTAGTGTCATATATTTCTTCACTATTATAATGATGTAATGATCACGTATGTTATTTAATAAAAAAGTAATTTGATTGTATGACTTCATAGCAGAACATTGGTTCAGGAGAGCAAAGGTTTTTGATAATCTCTCACACACCATAGATAACAGATACAAAGGGAAATAAAAGGGTCATGTGAACTTTGTGGCTTCTCTGTGGGAAAACCCACCCATCAGACCAGCAGTGGCACTAAGTCAGCAGCAGCTTTTTTGGCCGTAGCAGCTGTCCCAACCTCTTACCCTATCCTTCCTACTTTTCCTGTTCTACTCGAGTTGTGATTTTATTAACCCTGCCCCCACCCAAGATAATGTGGGTTGTTGATAGACATGCCTTTTGATGGCCTGCCTTGTGATTGTTACTTGAGTGTGACAACAAAATCAGAGTTTGGGATTAGCATCATTGTTCATCCTACTGCTAGACTGAAGCAGATCTATTCAAAAAATACAGGCATATTCACCTCTCATCAGACTAGGGTTCATGGTGGTGAGGACTTGAAGAGGCTCAGGGTATGTATAGGGGCCCGTGCTAAGGCGAAGTGGTGGTCTAGTTTCATACCCTTGCAGTTAGATGGCTACCGGTCTGAAAAACATAGCTTGTACCCGATTGCATTTAGACCTTGTTATGCTAGTAACTGGATGTTCATAGAAGAGCAAAGTGACAGCATATCAGTGGGCAGAGTGTAGCAGAGAGGAGAATATGCAGTAGAGAGTGGAAACAGATGAACAAAATTCTGGAATTCTTTTTTTTTTTTTTTGGTGGCTATTGTTTATTCCAGTGAGAAGATCTCTTTTGGGTCTCAGTTTGGAGAGATGAGAACTGTGAATGTGATCTTTAAGGAAGGAAATGCCTCTCTAACACGGTTATGCAGTGTGCATGAGGCTGTTTACCCTACCTTCTTGCTCGAGTGGAAACCCTGTGAGCAATATGCAACATAGGCCACAGAAAGTTACCTAAAGCAGGAAAGGCCCAGCAGGCACCAAATGGGAGATGCCTCACAGGAATAAAATGTGGCTGCTCTGAGATCTTGCATTCCAGGCCAGTTCATACTGATGGTATTTGGTGGGGAAAAGCCAGATTATTGGGTATTACAGAGGTACGTGGATGAATAGCCAGCATCATTTCTCACAGCCCGTCACTAGGGAGCCAGACAGTAAATCATTTCCCAGCATCAGCCTTAACAGGTACCAGAGGGAGTGCACATCGCTGAAGTCTGTGGACAAGTTCAGAAGCTCCATCTCAGCAATCTTAATTTACCACCTCACCAGTAAAGTTATGGGGGCTTCCGTAGTGAGCCAGATTGAGTGTTAAGAGATTCCACCTTCTTTCATAACCTGCCACCTTCAGGAATATTCTAGGAGCTTCTTGTGCCGTATTGCTAAGGAGAAAGTCTCTGAGGGCTTTGGTAAAATCATATGAATGTTGATTTCATTAAAACTTAAGGAGAGATTCCGATGACCTGGGTACCAGGGGAGTTCTCCTCAAGGTCCTCTGAGGGAGATAGCCTGCACTTGTCTCTTTAGTCACAGTCCCTGTTCCTGCCCCAGACACACCTGGTGCTGCCTCCTCGCTGTGCTCTTTCCTGCTGGCCACATTTTTTCTGCTTTTTTCTACCAGCGCCTAACAGATGACTGTGTCCATCTTTTAAACTCAGTCATCTCAAATACAGACTTTTATGTGAACTCTCCCAATTCTTACCATCTTTCTCACTTTAGCTGTGCATGAACTGCTTTCAGACCCCTGTTGCACTCTCAATTTCAGTTATCCCATTTTTTGCTTATAGACTTTTCATTTTATTATTTCTATAGTTATCAGTTCCTGAAATGCTTTACCTAGTCACTTAATTTGATTGTATTTTAAAGTTTTTGTCTGACCTTATTCTTCTTTGTACTGTCAATTTTTAAGTAGAATTACTTTCATTCTTAAAATATTAAAAATTCAGAGATGAGATGACCTATCTGAAATAAAAATAAAGATTGTGTCTGATAATTTCAGTGTCTAAGTCTCATGTAGTTACCTTTCTTTTCTGCTTTTTCCTTCTTTGTTTTTGGCTCTGTAGCTCTGTCCCTCAATAAGATTTTGTATTGTTCAGGGTTCTCCAGAGAAACAGAACCAGCAGGTTGTGTGTATATGTACAAAAAGGAATTAACTAGAAGGAAGTGTCTAAGAAAGTTATGGAAGCTGACAAATGCCAAGATCTGTAGTCAATAACCTGGAGACCCAGGAGAGCTCACAGTATAATTTCTAGCTCAAAAGGAGGCAAGCTCAAGACCCAGGAAGAGCTGATGTTTCAGTTTGAGTCCAAAGGCAGGGAAACCCGATGTTCTGGATCAAAGGCAGTCAGCAGAAGGAATTCTGTCACAGTGGGCCTGTTTTGTTCCGGCCTTCAGCTGATTGTATGAGGCCCACTAGCATTGGGGAGGGCAATCTGCCCTACTTATTCTCTCGATTCAAACGCTGGTCTCATCCAAAACACCCTCAAGACACACTTAGAAAAATGTTTGACCAAATATCTGACCACCCTAGGACCTGTCAAATTGACACAGAAAATTAACCATCATGGCTTGGCAAGGTTTGGTTTTTTGTTTTGTTTGTTTTTTGAATACCTATTATTATGTATGAAAAATCGTTGAGACAATGTGAAGCTCCTGTTTTTCTCCAGGGAGCATTTTCCTTTGCTTTTCACTAGCAGTTACAGGCAGAATCAGGGCCTTCAGGAACTGGGCTAACTTCACCACTCTGTGAGGTCTGGTCTGTTTCCAGTTCATCCCTCCTTCTAGGTGGTAGCCCTTTGGTAGGTCCCACCGAGAGCTTAGGGTGCTCCCTTTTTAATGGGCACCAAACACCCACATTTTGACATTTGAGCCAAAGAAAAATTTCTAGAAACTCTGTTCAGCGGCTGCTCACAAACTGGTAAACAGTGAAGAAGAGCTAGGTCAGCACACCTCTCAGAGTTCCTTGCTCTCCGGAATTTTGACCCTGCAAATCACCTCTGCCCTTGATGCTTTCAAAGACCCTTTACAAAAGTACTTGTTCCAGCTTTTCTTACTGTTCCCAGCCGCAAGGCCACCGTGCAGTAAGCCGGTCTGCAGTCCGCACTCTTAGCTCCGGTTCTTCCGGCTCTGCCCTTGAGGAGTGTGCCCTCTGGGCAGTTTTGGAATCTTTACCCCTGTTATATTTCATAATGATATTTTTGGACTCTTCATCCTTTTTAAGCTGGAAACTAGAGTCCTAACATACTGAAAATGTCTCTTGTATTTTTTTCCTTGTTTTCATGTTATTCATGTCTTAAACCTTCAGAAATTATTTTCTTGATTTACTTTAGTTTCCATTGTGCATCTCTGTTGTTGTTGTTTTCAGTTGTATACAATGGGAAATATGGGATATTTTCCCAGCTAGATCTTGAAATTCATCTCATTGAACTTTGGATTTCAGCCTTCATGCAAATGACTTCGGAAATAATTTCTTATTCTTTGTTTCCTTGTTGTGACCTTTCTTAGTGTTTCATGGCTCAGACCCACTGTCTGTGGACAGCAGATTTTTGGAGTTTTGGAGATACATGCATTGTCTCTGTTTGTCTGAATCTCTTTTCCCATGCTTTGTTTATGTCGATCTGACAACTATAAGTGAAAAACTTTCCTCAAATGTCTGACATTCTTTTGCTATCTATTTGTATCTAAGAAAGAAGCTCTGAAATATTAGGAGGTCTGGGGTGGCAATAGCCTGCTCAGCATCACTGCAGGATGATTGGACAAGTGTCCTGACATTTTGGGCAATGTTCCCCAATGTCATTATCTCTGTGTTTTTTCCCTAGAGCCCTTCAATTTCTCAAAAAAAAAAAATCTTCAGCTGTCCCGCCTGAGGGCAGCATCACCAGAACAAAGCAGCTCAGAGGTGGGCCTTGCATGTGGGTGCCAACATTAGTGTGGGGCTTTCACTTAGTCCCTGTGCATGATGGCCCTTCCCGACCCGTCTCCATGCCCGCTGTCCCAGGTCAGAAAACCTCGCCTTCGGCTTTATTACAGAATAAACCTCTCTCTGAGCTGGGCTTGGGGAGGGGAGTCGCTTGGGGTACCGGATGCAGCAGGCATGCTGGGGGACTCCCTGCTCCTAAGCCAAACTTGCATTCCGTCTGCCAAGTGCCATGCACAGTCACTGAGCACCTGTTACAGACTCAGAGGCACAAAAAAGCTCTGCCCTCTCAGAGTTCAATCTGCTAAAGGGAGCTGACAATAAACATAAAAACATGCATAAATCAGTACGTTCCATGATGATACCGCCCTGATGGAGAGCGGGAAGAAGATAAAGTGGTTAGAAGTGCTGTGGCTGCGCATAGAGGGCAGTGGTGGAAAGGACTGCATTTTTTAACATTTTATTTGAAAATAACTTCAAACGTACAGAAAAGTTGCAAGAACAAGAATAGTACATAGAACACCATATACACTTAACCCAGGTTTACTGTTAATATTTAACCTCATTTGCTCTGCCTCTTCCCTGCTCCCACCTATCTCTCTCTCTCTCTCTCTCTCTCTCTCACACACACACACACACACACACGAGATGGGGTAGGGAGAGTAAATGTATATGCAGTTGGCCCTCATCTGCAGGTTCTGCTTCCATAGATTCAACTAAGAGCAGAAGAGCAAATCAAAAATATTCAGAAAGTTTCCAGACAATTGAGCCCTAAACAATACACTGTAACAACTACAGTGTGTCCGTAAAGTCATGGTGCACTTTTGACCAGTCACAGGAAAGGAACAAAAGACCATAGAAATGTGAAATCTGCACCAAATAAAAGGAAAACCCTCCCAGTTTCTGTAGGATGATGTGGCAGCATGTGCACATGCGCAGATGATGATGTAACACCGTGCATACAGCGGAGCAGCCCACGGCCATGCCAGTGGAGATGTGGAGGGTACAGAGGAAAGTTCAGTGTGTTCTGTGGCTCGCTAAATTCAAATCCATGACCAAAGTGCAACATGAATATCGGCGCGTTTATAACGAAGCGCCACCACATAGGAATAACATTACTTGGTGGGATAAGCAGTTGAAGGAAACTGGCAGTTTGGTGGAGAAACCCCGTTCTGGTAGGCCATCAGTCAGTGATGAGTCTGTAGAGGCTATACAGGATAGCTACCTAAGGAGCCCTAAAAAATCTCTGTGTGCGTGTGCTCGACAGTTACACCTAAGCAAGACTACAGTTCATAAGGTGTTAAAGAAACGTCTCTGTTTTACGGGGTACAAATTGCGGCTGTTGCATGCTATCAAACCGGCGGATAGACCCACACGATGCGCGTTTGCTACAGATATTCTTCGTGAGATCGACAGTGATGCAAGATTTTTGTAGAAAATTGTGTTTAGCAATGAGGCGACGTACCATATCTGTGGACATGTTCATTGCCATAACGTGCGAATATGGGCTGCTGAACATCCTCATGCCTACATTGAGTACGAATGTAACACCCCTAGAGTGAACGTGTGGTGTGGCCTGATGCATGATAAGGTGATAGGCCCTTTTTATTTTGCGGAGCTGTCTGTAACAGTAGACACCTCTCTTGACATGTTGGAATTGTATGCAGTGCCACAATTTCCAGGTGTCATCTTTCAACAGGACGACGCTCCTCCACACTACGCCACCATTGTTCATGAGTTTCTGGATAGAACATTCCCCCAGCGGTGGATAGGCAGGGGTTCTGTCAAGCCTTGGCCACCACGATTCCCGTAACCTACGCCCTTAGACTTTTACTTTTGGAGTTATGTGAAGCAACATGTGTACATTGAATGTATCAATGACATTAATCACTTAAAACAGAATCACAGACATTATTCACTCTGTTACACCAGACATCCTTACCCGTGTGTGGCAAGAGCTTCACTATAGTTTGGATGTGTGTAGGGCAACAAATGGAGCTCACATCGAACTGCACTGAATAGGTATGAAACTGGGAGAGTTTCCCTTTTATTTGGTGCAGATTTCACATTTCTATCGTCTTTTGTTGCTTTCCTGTGACCGGTCAAAAGTGCACCATGACTTTACAGACACACTGTATTTACATTGTGTTAGGGATAGGTAATCTAGAAATTATTTAAAGTGCATGGGAGGATGTACACAGGTTATATGCAAAAACTATTTTGTATAAGGAATTTGAGCACCTCTGGATTTTTGTGACTATGGATGGTGTCCTGGAACCAATTCCCCATGGATACCAAGTGACAGGTGTGTGTGTGTGTGTGTGTGTGTGTGTGTGTGTGTGTGTGTGTGTGAGAGAGAGAGAGAGAGAGAGAGAGAGAGAGAGATTTCTGAACCATTTGAGAGTAAGTTGAATACATCATGGTCCTTTACCCCTTTTGAGGTGAATGAACTTTTTAGTTTTCAGCTAATCTTTGAACTGTTAACAGTACATGATTCCCATCTCCATCACATAGCATTTTCAGATGCTGTGGAGTGTTTTTAATCTGATAAATCAGTGACCTGTGATATTTGTACGCCAAGTATTCTTAAAGTTGGCAGAGATGTTGGCAGATCATCGGGAATGCAGTCCAGTCCTGTCAGGTGAGGGCCTTCTCAGAGGTCGTTGTCTACCCCGGGCTCTGAGGAGGTTGAGGCTTCAGAAGTTCGGTGAGGCAGCTGGAGGACTCTGGAACTAAATTGTTTTTGCTGAGCCTGAGATGTCACGGTGCCATCAGGAGGATGGCTGTCCTCAGGAAGCTGGTGTATGGGCCTCAGTGTGAGGAGGAACCTTTGTCAGAGAGCTCGGAGGGAGAAGATTTATTAAGACACGTCTTTGATACGCCTTTATTTTGTGCTGAACTGAAAGGAAAGACCTTTACCTGCTTCATTATCAAAGCTGGTATTGGGTTCTTGCACTTCCCCCACTTATTTGGAACTAATCTTTTACCACGAGTTACCTGCTTGTCCTCCCAGGGAATTGTTTCATGGGTCCTCACCACCCTGCCTATTGGTTTGCTTTTTGCCAGATAAAATGGAACGAGGAAGCCATTCCCTTTAACTTCTGGGTAGTGAGGTGTGTTTGGTGGGACAGCTTCTGTGGCAGAAATCCCTGGTTGTGTGGCACTTGGCACACACTGAGTGTTCCTCTGGCCACAGCTTTCCATCGTGTCACTTTTCTTTAGTCTGGAATTGTGTGATGGACCCCGAGGAGGTACAGTGTGCAGTGTGCCCACTGTGGCCAGAGAGCCGTGGCCTGGTCCCAGTGCACTCATAAAGGGTCAGGGTCCCTCTCCCGGACCTGGGGTATGGTCCTGCCAGCTCAGCACCACCTGTGCTCCAGGTCTTTTATCCTGGGTGTTAGCATCTTAAAGAGACCCCTCAGAAATGCTGGTTTGCCACCATCCTCTCCCCACCCCACAGCCGGGACCTCTTGCCAAGTCTCTGTTAATGTTTGTACAAACAACTCTTATTTTGTGGTTTAAGGAGAATAAAACTGACTATGGTTTAAAAAAATATGAGAATATATGGTATATGCCTTCACTTCATCTTAATACAGGTGAAGTGGTCTCTTAGCGTATGGAGCTGAAGTGCCATGTTTCACAGTGTCTTCCACCAAAGTTAAATGGATTTCCCAAATAACCCTGAGCTCTGTCATCAGCATGTTGCTTGTATAGATTCTCAGTGAATGTCAAACAGTTTGTTTTTCCAAGACCCTTTTCAAAGGCACCTAGGCCAGGATGAGTAAGTTTCTAGTGCCCGTTCCTACGTTTCTGTTGTTCTTTGTTTCCCAAAGTATGGTGCCTGTATGCATCGCTATAAATATCTCTCCCACTAGACTTTAAGTTCCCTAACAGGAGAGACTCTGTCTTGTTCACCGTTTTGTTGCCTGCACTCAGCGCAGCATCTGGGGTATTCTAGGCGCCAGTGCACCTTTAATGACTAAACAAACCGAAGAACAACCGTGGACCCAGTGACTGACTCCTTCCTCTCATCACTCTTAGCTGAAGCTTTTAAAGACTGCAGTGTCTAATTTAGATAAGTCCCAACCCCCTTGTCAAACAGTGGGGGTTTGCTCCCTGACTACAAAGAGTCCTCCAGCTCCGGGTTTAGGAAATTTCCCAATAGCAGGTTTTTAGTCAGCAGTCATTCTTTCAGATTCTGTGTAGCTTTGCCTTTGGAAACCAAGAGAAAGCGGATATTGCCCAAGGCTCTAGCTGTCCTGTGAGAATTTTGTAGCTACAGGCAGGAGGATGGGTTTGCCTTTGTCAACAGTCACTGCATCCTGAGGCCATCTGGAGAACACTTCATTTGGGAGTGACAGGTGCTCTGTAAGAGACTGTCGCACTGCAGAGCAGTTTAAGAACATCCTGTGGCGTCATTGTTTTCTACCTGAGTCTAGTGAGGCTCTCAAAGACTCAATGGATTCCAACAGATTCTAAGTTGAGGAGAGGAGCAATTTAATTAAAAACAAAATAAATGTGAAGTCTACAAATGACAAAAGTTGTAAGAGAATACTCTGTAGGAAAATTTTTAAGCTATGTTTTCATTAAGTGTAATCATAAGTTATATAAATGGCTCTGCAAATATGCAAGCAGTTCATGTAATTAGCAACGAACAAGCAGATTAAATGCATGAAATGACTTTTTTTTTTGCCTTCAGGTAATCAAAGTGTAGAAAAATCTCTTCAGGTCTGAGTATAATTCACATGAATGGAAGGTGGTAAAAAAATGGTCAGTTTAAAAAAAAAAAGGTCAGTTCATGACTGTCTTCTATCTTAAGCAAAGCATATTGAAGTAGCATAATTTTTTTACAGTAATCAATAGTTGAAGCAACAAGGTTGGTACAATATTCGCAAATCAATTAACGTGATACATCACATAAACAAAATGAAGGATAAAAATCACATGATCCTATCAGTAGATGCTAAAAAAGCATTTGATAAAATCTAGCGCCCATTTGTGATTTAAAAAAATAACAAACTCTCAGCAAAGTGGGAATAGATGGGACATACCTCAATATAATAAAGGCCAGATATGACAAACCCAAAGCCAACATCGTACTCAATGGGCAGAAACTAAAAGTATTACCACTAAGGTCAGGAACAAGGCAGGGATGTCCAGCTCTTGACAATTAAAGTAGAATTGTACTTATAGTTCATAAGCTGTATACATATGATTAAATAAGCTGAAAAGCCTTATCCTAATAGGAGGAAAGCCTGGCCTTATGGGGAGAAGAGATAAACTAAACTAGGATTACTTCGAGGTCTGTGCTTTGACTACTAGCAACTGTATCTTTGAAGACAGTCTGGTTTAAATTGCAGGTCCTCTGAGTTGTCTTATCAATGTTAGCAATCACAGAAAAGGGACAACCATGTGCTTTGTTTTCTTGTTCCCAGCTTGTGCAGTGGGGAAGCACCCAGTGTGACTGCAGCAGGCATGCTCAGCTAATCGGTACATAGCCAAAGCAGAAATCATGCTCTTGAAGATGTTGAAGTACTGTTTCTCATGGCTTCGTAACATAGGCTTCGTTGCTGTACCCCAGAAAAAATGGGTGCATATATAATAAATTATCTCAGTAGTGAAGTTTATTGATGATTTTTTAGGTTTTACTCTTTTTTATTGTTTTTTTTTCTTTTTAATATGCCTATTTAATGAGACAGATTGCACACAAAACATACTTGAATGTCAGACTCTACCTTATGGCTGTTCTTTAAATTGTTTCCTAACTTCTTTTCTGAAAACTGGTTAATAATAATAATAAATTCAGGAAAAAAATAAACATTTAAGTTCTGTCCCTAGTCCCCCGGAAAGTGCCCTCTATAAAAATCCCCATGTGTGTATTCACTTTCCTGTACTAGGCAAGAAAACGTGGTGTGCTTCATTATCAAAATTTGATTCTGGTAGATTTCAGATGAGAATGTGAAATACAAGAATTTATTCCTCAGAGTAGAAGGAATTGGCCAGCCTGGAAGTTCCTTCTGTAATGAGACAGTAACATAAGAAAATGTTTTGTCATGTACACAGATTTGGAAACCTTCTCTGCACAGCTGTGTTATAAAATTGGGTATGCTTTCTTGACCTTGGTGATTTTTTGGACAATAGGTTGCTATATGAATAAAAGAAATTTTTATTACTATGACTTATCATATCAAATTTGGACTATAAGTTTCACTGAAATTTTTATTATATCTAGGAAAAGTATAAGTTTACCCAATAGGTAATAGCTGTTGTTCTCCAAAGACAAAAGAGTAAAACCAGTCTCATCAACTAAATATGAGTTGTGATGAACAATATTCAATCTTCTTATATTTTTGAGAGGCAGTGATGCATTCAGAGTACATATTAGAACTTCCTTATTGTTTCAGTACATTGCCATGATTTCAGAGTGCGCTCTAATTCTCAATTTGTTATTGATATAGATCAACCAAATGTAACCCTGCAGTTGCTTATGTATTTTTAGAGTTTCCCTTGAATGCATTTTCGTTTAACATGGGTCACAGTAATGGATCATTTCTACACAGTAATGGATTGCTTCCTCTTTCTGCCCACTGATTTGATCTATTTGATGTTCCGTATGTCCTGTGGGTTACATAACTAGAAAGAAATCTGTATGGTACATTTATTAGTAGGACACTAACTATGTTAACCACTTATGTTCTCTGTTTGAGGATGTTTTAATAAACACAAAGAAGCCTTATTTTGAAGTGAATAAACTTGAAACTAAATTGAGCAATGAGTATCATAAATGACTGAATTACCACTTTTTGAAAAACAGACCATTTTCCTTAGTTGATTGTTCTGGTTAACTGTGGATTGGCCAGGGTTGGGGTAGAGGGACAAAAACATTTATTTCTAACTTCCCCATTTAAAATGTTTATAATGTGTTTTAGCATATTTTTTGCTTTCATAAACAGAGTAGTACAATAGAACATAATTTAGTTGTATTTTCCTAATGATTATTTGTAGCACCTGACAGTCCTAGTTGGAACAATTTCTCTTATCATCTGCAGTGCTGTTATAAATGCAGATTTAAGGGTTTGGGATTAGGATTAAATGTACTGACCTCATTTATTCCCTGGAATTATTTTTTAACCAAATCCCTGATTGTAGTGGTTGTTTATTTACTAGTATGGTTAAACTCTGCGGAGGAGAAAATAAGATTGAGAGTTGATTAGCTAAATTCCAGTTTGTGGAGATTGCATCATTCATTTAATTTTCCAGGTATCGTTTATAGAACTTAATTTAGGAACCAGAAAGGAAGCAAAATTACCTGTGCACTTTCAGAACAAGAAAATGCCAAAGAACGTATGAGCCTCAAGGCTTAGAATGGTCCCATTTGAAGCTTGCTGACTCGCTTAACTCCCTTTTATCCACGATCCCAGCCAGGTGGTTTAGAAAAAGAAATAGGATTTAGATATCTTCATTGTCAGCACTTGGAAATCTAATGTTTCATTGTAGCATAATATTCCCTTGTGCGGATGCATGGTAATTTATGTACCCACTTCTAATTATGGACACTCATTTCCAGTCTTGTTATTCCAAATAATTCTGTATTCTGGTTTTCTCAACTGAATTTATTGAACAACTCTTTTTTTCTCCAGTGACACCTTATCATAAATTTAATTCCCATATATATTCAGGTATATAGTGTCTAGACTTTTTCATTGCATTGAGTTGTGCAATCCTTTTCTGTCATATATGTATAACTATTGTAGCTCCCAATCTGTGTAATATTTGGTAAAGCAAATCCTTCCTCTTTATCTTCCTATTCAGAATTTCTAGGATATTAGTGCATTTCATTTTTCAGATTAACATTAATATAATTGGTTAAATATCAAAATAGTGGTCTTCTTTTAGTAATTTAATTGGAATTGAATGAATTGAATGAATTTAATTAATAAATTAATTTAGGGGGAGAATTTATATCTCTTTCTCAATAGAAAACTAAAGAAGTGTTTCTTTGAGGTTTTTTTTTTGGTCTTAGACATTTCTCTATTGGGAGGTTTGGTTTTTTTTTAATTAATTTCAATGGGGTGACATTAATAAATCAGGGTACATATGTTCAAAGAAAACATCTCCAGGTTATCTTGTCATTCAATTATGTTACATACTTATCACTCAAAGTCAAATTGTCCTCTGTCACCTTCTATCTGGTTTCCTTTGTGGCCCTCCCTCCCCCTCTCCCTCCCTCTCTTCCCTCCCTCTACCCCGTAACCACCACACTCTTGTCCATGTCTCATAGTCTCGTTTTTATGTCCCACCTAAGTATGAAATCATGCATTTCTCAGTTTTTTTCTGTTCTACTTATTTCACTCCGTATAATGTTATCAAGGTACATCCATTTTGTTGTAAATAATCCGATGTCATCATTTCTTATGGCTGAGTAGTATTCCATAGTATATATGTACCAAAGCTTTTTATCCACTTGTCCTCTGATGGACACTTGGGTTGTTTCCAGATCTTCGCTATTGTGAACAATGCTGCCACGAACATGGAGCATGGTGTTCTTTTCGAACAGTGCTATGGTGTTCTTAGGGTGTATTCCTAAAAGTGGGATAGCTGGGTCAAAAGGCAGTTTGATTTTTAATTTTCTCAGGAATCTCCATACTGTTTTCCACAGTGGCTGCACCAGTCTGCATTCCCACCAGCAGTGCAGGAGGGTTCCCTTTTCTCGACATCCTTGCCAGCACTTATTCTGTGTTGTTATGCTGATGAGCGCCATTCTGACTGGTGTGAGGTGATATCTCATTGTGGTTTTAATTTGCATTTCTCTAATGATTAATGATGTTGAGCATTTTTTCATATGTCTATTGGCCATCTGTATGTCCTCTTTGGAGAAATTTCTATTCATTTCTTTTGGCCATTTTTGATTGGATTGTTTGTCTTCCTGGTGTTGAGTTTTATAAGTTCATTATAAATTTTGGTTATTAGCCCCTTATCAGACGTATTGTCTATTGTGTGATTTGTCCTTTTATTCTGTTCTTATTGTCTTTAGCTGTGCAAAAACTTTTTAGTTTGATATAGTCCCATTTGTTTATCCTGCCTTTTATTTCATTTGCCCGTGGAGATAAATCGGCAAATATATTGCTGCAACAGATGTCGGAGAGCTTACTGCCTATGTTTTCTTATAAGATGCTATGGTTTCACGGCTTACATTTAAGTCTTTTATCCATTTTGAGTTTGTTTTTGAGAATGCTGTAAGTTGATGGTCTAGTTTCATTTTTTTGCAGGTACATGTCCAATTTTCCCAACACCATTTGTTAAAGAGGCTGTCTTTACTCCATTGTCTGCTCTTTCCTCCTTTGTCAAATATCAGTTGTCCATAAAGGTATGGGTTTACTTCTGGGTTCTCTGTTCTGTTACATTGATCTATGTGCCTGTTCTTATGCCAGTACCAGGCTGTCTTGAGTACAATGGCCTTGTAGTGTAATTTGATATCAGGAAGAATGATACCTCGCTTTATTTTTTCTTTTTAAGATTGCTGAGGCTATTCGTGTTCTTTCTTGGTTCCATATAAATTTTTGGCATATGTGTTCTATATCTTTGAAGTATGTCATTGGTATTTTAATTGGTATTGCATTGAATTTATAAATTGCTTTGGGTAATATAGATATTTGAATGATGTTTATTCTTTCTAACCATGAGCACGGTATATACTTCCACTTGTTTGCATCTTCCTTGATTTCCTTTATCAATGTTTTATAATTTTCTGAGTACAAGTCCTTAACCTCCTTGGTTAAATTTACTCCTAGGTACTTTATTTTTTTGGTTGCAATAGTGAAGGGTATTGTTTCCTTAATTTATTTTGCTGACAGTTCATTGTTGGTATATAAAAATGCCTCTGATTTCTGAGTATTAATTTTATATCCTGCCACCTTGCTGAATTCATTTATCAAGTCCAGTAGTTTTTTGACTGAGACTTTAGGGTTTTCTATATACAATATCATATCATCTGCAAATAATGACAGTTTTACTTCTTCTTTTCCAATTGGGATTTCTTTTATTTTTTCTTCTTGTCTGATTGCTGTGGCTAAGACTTGCAGAACTATGTTGAATAAGAGTGGTGAAAGGGGGCACCCCTGCCTGGTTCTTGATCTTAAGAGGACTGCTTTTAATTTTTACCCATTTAGTATGATGTTTCTTGTGGGTTTGTCATAGATGGCCTTTATCATGTTAAGGAATGTTCCCTGTATCCCACTTTACTGAGAATTTTGAGTTTGTTTTTGAGAATCATGAATGGGTGCTGGATATTATCAAATGCTTTTTCTGCATCTATTGAAATTATCATGTGATTTTTGTCCTTCCTTTTGTTTATGTGATGAATCACATTGATTGATTTGTGAATATTGAACCAGCCTTGCCTCTTCAGAATAAATCCCACTTGATCATGGTGTATGATTTATTCATATATTGCTGAATCCAGTTGGCTAATATTTTGTTGAGAATTTTAGCATCTAAATTCATCAGGGATATTGACCTATAATTTTCTTTCTTTGTGTTGTCTTTGCCTGGTTTCAGAATCAGAATTATGCTCGCCTTATAAAAGGAGTTTGTAAGTCTTCCTTCCTCTTGAATTTTTTGAAATAGCTTAAGGAGGATAGGAGTTAGGTCTTCTTTGAATTTTTGGTGGAATTCACTTGTGAAGCCATCAGGCCCAGGACTTTTCGTTGTTGGAAGTTTTTTGATAACTGTTTCAATCTCATTTGTTGTAATTGGTCTGTTTAGGTGTTCTGATTCTTCCAGATTGATTTTTGGAAGATTATATGATTAAAGATATTTGTCCATTTCACCTAGGTTGTCTAATTTTTTGGCATAGAGTTCTTCATAGTATTTTTTTATAATACTTTGTATTTCTGTTGTGTCAGTTGTTATTTCTCTACTGTCATTTCTAATTTTATTTATTTGAGTTCTCTCTCACTTTTTCTTGGTGAGTCTAGTTAAAGGTTCATCAATCTTGTTTACTTTTTCAAAGAACCAGCTCCTGGTTTCATTGATCCTCTGTATTGTTTCCTTAGCCTCCATGTCATTTATTTCTGCTCTGATCTTTATTATTTCCATCCTTCTACTAGTCCTGAGCTTTATTTGCTGTTGTTTTTGTAGTTCTTTTAGATGCAGGGTCAAGTTGCTTATTTGAGCTTTTTCTAGCTTCTCATGGTATGCCTGTAGTGCTATGAACTTCCCTCTCAGTACTGCTTTCGCTGTGTCCCATAAATTTTGAGTTGATGTATGCTTATTATCATTGGTTTCTAGAAACTTTTTTATTTCTTCTTTGATCTCATTGTTAATCCATTCGTTATTTAATAACATGCTATTTAGTTTCCAAGTGTTTGAGTATTTTTCAGTTTTTCTTTTGTGGGTTATTTCTAGTTTCATGGCATTGTGATCAGAGAAAATGCTTGATATAATTTCAATCTTCTTAAATTTGTTGATACCACTTTTGTGTCCTAACATGTGGTCTATCCTAGAGAATGTACCATGAGCACTTGAAAAGAATGTATATTCTACTGCTTTAGGGTGAAAAGTTCTGAAGATATCTATTAAATCAAGTTTATCTAGTGTATCCCTTAAATCTGCTGTTTCTTTGTTAATTTTCTTTCTTGAGGATCTATCCAGTGATGTTAGTGGGTATTGAAATCCCCTACTATTATAGTATTGCTGTTAATCTCGCCCTTTATATCCATCAAAGTCTGCTTTATGTATGTTGGGGCTCCTAGGTTTGGTGCATAGATATTTATAATGGTTATCTCTTCCAGTTGAATTGTTCCCTTTATCATTAGGTTGTGTCCTTCTTTATCTCTTAACTACAGCCTTTGTTTTAAAGTCTATTTTGTCAGATATAAGTATTGCTACCCCAGTTCTTTTTAATTTCCATTTGCGTGAAATATTTTTTTCCATCCTTTTACCTTCAGTCTCTGTGCATCTTTTGTTTTAAAGTGTGTCTCTTATAAACAGCATATGTATGGGTCCTGTTTCTTTATCCACGCAGTTACCCTATGTCTTTTGATTGGATCATTTAATCCATTTACATTTAAGGTTATTATTGATATGTAATTGTTTGTTGCCATTTTATTCTTTAAAGCTGTATTCTTCTTTTGCTATATTCTTTGCCCCCTTTAAACTGTTCACAACAGGCCTCTTAGCATCTCTTGCAGAATTGGTTTGGTTTTAATGAATTCCTTGATATGTTTTTGGCTGGGAAACTCTTTATTTCTCCTTCAATTTTAAACATTTGCCTTGCTGGATAGAGTCGTCTTGGTTGTAGGTTCTTGTTCTGCATTACTTTGAATATATCTTGCCATTCCCTTCTGGCCTCAAGTGTTTCTGTTGAGAAGTCAGATGTCATCCTATGGGGGCTCTTTTGTAGGTGATAGCCTATTTTTCTCTAGCAGCTTTTAAATTTTTCTCTTTATTGCTTACTTTTGGTTTTTTAACTATGATGTGTCTTGGTGTAGATTTCTTTGGGTTTCTCCTTAATGGAGTTCTCTGTGCTTCTTGAACATGTGAAACGTTTTCCAGCCTTAATTAGGGAAGTTTCCAGCTATGATTTGATTGAACAAAGTTTTTATCCCTTGATCTTTCTCCTCTTCTTCAGGAACCCCTATGATGTGGATGCTATTTCTCTTCATGTTATCACAGAGCTCCCTTAGAGTTTCCTCAGATTTTTTGAGTCTCTTTTCTTTTTTCTGCTCTGCTTCTGTGCCTTTGATTATTTTGTCCTCTAAGTCACTGTTTCAATCCTCAGCTTCATCTATCCTGCTTTTAATTCCTTCCATTGTGGTCTTCAGTTCTGATACTCCATTTGTCATTTCTGTCTGATTCCTTATTAATATTTCAATTTCCTTTTTTACACTTGCTATCTCTTTATTTAGGTGTTCATAATGACTATCCATTGTTGCTCTAAGCTCTTTGAACATCCTAACTATCATTATTTTAAACTCTGCATCCAGTAATTTGGTTATATCTGGTTCATTCAGGTTCTTCTTTGGGGATTTCTCTTGATTCATTTGGTTTGCATTTCTCTGCCTGCCCATTTTGTTTGTGTATAAGAAGGGTGTGGCTACTGGAGTCCAATGGGTGTGGCCTCTGTGTTCCCTAGGTGTCGTCTGTCTGTAGGCCAACCACCTCTCTACCTCTGCCTAGGGCAGTTGGGTATGGGCGTTGCCAGCACCGGTACACTGTGGCTGTTGCTGTGATATCTGTCTCCCCTCGCAGGAGGGTCTGTGGTCTTGTGCCCGGCTTTACAAGCCTCAGTCTGTCTGTGCCTTCGCCTCGCCCCCACACGTGGGGTTGTGCGCCACACTCAAGCCACTAGCCTTAGCACCAAGAGTAATGGTGAGCACCTTTGCTCAGCTGCGGACCCCGCCTGTTCCCAGGCTTCCGCGCAGCCCCCGTGGTCAGAGCCCACTCGTGCATGCAGGATGGTAAACTGCGGTTTCTCGGGCTGAGCCTGGCAGGGTTGCTGGCATGCACTCAGCTGCGAGCCTCTGCCTGTCCCAGGCTTTAGCCCCACCCCTTCTGTCAGGGCCGGCTTGCACAGAGTCGCAAACCTCAGAGGCCAAGTGATGCTGCGTGCCCACCTATCTCTGCTCACTAGCAGATCTCTGCCTGTTCCTGGGCTCCCACTTTTCCCCCCGCAGGTGGGGCTGCAGGCAGTCTGCAGCTGCTGGACCGCTTTCATGCGTCCCCTCTTCCCCTGCTGGCCTAGACCGAGCTCTCATTGGCTAGGCCTCCTCCCCCGCCGACAGAACTGCCTTTCCACGTACTGCCACCACCATTTCTCCAGCAAGCCCTCAGCAGTGTGGGTGGGGGCCTCGCAGCTCAGACCCTAACACTCCATACTGTAGTCCTGGAAGTTCCCTCCTTTTAAGCAGCTCTGTTCTAAGTGCTGCGGGAGAGCTTGTTTGGCTGGTGTCCTGTTTCCCTTTGCTGGTATTGTTAGTTCCAGGGGAAATATTCATTTTCGATTTGGGAAGTGACTCAGCCCAGGTTTTAGGGTGGCTGTCCCTCAGAGTATTTCTCCCTGTGCCTTCCAGTCCACACTCTCTTCCTGCTGCTCCGGTCCTCTCCTCTGTCCCCGTCCCCCAGAGTCCCGGGTGAGTGGTTGTGAGAGAGGTTTTCTGTGCTGTCCTTTTAAGAATCCTGAGTCTGAGAAAACTGTCTCTCACAAACTGTATCCTCACTTGTTTCCCAGCTCAATACTGTCCAAACGTCTCTTCTAGGCTCTGGGGCTTTAGGCTGGGGCTTTGTTTCTGGGACCCAGGTCCCTCCCTCTCCGCTAAACTCTCTTCCCGCCACATGAGTCTGCCGTTTGCTCCAGGGAGCTGGGCAGCCCTTTCCACATTTTCGCTTTTTCTACTAGTCTCAGTGTGGCTTCTTCAGTGTTCCTTGGTTGAAGAGTCCACTTAGTTTAGTTCAAAGTTGGTTTATCCACATGATGGTTCTTAAAATTAAGTTATTATCCACTGTAGTTCCAGGAATTGGAAGTTGGTACATCTCCCTACTCCATCACCATCTTGCGGTCGCTGTTCCTTTGAGTTTTAAAGTTTTCTTTATTTAAGTGCTTTACATTCGTATTTACCTTTTATTTTTGTACATGAAGTTTTTAAGTATAAGCCATAAACTATGGTAATTTTGCTTTCCATATTTGTAACACATATTTTTATCTTGTCTAATTTCATTTGTTTAGTACTTCCGGGACAGTCTTAATAATACAACAACCAGAATATTCTTATTAAAATGGAAGTCAGACACAGTCACTCCTGTTTCCAGACCCCTTCAAAGGCTTCTTAGCTACTGAGGCTAAAACCTAAGGTCCTACTAGGTCCTCTATTCCCCCTGCTGCTGCTCTGGACACAACTTGAGCTGCTGTCCTTTCACACACACTGAAGAACAGCAATACTGTCCTTGCTTTTAAAAAATACCATCTAGGTTCTATTGTGTGGCCTTTGCACTTGCTTCTCTCTCCTTGGAAAGCTCTTTTTCCAACTACCTTCCAGCCCACTCCATGCTGCCTTTGCACAGCCTTCCACTGAAACCTCCCATAAAACCCCCATTGGAAACTATGCCACCACCTCCCACGGCTCCTAGTGTCCCTTCATTATTCTGTGCCTCATATAGGACTGGAGACTCACCAACATGCTACCTCTTCCTCAATTATTAGCTTCTTATTTACTATATTTTCCTTAAATTGTTACATAATTGCTTGAAAATTATTAATCATTTATTGTGACTTACATGCTTTACTATTTTTATAGCATTCGCTCAATTATTTATTTAATATTTACTGCCAATTATGTCTTATCATCTATATTTTTCTCAAGCAAATGGTGTTAAGAAAGAAGAAAAATTGGGTGGGGGATACAAAAATAATAAGCACAAAATAAGATTGAGATTTTTACAGTTACAGCTCCAAAATATTAGCAGTAATTTAAATGAAAATATAATAAATATATTAGACATATTAGTTATAAGACAAAGATTGTCAGATTAGATAAAAATAATATATAATATATAACCTTATAAATATAAGAATTATATTTCTAAGACTAAATTATAGAAAGTTAGGAAATGAAAAAGTGAGAAAAGTGTATCTTGCAAATTCTAAACAAAAGAAATCTGGTAGCTATGTAAGCTAAGCCCTAAGAAAAAGCATTACTGGGGATGAAGAGTGATCCTCTGAAGCTATAAAAGCTTTACTGTATCCGGTGGTAATAGTCAATATCAGGAATGAAAGAGGCAGCATCATCACTGGTGATCCAGAGCTCGAAGTGTAATAGCAGGATATTATAAATAAACTTTATGCCAATAAATGTGGAAGTTTAAATGAAATGGACAAATCCTTAGAAAAGGGATAACATCAAAGAAGATTAAAGAAGAAATAAAAATTTTAAATAGGCCTAAGCCATTAAAGAAATTGAATCAATCAGTAATCAGAATGTTCTAAAAATAAAACTCCAGGATTCACTGGTGAGTTCTACCAAATATTTAGAAAGTAAACCATTCTATTATTTTATAGAATACTCTGGATATTGGAAAAGGAGAACATATTCTCCAACTCAGTTTTCTCAAACTAGCTAAACCTTTATATCCAAACCAAGGGAAAAAAATAAGAAAGTTACCAGCCAGGCCCACTAATCAACATGCAAAAAGACCCTCTACAAGATATTGGAAAACCAAATGTAGGAACATATAAAAAGAATATATCATGACTAAGTTGTTTTTATCCCAAGAATGGAAAATTAATTTCATGTTAGAAAATCAGTTGATAGTTTACCACATTAACTAATAAAAGAAAAATCACAGTCATCTCAAGAGATACAGAAAAGATTTCAGCTCCCATTTATTATTTTAAATGGCAATTAGCAAACTATAATAGAGGAATTTTTTTTTAATCTGACAAAGTAAATCTCTAGAAAACCTTCAGCTTTATGATGATTATATTGAAAAAAATTTTAATTCAAGAGTAAGAATTATTTCTGTTGAGCATTGGCTAACTCAATAAAGTAAGAAAAAGAAATAAAAGATACAGGGATTTGAAAGGAAGGAATAATGTGGACAATATGCATATGTACTTAGAAAATCCAAAAAGAATCTACAGATAAGTTATTAGAACTAATAAGGGACTAAAATGCAAGATAAAGTGGTGGCATGCCTACTGTATGTCAAACACACAACTAGAGACAGCTGGACGCATGGGGATGCTACTAGTTTTTTACTTGTGCTGCCTAAAGCTGAAGATAATTGTCATTATGGTGCCTGTGCTATGTGCTCTGTTTACCCTGTGTCCTCAACAATTACGGCTGCATCAGGAACACTGTATGTATCTGTTTGTTATGCTAGAAGGGGCCAAAGATGGCCAAATACAGAAACGTCCTGGGATTCCAGAGCTCATACCATTCCTTCTGTCTGTGTTTGAGTGCATACAGTCAGAATTCCCACTGAAAGTGGCATCCAAGGAGAATGATTCCTTTAACTGACTTTTATTGTCCAGTAATACCTCCTAGACAGCTCTTAACCTTAGATTGAATCTTCTTCCTTTCTTTTTTTATATAATTGAATCTTGAACAACACAGGTTTGAACTGCATGAGTTCACTAATACATGGATTTTTTTTCAATAAATATATAGTTGGCTGTCAGGATCCACATGTTTCACACTCAAAGACTGAACATGGATCAAAAAGAGTGGTTAGGAATGCTTGGATGTGGAGAGCTGTTTGTATGCGTGTTTCACACTGTTTTTTAAGGGACTTGAACACTTGCAGAGTTTGGTACCCACAGGGATTCTGAAACCAGTCCCCACAGATACCAAGGGATAACTGGATTTTGGGGGAGTCAATAGCTATACATGGATTTTTGACTGAGTGGGGGTGGATTCCCCAAAAGCCTATGTTGTTCAAGGGTCAGTGGTATATGACCTTTGTATAAACCCATTACTCTAATTTGAAGCTGGCTCTGGAGGATTCTGGATCGTCTCTGACAGTCTAAACTGATTATCTTATTACAAATACCCACAAATGCCTCATGAGACCTTTGTTAAGCACAGTGCATCCAGCTTCTCTGCTTTGTGCTTGAGAAAATGCCAGGGGGGCATAAACTCCTGTATTCTAGCCAAAACCGTGCATTCATTCAAAAAGCACATTGTATTTTTCGATCTGTTGTTGTCAATTCAGCATTTTAGAAATCATCTGAAAAAGCTGTGACTCCCTGCTCCCAAAGAATGTCTTTTATTGCCCATCAAGGCCACAAAGGTGTTCAGTAAACAGTGCATTCTTAGTTGTATAACAGAGGAGATCTAGTAGAGGTCAAATTATTGTAACCAATAAAGAAACAACAAAAATATATAACATTGTTGAGAACAAAGGAAAAGTCTACAGGAAGTGGCTGAGCACTTTTTTGGCTTGTTTTGGCTGCGTATTTTACTGACAGATATGGCCAAGGAAAAACAAAAAGATATGGCTAGAATGAAAAGAGGCCTCCCATTTTCATCCTCCAGTTCCTCTTGTCCTGTCAATAAGAGAAGTATGAAGGCAGAACGTGCCACCTAATCAACGTTAATGTTCGGGCAGTGCCATCAGACAGGTTGCTACGAAAAAGTACTGTGGGAGAGGACAAGAGACTGAGTCCACAAAAGCCCGCCTTTGCTCCCAGGTCCCCATGGGAAAGTTCATGAGTCCCTCCAGGAGTGTAAATACACACGGGAAATGGCAAACCGCTGATGCCTGAAATTGCAGGAACAGGTGCACACCAAAGTCTTGACAAAGGCTTAAACCCACATTGTAGCACAGATAAGAGGTGGCGTTATGTAACTTTTAAAACATTTTGAGTGGAAAAATAACATCTTCATGGTTTGAAGTTAAAGAAGAATTTTTTGAACAAGGCACAAAGGACAATAACTATAAAAGAAAAAACTGTTCAACTCAACTGCTTCACATGTAAGAACATACCTCCATTATGGACGAGAAATAAGAATAACAACTAGAATTGAACAGGCAAGCTAGGGACTGCCACAAGAAAAAGGCTGGTATGCAGAATAAAATTAACTCCTATGAATCAATAAGAAAAAAAGACAGGCAGCCTAATGGAAAAGTGTGCAAGAGACTTGAATAAGCACTTCAGAGGATATAGGAAACATCCAATAAGCATAGGAAAGCTAGTCAACCTTTGTAGTCATCAGAGAAAGACAGATAAAGCCACAGAGAAGGATCGCTATGCACCGGGTTAGTCAGAATTATACAGTCTTCCAGTACAAATGTGGTGAAGACATGTAGCAGTATGAGTGCTCATGTCTGTTGTTAGAGGGATAGATTGGTACAACTACTTTGGAAAATCATTTGGAATAGCTTCTAACGCTGAACTTATGGATGCCCCATGACCCAGTATTTCTGCTTTGGGCTAGTATAGGCAACAGAAATTCATGCACACATGCACCAAGAGACATGTATAAAAATGTTCATAGCATATTTATAATACCTCTAGATTAAAAATAACCAAAATATATATCAGTAAAATAAATAAGAAAGGTATGTTTCTTACAACAGAAAGCTATATAGCAAAGATTATCTATTGCTGCACACATATCAACATGGATGATCTTATGATGTTGAGTCAAGAATGTAAGACATACTGCAGATTACACTTAATTAAAATTAATTAACAAAAATTAACTGTAGTATTAAGGAATATGTATTAGTCTGCTGCAACTGCCATAACAAAAGGTTGTGGCTTAAAGAGCTGACTTTTATTTTCTCTGAAGGCTGAAAGTCCAAGATCATGCCAGCATGGTAAGTTTCTGGTGAGACTTCCTCCTGGCTGCAGATGGCCACCTTCTCCCCGTGCGTGCATTCACCAGACCACCAGACCTCTTTGTGTGTTCTGGGGAAAAGAGCATGAGCTCCCTGGGGTCTCTCCTTATCTGGATAACTAATCCTGCCTGCCAGCCCCACCCTTTGACCTCATTTAACCTTAATTACCTATCTCTAGATACAGTCACATTGGAAGGCAGAGCTTCAACATACAGATTTGGGGGACAAACAGTTCATTCTGTGGCAGGATAAAAAGTATTAATATAAAGCAAAACAAGGAAGGGAATATGATATTCAGGGATGACAAGGATTGATACATGGCAAAGTAAGGACGTCAGGGTAGAGGTTACTTGAGTTGTGAGCAGAGGAAGGAGTCGTTGTGGAAGATGCCATGCTGTTTTGTTTCTTGACCCACATAGCTCTTCATTTTATAAATTATTTGCTAAATGTCACATTTATATCTTTTGTGTACTTTTCTATATGTGTTATACTTAACAATTTAAAAGGTATTTTTTAAAAAAAAAAAACAAAGCCATTGCATTTTTCTCATTTCCTGCCCTACAATCTGTTAACATCCATGATCTATCTGTCCGTTTTTGTTCCTCTGTTGCTGATGGGGGTGCGCTTGACTGTTTTGACTTCCAATTCTCCATAGAAAATATCTTTATGTATTAACTTTTTAAATGTTAACATGGTAAATGATGGTAAATTTAAAATGTTTAGTGATGTTCTTTTTTCTTTTGGAGTATTATTGAAATAGACTTCCTGATATTCTGAGGAGCTGAGTTGAAACGATATTTTTGTCCATAAACATTTTCCCGTGTAGGTCAAGATTTCCGACTTCACTTGTCCCTGGACAGTACCTTATTAAGGTTGAACAGTTGTTAGAAATATTTCTGGTCCTGTTAAAGATTATCTTTGGCTAGTAAGATTAAGGAATAGGGGAGATTTTCAAAAGTATACTATCTCCAAATATAATCAATAAAAGAAATGCTGACTAGAAATAGAGTTTTTATGTGTGGCTCTACTATCTTCTGATATGATTAGTGAATCAAGTTGTTGTAACTACTAAAATGGCACATTAATTTCTACTTTCATCAATCCTTCAAAGGGATTATGAATTGCTGTCACAATCAAGAAATTACCTAGGAATCTGATTTCCTCCCTCCCCTGAAAATTGACCCCAGCAATTCAAAGGACATCTTTATGTCCTACCCAGATTGGTGGTGGGCTGGGACAGCCATCGTTGGGGATTCTTAGACTGAACAGAACTTTAGTCATATTCTAAACCCAGTCATTTGTCGATGCCATATAGAAGAAAGAATAAAACATTAGGTTATCCATTAAGAAACTTCTCATCAAAATATGTTTTTTTCTTGTAGATAATCCACTCCTTTCTGCTCTTTCCAACAATTGAGCGAATGTCTGAGTCCCCTAACGGTAGGATCGCCACTCCACTTTTGTGCTGGCTTCGATATGCTCTCTATGTTCCTACCTACTTATTACTTAAACCATGTCCAGAGATAATCAAGTCCTGGTTGGCCAGAATGGTCCTTCAAAGAATGAACTTGCAGACTGAATTTTCGCTCCTGAATATCTGTGAACCGTTCTGCCTTGGTAAGCACATCTTAAAATGTGTGGGTTTATTCTTGTATCAGAAAGCATTAAGAAAACAATTTCAGCTGGTCGTTGACTATCAGCCAGGGAATTATTTGTTGGATTTTTTTTCTCCGAAAAGTTTTAAAACTAGAAATAAAATGAAAATAGAGAAAAGGGAATTCTGCTTGACACACAGAAAAGGCTTTTTAGCCTTTTTTCTTTTTCTTTTTGAGAAGGGGAGATAGTGAGACAGACTCCTCCTGCATATGTCCCAACTGGGATCTACTCAGCAACCCCAGTCTAAGGCTGATAGAATCAACTGAGCTATTTTTAGCGCTTCAGGCTGAAGTGTTCGAACAACTAAACTATTCTTCGTACTAGAGCCAGTGCTAGAACCAATCAAGCCACTGGCTGCGGGAAAGGAAGATGGAGAGAAGGGGGAGAGGTGGGGAATAGAAGCAGATGGTTGATTCTCATGTGTGCCCTGACCAGATTGAACCCAGGACATCTATGTGCTCTACCCTCTGAGCAAACCAGCCCGGGTTCTCAAGCTTTAATATTAAAATGTATCCTGCTGTTTCTCCACTCTAGCTGTGGAAAGGTGAGAAATAATTCTTCTGTACATAGTATGTATGGAGGAGTCCTTAACAGGAATTCAGGGTGTGCCCTGATAGTCCAGTGTGAGAACTTCAGATGAGCAACCCAAAGAAACCAGGCCCAGTATTCCCAAAGGGTGAACAAACTCTGCTTTTATTTTCCTCCTTAAATGTTTTTAGAGGGGTTGAATTTTAAAAGTAATAAATAATAGTCATAATAATATCACTGCTTTGCTGATTACATTTTCTAAATGTGCCAAGGAATGTTTTTGCTACTTTTGGCTTTAAAAATTGTTTTTAAATGTAACCTATCTTTTTAGTTAATACTAATTTATACTGTATTTATAAATGAGATTTCTAATAAAATAATCCTACTTTCTTCATCTAAAAGAGATAAAAATATCCCACACTTCAAAAGATTATTCTAGGATTAAATATAACATATGCAAATTGTCTATCTAGTGTTTTATTATAAAAGGCCTCCAGTGAATGATATAACAGCAGTTGCAGGAGCAGCTAATAAAACCATTCTAAGGTTTTACTTGTTTTTCTCAGAACTAATGAGATTTAGTTATTGTAACCATACCTATTTTACTGGTGAAGATACTAAGGTACAGAAAAGTTATGTTTCTCTACATAATAAAAGAATAAATACTTGCCCAGAGTCACAGAACTAATGGGTAGTTTTCAAACTTAGCCACTATGCTAAGCCTCCTTTTACCATAGCTGCTGCCCAGCTCTGGTATTGTCTTTTTGCCCCAGTTAATAATAAAGGCAGGACTCCTGAAAAAATTGACCATGTTCACCTACAGTAGGAGTGCCACAAGATCATGTGTATAGTGAACCCAGAAACAAGTTACAGCCCTACCTTTACCATTTTACAGTCTACATATTGTATGGGAGGTCATCACAAATAGAAATGTAATATGTTTTCTATATTTATCGGGTTTCTTTCCCCCTCCTGCTCTACCTAACTCCTATTTATTCTAGCCTCAACACAGCAGTGGAGGAAGCTAAGATGGGAAGATGGGATGCATGGTTTGGCCCAGTCATAAAAATCACCAAAAATTGAAGTTGAAGATACCCCTTAAAGACCTTCTGGCCCAGCCCCTCATCTTTTCTTAGTGCTGTAGTGAAGGAAGAAGTAGCCTAGTAAGTGAAAATGGCGCTGACTGCAAGTCAGAAACTCAGAACTCTTGCTTCGTTTTGGCCTAGGCTCACATTGTGGCCTCCTTTTAGTCCTTTCTCCTTTCTGGTTCTGGGTCATTGGTGATCAAGAGTAGACTAGATCTCAAAGGGCCAATATCCCTATGGAAATTATTTGAAACCAAACAGAAATCACTTGAAATTCTGGCAAACATATAAGGTCACTCTACTTATACTTTAATAACTCATTTCCCTTTACATTTTTTTTTCTTTTTGATGTTTTTCTTTTTATTCTCTAGAAAGGCTTAAAAGCACTCTTCGGTTAGGGTCTCCATTTTTCTCCAAGGATTTCTGCTTCCAAGAAGGTGGACTAACTGTACTTTTCCCGGTTTCTCATACTAAGTACTGAAAACCCTGCATATTATATATAAAACAAACATAGGAAGACTCTGAAAGGTAGAGAAGAAAACAGACTGTTTGGGTCCTGAAACGCAGGAACAACCCAATGGAGAGTTCTCTGCATTTTCTTTTTACCACATGTAATCTAGATTTAAAGCCAGAACACAGAAACACCATTGGGAACACAGACCCCAAAAAAGAGCCAGAGAGCCAGGAAAATGGCAGCCTTTCTAAGAGAAACTTTTAGATAACTTCTATAATCTAGCCAAGCACCATAGTAAAAACTGTAGCCTTATTTTCACCCATGCCAACAAAGGCCAAGTGGGAAGACGAGCCTGGATTAAACCCCCCATTAAACAGTAATGAGGCATCCCTCTCTTTCCTCACTAGGGCGGCGCCTGTAAGAAACTGAGTGGAATATCAGGACTTTCACCACTGCCTAGCAGTACTGGAGCCACTACCTCCCCTGTGATACAATGGGTGTCATGTGGGAGGTAGCAAGACACTCCTACCCCTCCCAGCCAGAATGGTAACAGAGGAACTCTAGCAGGGAGTCAGGATTCCTACACTGCTGAGCAACAATGAGGAGCACCTCCATCCCCTGGATGTCAACAGACCAAACGGAACACTTAGATTTTTACCTGACCTAGAAGTATGAGGCAGCACTCCCCTCTTCCCACTTTCCCTGCTGGAGAAGTGTCAGGAAAAAAAGAAAAACAAAAAAAGCTGAAACAGAAAGCTTAAATAAGATTAGGAGTATCATAGCATTATACCTAAAAATGTTCATATTTTAGTTAAAATTCTTGTCATACCAAGAACCCAGAAAATTTCAACTTGAGTCAAAAAAGACAATAGATGCCAACACCAAAACGACAGAGATATTAGAATTATCTGACAAAGATTTTAAAGCAGCCATTGTAAAAAGTGCTTCAATGAGTAATTATGCTTGAAACTAATAAAAAGAATAAAAGTAGAAAGTGTCCAGAAAGAGATTTAAAGGAAAACTGAATGGAAATTTTAGAACTGAAAAATACATTAACTGAAATAAAAAATAAATAATTTTAAAAATTAAAAATGGATAGACTCATTTGTAAAGTAGAGGGGACAGAGGAAAGAAACAGTAAACATAAGGATAGAACAATATAAATAGAAACTTTCCAGATTTGGCAAAAGACATAAACCTACAGATTCTAGAAGCTGGATGACTCCAAACATGGGATAACCCAAAGAAAACCACACCACAACACATTATAACCAAACTTTTGAAAGCTAAAACAAAGAAAATATCTTGAAAGCAGTCAGAGAGAAATGATACATTAATTGCAGAGCAAAATCTATTTGAGTGACAGCTGGTGAGCAGAATCTGTAGAGGCCAAAAGAAAGGACACATATTTCAAATGCAAAAAGAAAAGAATTGTCAATACAGAAGTATATATTCAGCAAAGTATCCTTCAGGGAAAAAGAAATTAAAACATTCTTCAATAAAGGAAAACTGAAGAAATCTGTAGCCATCAGCTGTATCATGAAAGAATTGCTGCAGAAAGTTCTCTAAACATAAAGGAAATGATAAAAGAAGGAATCTTGTAACAATAAGAAAGGAAAACACAGCAGAAAGAAAAGTGAAGAATTACATTTTTCTTCTTGAGATTTCTAAATTATGTTTAACAGTTGAAGCAAAAATTATAAGACTGGTGTGGTTCTGAATGATACAGAAGTATTTAAGACAAGTATATTATAAATAGGGGAGGATAAAGGAACAAAAAGTTTCTACATTTCACTTGAACTGGTAAGACATCATTCCCAATAGACGTTATATGTATATATATATGTGTGTGTATATATATATATATATATATATATATATATATATATATATATATATAAAATATCCCTAGAATAACCACTTTAAAATTTATACAAAGACATACCTGAAAGCACCACAGGTGAATAAAAATAGAATTCTAAACCATATTCAGTAACACATAGGAAGACAAAAGAACACAATGAGACAAAAAACAGAAAACCATAAAATGGCATTCAAGCTCTAACATACCAGTAATTACATTAAGTGTAAATGGCCTAAATATACCAATTAAAAGACAAAGAGTAGCAGAGTGGTTTAAAATATATAACTACCATCTTCAGAAAACCCAGTTCAAATAAAATTATATATGTAGATTGAAAGCAAAAGAATGGGAAAACATATATCTTGCAAAGATTGAGCAAAAGGAACCAGAAATGACTGTTAATACAGGTATGCCCCGCTTTTCAAAAGTTTGAATTACACTAGTGCACTTTTACAAAATACATACATTGATACCAGCTTTCCCTAACCAGAAGAAATCCAAAGAGGATTTTCATTCTAAAGAAAGTTACCATACTGGGCCTGACCTGTGGTGGCGCAGTGGATAAAGCGTCAACCTGGGAATACTGAGGTCGCCAGTTCAAAACGCTGCACTGATCAAGGCACATATAGGAGTTGATGCTTCCACCTCCTCCCCCCTTTCTTTCTTTCTCTATCTCTCTCTCTCTCTCACTTTGTGTCTCCTCTCTAAAATGAATAAATAAATAAATTTAAAAAAAATAAAAAACCTCTTTAAAAAAAAAAGAAAGTTACCATACTAATGTTGGTCTTTCATAAAAGCAAAGTGATGTAACAAAGACTTTTGGAAAACAGAAGATACTCTTCATTTTATGTCATTTGCCTTAGAAAAGGTTTCATAGGAATGCTCTACTTTAGGATAGCAGAGGAAACCTGTATCAGATAGTAGACTTCAGAGCCAAGAAAAGTATAAGAGACAGAGAGGGACATTGCAAAATAGTAACAAAAGTTTCAGTCTATCAAGAACATATAGCAGTCCTAAATGTGTATGTACCAAACAAGATTGCTACAAAATATATGAAGCAAAAATGGACAGAACTGGAAGAATAAACAAATCTATAATTATAGTTGGATACTTAAACACCTGTCTCTCAGCAATTGATAGAACAAAGCAAATTAACAAGGATACAGATGAATTCAATAATAGTATCAAACAATAGGATTTAGTAGACACTTATAGAACACTGCCCAAAACATCTGGGTTTCTGATAGGCATTAGATAGGCAACTACCTGTACTTTCCTTATACCTCCTTAGAAATATTTCCTAAACCCAAATCAGGAATAGGACATAAGAGAGTTTTGTTTTCTGTGTGTTTTTAATAACCTATTAATAGTCACCTTTCAGTATCCATGGGAATTGGTTCTAGGATGCCTTGTCAATACCAAAATCCACAGATCCACTTTATATAAAATGGTGGACATACAATGCATATACAGATCATGTAGTATGGAAATCTACACTTGAAACCTAAATAATCTTATTAACTATCACACCAATAAATTTAATTTTAAAAACAGAAAAAGAGAGGCCCTGGCCAGCTTGCTCAGTGGTAGAACATCAGCCTGGCATGTGGAAGTCCCGGATTCAATTCTCAGCCAGAGCACATAGGAGAAGCACCCATCTGCTTCTCCACCCTTCCCCCTCTCCTTTCTCTCTAGCTCTCTCTTCCCCTCCCGCAGCCAAGGCTCCATTGGAGCAAAGTTGACCTGGGCACTGAGAATGGCTCCATGGCCCCCGCCTCAGGTACTAGAATGGCTCCAGTTGCAACAGAGCAATGCCCCGGGTGGGCAGAGCATCGCCTCCTGGTGGGCATGCCGGGTGGATCCTGGTCTGGCGCATGCAGGAAGGAGTCTGTCTGTCTGCCTCCCTGCTTCTCACTTCGGGAAAATAAAGAAAAAAGGAAAGGAAAGTGGTGTATAGTGTCTGCACATAAGCTACAGCAGAGTGCGCCTACACCACACTTTGAGTGGATTCTGCACACTGTTCAGCACGTGACAAATTCAGGTTTTGCTTTTTTGCAGCTTTCTGAAATTTTTTAAAAAACATATTTTCAACCCAAGGCTAGCTGAATCTGGAGATACAAAACCCAAGGATAGAGAGGGGCTGAATTTAATACATTACATATGGCAAATAATCAGTGTTTATGTTTTTAATTAAAACAAGTAATTATTAAAGGTGTTTTCCAGGTTTTCTATATTAGAATTGTGTATATCCTCTTAAAGAAATAGTGTTTATAAGCTGCACTTGAGGGAAAGGAATCTTGCTTTCAGCTGCAGTGACTGACCTCCTGCTGCATCTTCCAGAAGCCCAAGTGCAGGCATCAAGGAGCAAGACAGTTTGGACACAGGACATGTTCCTCTCCATGGTTGCCCAGAGCCTTCCAACTATATACACTGTTGCTTGGAGAACCCTGGGGTTCCTTTCCCACCCAGCCATAGTAGAGACATGCTATGTGCAAAACAGCCTATAAGCCAGTCCAAACACTCAGCCGCATTGCTTCATCTCTGTTCCTAACAACAAACTTGCACACCAGTGTTTACAGCACAGCCCTCCTGTTTCTGACATCTCTTGGATTATTTTTCTTGTCTTCATTCTAGATCTGGCCTTCTGATGTGTTCTCTGGAGGTTTTCCCCATTAGCCACTCATCGTCTATAACCTTGGGTAAAGGGAAAGTAGGCAACAATACCAGGGGTACAGGGTGTGTGTGTGTGTGTGTGTGTGTGTGTGTGTGTCTCAGAGACAGAGGGACAGATAGGCACAGAGAGGAAGGGAGAGAGATGAGAAGCATCAATCTTCGTTGCGGCACATTAGTTGTTCATTGATTGCTTTCTCATATGTGCCTTGACCAAGGGGCTACAGCAGACAGAGTGACCCTTTGCTCAAGCCAGCAACCTTGGGCTCAAGCCAGCAACTTGGGCTTCAAACCAGCAACCGTGGACTTCAAGCCAGCAACCATGGGGTCTTGTCTATGATCCCACACTCAAGGCAGCAAGCCCACACTCAAGCTAATGAGCCCACGCTCAAGCCGGTGACCTCAGGGTTTTGAACCAGTGTCCTCTGCGTCCCAGTCTGACACTCTATCCACGACACCACCACCTGGTCAGGCCCAGTCTTCTTAGGGTTCTTGGTTCAGTCTGCTAGTAATGGCTCCCAGATGATCCTTTACCAAGCATCTCAATCACTCTAGCCAGCTTCTTCCTACCTGTCCCCCTTGAATCCCATGCCACCATTGCCTTCTCCTGCAATAGCTACCACAGAAGTCACCTTTACCCCGGCCTGTCCTGGCCATCCCTTACGAGATTCCTATTAACTGGCTTGCTACACATAGAATAGGTCCTGTTGAGAGAGAACAATGCTAATAAGACCCTTGCATGTAATTAGCAGACTCTTCCCAAGCATATCTCCCATCAATGGGGAAGGTAATCAAAATACAAACAAGCCACTTGAGTCAGTGGCAAGATTTTTAGATGGCACAGAGAGGGGTTTTCAGGAGAAAGGGATACTAAGTCCGAGATCGTCCTCAATGGTCCTTCTCACTGTGCCTTCTGGACGTCTCCCTGCAGAATGGCTTCTCTACGGCCTGTCATCCAGACAATGACCTTTAACATGCCAGCCTGACTTTTAGGCCTGTGATGTTTGCACATTATATCACGTCTGTGCTTCAGTAGAAATCTTACGGAAACAAACGGAGGAAGTTTGCCAGTCCAAGTAGTAGATAATAAATCCTGCCCTATCTAGATAGAAACTGATTTTCTGTATCCTTTAGTTTATGCACATATTTTATAAATTGTTGTTGTGGTGGTAATGTCTGAAAAACTCAAGGAACCAAAATATTTTTTAGTTTATACATTATTTTTATTTTGTTGTTTTGTTGTTATTGTTTTTGTAAGGTCTGAAAAATTTAAGGAACCAAAATATTCAGGTATTTCCGACACTGTTGCCCTTTGGCAAAGATTGCATGCCCTCCCTGCAGGCCGAGGGTCTGTGCCTTTGCCTTCTTCGCCAGGCTGGTACCCAGCCTTCAGAGAAAAGCGGCCCTCATGCAATTAGCATACTTCAGAAATTTGACCACAGTGTCCATCCATTCAACTTGTGTCACTAGATTGTTTTAAATGTTCTTTTTAAAGAAAATATATGGGAGTTTTTTTTCTTTAATTTTAATTCTGGAATGATTGCTGCTACGTATTTTTTTTAGAAGAGATGTTCTTATGTTTCATGAGAAATGTTTTTCACTGAGACAGCTAAATTGGATTTTCTGATCAAAGCTAAAAGCAAATATATTTTAGCTTAGCAGTATCACAGGTCAAGATAATTAACTTTAAAAAATATTCTAGGGTCTTGTCATTAGTTAGGCCAAACTGATGTTTTAATCCCTTTCAGTTACCTAACTGGAAAAACAGTGCAGAGACAAAGGGCATTCCTGGTAGGTTACGTTACTCTGTTGCATACATTCTTGTAAAGGAAACTTTCATAATCTTTTCTTTCCTTAATCAATATGGAAATAACTTTTGAAAACATGTACAGTGATATGAAAGGAACTGGACTATTCAATGAGCTGCTGACACATAGCTTCACTAAAGAACACAGATTTCTTCTCAGAATGTCTAACTCAATCCCAGAATAATCTTTTTAATAAGACATGATACCTATTCTGTCATTTATGTGTGTAGCTTAGGAAAATCTGTGTAGGAAAGCCAACTTAACTTTCACATTTCATGGAAGTTTAGCTTAAAATTCTGCAGTGAAGGAAAAGATTTTTTTGTGTACATGTGGTCAGTATTAGGATTTAGGGCAAAAGGTGATTAGATAAGGTACTAGAATATCATCTTTGTTTTAGAATTAAATGACTTGAGGTTTTACTGTGTTTCCCCCTAAGGAAAATTTTACATATATATTTAAATTATTCGCCACATTTTAAAAATTGTATTATTTTTAAAAATCATATACTTTGAAAGTGTTTTTCTCTTTGGTGAACTCATTGTCACATAGAAAAGATTATGTTTACAGACTAAATGGATGGTTATAATAACCAAATTCTTGACTTTTGGAGAAACACTAATACATTGTGTGAACAATAAACATTCCTCTTAAGTTCTACAGAAATTTTGGAATGCAAGAATTACATTTTTAAGTCTGGTTTTCACATTTCTAAAAGCCACACTTGGCACCATTAGGGAAAGGTGGAAAACAATCTGGAAAAAAATAAAGAACACCAAAGAACTCCCCTTGTAGAAGACTTCATCTAGGTTTCTGAGCATGTCCAGTTCTGCTTAATTTTCTGACAAACTCTCATGGTTTATGCCTCTCAGACACTGGTCTGGGTGGGGCTCTGCTGGAGTGTGGGATACTCGTGTCTCCAGGGCCATCCGGTTTCACAGTCTGTCCTCAAACCCAAGAATTTGTTACCATGCAGCCCTGCTTGGCTTGCACCTCCCTAAGTCCCCTAAATACATCAACATTTGCCAGCCTCATGACCAGTCAGAAGATGTGCTAGGAGGGGTGATCCCTGGAAAGGCTCCTTCCCAGTCAGCTCCCTCCTCAGCCTCCTCTCTGACAGATACAGCAGGATGCCACCCTGCTCCCTTCATCAAGTACAGAATCTGATAGGAGGTTCAGGACAGCATCAGTCCCTGTGCTATCACCAGACACACCCAGGAAATTCAAAGGTCTCATCTTTACTTGCTTTAAACTGCTAGGATTGAGTTTAGCTATAGATTATAGAAAACTATATATTACAGTGGCCTAAACAGGAACCTATTTTTCTCATGAACCAGGAATCTATAGGAAGATAGTCTAGAGCAACCTTTTTATACCTACCACCCATTTTTGTATCTCTGTTAGTAGTAAAATTTTCTAACCACCCACCAGTTCCACAGTAATGGTAATTTATAAAGTAGGGAAGCAACTTTACTTTATAAAATTTATAAAGCAGAGTTACAGCAAGTTAAAGCATATAATAATAATTACTCACCAAGTACTTTATGTCAGATTTTCGCTAAGTTTGGCAGAATAAATCTTTATAAAACAACTTACTATAGTTAAATCTATCTTTTTATTTATACTTTGGTTGCTCCGCTACCGCCCACTATGAAAGCTGGAGCGCCCAAAGTAGTGGGCGATAGGGAGCAGGTTGACTACCACTGGTAGAGTTAAATAACATCTGAATAGTGCCATCAGGGATGTGGGTTCTTTCTATATTTTCACGCTTGTCCTTTGCACGTAGACCTTTATTTCCATGTTGTCATCTCCTGACCACAGAATAACTTATGCCCCCTAGGCCTCATGTCTGACATTTAGGCCAATGAAGGACACAGAGGGGCGGAGGGTGGGATGGGGGGGGACAGACAGCTGATTCCTGATGAGGCTTTGGCTTACTTAGAAAGAGAAATCCTCCTCCAGAAACTTCTGCCGATAAATTATTAGCCAGAACTATGCAACATCCCTAGCTGTAAGGGATGTGAAACCTATGTTTTGACTTTCCCATGTCTCTAGTAGAAAAAAAAACATTTCTTTTTTATTGTTCTTACTGGCTCTTGGGTAGGTACATAGTACCTACTATCTCCCCACTTCAAGCTGGTCCCGGGACTCATCTTCCATGAACTTGATTATAGCATACCCCACCCATCCCACACTTAGCTAGTTAAATCCATTCATTCTAGTTAACCAGTAACTGAGACAACGAACTTCCATCTTCTCCCCACCATAACTAAAATCCGTGACAGCCAGAACACCCCAGCAAGACCACCTCAGCCTAGCCTGTACAGGGACTTTATGACAGACCCATTTTGAAGTGTGTCTCAATGCACCCAGACGCTAGATTGAGTCCATCTCAGTTCCCATGGTGATTACTAGCACGCTTTTAATGTAAGGAGACCTTAAAATAAAACTCTTCACTGTTTGACATCTCTGAGGCCAATCTCCCCAGCCATCTTCCCATCATGAAGGGGAATACACCAAACCTTTTTTCTAATCCAACAAATCTTGTAATGAGCATTTTTAAAAGAGATTAATTTTTCTTTCTGAACATCATGGAATATACTTTGGACATATAGAACCTGTCAGCCATATTTTTAATCAAAGTGACTACAAGTAATCATTTGGTCAGAATATTACATTTTATGCTGCAATGTGCACACCCACATGTGGTTGATTTCCTAACTTCAAAATCCACCCAGATAAACTATGCCCATCTTCAGTCATTCCCTTTGCTTCAGTACCAGCCCCCCTGTCTCCCCAACATGATGGCAAAACAGAACAGTTGGGGCATTCCACTGGGGAATCTGCATCCCACCAAAACACAGGAAACTTGGCTTCCCACCCCCAAGTTCTAGATGTACTTCATACATCCCTCCAACACCTTCTAGTTTATCATTAATTGTGCTTTCACTTCCCTTGCATTTTCTCTTGCTGTGCTGACCAGTGGGTTCTGCGGCCTAGTTTGCGGCAAGTCTTAACGGGAGTTCTCAGACTCTCCTTGCCTGCAATGATTTGTCCCCGTTTTGTACCAGTACCCTGCCAGCTCAGCTTACGTGTGCCTCAGCCTTGGGTCAGGCCTCCAGTGATGGCAGCTCTAGCATCACTTTCAAATACCCCTCACCCCCTGAGAAACACCAGCCTGCCAACTCCCACCTCACTCAGTCCCTTCCCGGTTTCCTTTAACAACCTTGACTGAGACCTGACATGAACAGAGCACTGCAGGGAATAATAAATGAAATACAGCCCCTGCCCCAAGTTATTTCCAGCACATTCGGAGTGACAGATGTGGAGAATTTCACTATATGACAGCGAGAGCTGTCATGAACACAAATACAAGACACCAGTGGCACCAAGAAGGGAGTGGTCAGTTCTACCCAGATAAGTAAGGGGGAGAGGGTAAATGAAATTGGACTTAAAGATGACTTGGGATTCTTTTCAAAGAGACAAAATGACATCAAGATAGGCAACAATGCTAAACAAAAGGCAGGCTTGCTTTTGTAGATGCTGTGGAGAATTTAGTGATACCATTTGACCTGTGAGAAGAATGTCCTTTTGATCTCCAGCCTTAACCCATATTCAGCCCATACTATTACAAGCCGTGAGCCACTCGACCACGAGTTGAAGCCCTGTAGTAATATTTGAACATTATACGTATTGCAGAAGATGATAGGAGTGAATAAAAGCAAATGTTAGACTCCTCGGTGGGTTTTCTTTTCTTAGCAGCTGTATTTAGATTGGTGATGAAACAAAAGTAAACAGTTAGGATTCTTCTGAATCATTCCCTTTTGTGTTTTTGTTTCCATTATTCCGGCTACTTGATATTTCCTCCACTGGGGTGCTTGAAGCCCTGAACTCTGCTGGGCTTCCAGGAATGCAGGTGCCAGTCATTGCCAAGAGAAATGTGTTTTCCCCTCAGGAAATTACACTTCTATGTGGTATTATTATTTCTGATCACTGTGTTGTGTTGTGAGCACATCTGAGGAATGAAAAAAGTGACTTTTCTTAGGCAATCACTGGAAGGCCACGGGTACCCTGCAGTCCTTTATCTTTGAACAGTATACTCGGGTAAGCAATTATTGGGGAGAAAAGAGGAGAAATAAAGGTGGGGGAGATACCTTTCTTGATGAAAACTCTACTTTTAAAAATGTGATTCCTTTTACCAGTTGTTTGAACTTATAAACTTTTTCTAATTCAACAATGACACTGCAGAAAAGTACTGAAAACATCAGTGTTTCCCCCCACAAGTGAGCACAAAGCAAGCCTCCCACGTAGCTCCCACCCGGCTCACGAATCTCCATTGCCCAGATCTCAGGAGCCTTCCTGATGTCCCTGCAGGTCCAGAAGTCCACTTCTCAGCTCATTCAGGTTGTTGGCAAGACCCAGGTCACGTGGCTTTATGCCCAAGGCCCCCGTTTTCTTTCTAGCTGTTGTCAGTGAGGGGTCTGTCTCAGTCCTAGAGGTCACCTCAGGCCCTTGCTGCACAAGCTTCATCCTCACTGCAGCAGTGGTACATTTAATCTTTTCATGCTTTGAATCTCTGACTTCCCCTTCTGCCACCAGCCGGAGAAAACTCAGATTGTGGAGGACTTGTGTGATTAGATTAGGCCCACGGGGATCATCTTCCTTAAAGTCATCTTCATTATATAACATAACTTGGTCTGGGAGCTATATGTCATCATAGTCACAGGTCCCACCCACACTCAACAGGAAGGGGGAGTTATAGAAGAGCAAGGGGTACTTGTGTCATCTTGGCATTCTGCCCATCGCAGACCTGTGTTTTCTGCTCTTCTAAAATGCTGTCTTTGTCAGAGATCTGTAAAAGTTTGTGCTTCTAAAGATTTATCTGTAACAACTTGTGCTTCTAATCCTTAAGTCATAAAAACACATTGATCAGGTACAATTACACATGTCATCTGCCATGATATCTGACATTAGGCCATCATATTGCCAAACGTTGCTGTAGAGATAGCCAGTAAGGGTGAGCAGAGGTTCTACTATAACACGTGCTCTTGTTTCCAGAGACAGCGCCCTTGCCTGACTCATGTGCCTGTCTTGGCCTCACCATCTCACATCAGATAGCACTTGCCAAAGGAAAGGGGGAATTTACTGCAATTAATTTGACAGTTGTGTTTGTCCTGTCTATTCTAAGTGTTTGGCTTCTTTTTTTTTTTAATGTAGTTAATGCTGCCTACCTCGGGGCCCAAGAAATGACGCAGGTGGTGAAGAGAGACAACGAAATCATAAAGGAACATTTATCTAAGGTAATTACATAGTGCTGCGTGGATGTAAGTAGATGGGCAGAAATAGTTACTGACAATAAAAGGCTGGACTTGGTTAGAATCTGTAAGACCTCAGGGATTGGTAGATTTCAGGTAGGGTTCTACTTCTAGTTAAAATCAATGCTATCTTTAAATGTTGCATAGAAATTAGGTAATTAAATATATTTTACCACCTGTCTTTGCTGGGTTTATTTTTGGAATCCATATTCTCTCTAGGACCTTGTACTGAGAAGATCCTCAATGATATTTATAGAATAATTAAGTTCTATTAAAATGTAAATAAAACATTGGAAAAGAACTAACATTACTGCAGCCCAGTGAGTGACTCAGCGAGCCTGTCTTTCCTGTCCTCCAGTGTGTTAGAGTGGGATGTCTAGCCGGCACCAAGACCAGTTTTCTATACAAGCAGTGCAGAAAGACAAAGATTGAAAAATTTAGCCTTCATGAGTTGCGACTGCAAATGGCAGAATCTTACACAAACATTTGGAAGTACCGATCTCAGAAATTGAATGGTTATTTGTGGCTAGTCTAATTTGAAATGTATGGTAAATGTGCAGTGCTTTGGAAACATAGTACCAAGAAAGTAAAATATTTCATTAATATTTTTATAGTGATTACATGTATTGAAATGATAATATTTTAAGATATGTTGGGTTAAGTCAAGTATATATTAAAAGTCATTTCATCCATTTCTTTATACTTTTTTTGATACAGCTACTAGAAATCTTTAAATTATGTGTACACCTTTACCTTTCTGTTGGACTGTGCTGATTTAGAGCTTTATGGTTAGTGCTGCACTGTGGCATCTGCTGGGAGCAATGTGATGGGCCCTCCTGAGTGGCCAGTTCTGATAGGGCCTAGGAACCTACAGCTACAAGTAAAATCTACTGGGCTTAGAATCTCTTCCTCAACTTTGAGATGTTTGACTTAAACTGGCCTACAGTGTTAATTCACATTTCCAAATATAATTATCTTAAAGCAAGGAGTATATATGTGTTCCTTTCAAAAATAATTTCAGAGTATTGACCTGTAGTAGCATCACCCAGAGAGGACTTTGAAAATGCCAGTTTGTGTTTCTCTCCGGCCGTAGTGGTCACTGTCTTTCCCAAACAGCAGTTGGCTATAGATGAAAATTTTGGACCCAGAAGGAAGCCCTCACAAGCTGCATGGGAGAGGTTGGGGCCTTAGAAGGACTCTTTCTCCAGGGCTTTCTATTTTTTTTTTCAGTCATTGAAGGATGTGAAAAATACAAGAAAAACAGTATTTTATTTTTCAGTTAAATTATAACTGAATTTGTTTCAAAAATGCGTTTAAGTTCTTAAGGCTGGAAGTTCATAAAAACAACTCCCAGTTAATAATAAGACTGGCAGACGCTCACTTCCAAAACTCACACTTGCTGACTGACTAGACCCTGGTGTGTCCAAGCCCACCCTACCACCTGTGGGAGCCAGCTGCTATAAAACACTCATCATTCCTGGATTCTGTTTGGATGTTGTGCTCAGGGAGAGGTCAAAGGAAGGTACTAACTTATTCCCATCCTATGTTAAATCCATATGCAGGCATAATCATTCCCAGACAGAGACCTGCTCGTGCTGTGTCAGGGCTGCACGTTTGCTGCAGTTTTTATGGGGGAAGCGTGGGGCTAGAATGGTAGAGGGCAGACATTTCAAGGTTAATTAATATTAACACTTAGTCAGAGGAGTAAACTTTTCTGGCCACGGGGAATGGCTTTGTTCTGTTTTCGGACAGCATTAAATATACTGGTGGGTTTGGAAAGCCAGGCCATTGTTTACTGTAATGGGGCAAAATACTTGCAATTACTTGGTTCTCCTTTGTACCAGTAAAGTCTGTGCTCCCCACCAGAATAATGCAATTCCAGCTCCTCAGGGAAATGAGGTACAGAGGCAGGAACTTTTTGTTTCTGTAATGAACAAAAGAGGAAACATGCTGTAATTTAATATTGGAGGAAGTTGAATCAACAACATCCCCATCTGCTTGAGAAAATAAACTCAAAAGGGCACATAGTTCTAGGAAGGTAGTGGGCATTGCCTCCCCTCTTCCAAACCACCTGATAATGAGTCTAACTTGAAAGCCACTTCCTAAGAGTAGATATATCCCTATTGTAGACGTTCTAGTCAAGGATACTGCCCCATTTCAGCCCAGGCATAGGCATTCAGAAACTTCGTACCTATCCAGGACTACCCAGTGTGAATACTTTCTTGAACTATGAACGTTTTGTTGCAAAAATCACTCAGTATATCTCAGTTATTCAACATTCAAAACAATTCTGAAGAACATGTCTTCTTTGTGCCATTCAGTCGGGAAGCCACAGGAAGTTAGTCTACAAATAGTCTCTCTAGTACATCATGTGGTGGCCTTTGAATCCGCAGCCTCTACAGAACTATCAGACCATCATCCATAGGCTCTGGTTCTAAATTCACATTTCTACCTCTGGATTTTCATTGTCCACCTGAAGAGAACTTTTTATCTGGAAAATTGGCCTTTTTGACTCTGAAAAATATACTGGGCCCTTCCTTCCTTCCTTTTCCTTCCTTTTCCTTCCTTCCTTCCTTCCTTTTCCTTCCTTCCTTCCTTCCTTCTTTCCTTCTTTCTTTCCTTCCTTCCCCCTTCGTTCCTTCCTTCCTTCCTTCCTTCCTTCCTTCCTTCCTTCCTTCCTTCCTTTGCCTCCCCCCCTTCCTTCCTTCCTTCCTTCCTTCCTTCCTTCCCCCTTCCTTCCTTCCTTCCTTCCTTCCTTCCTTTGCCTCCCCCCCTTTCTTTCTTCCTTCCTTCCTCTTCCTTCCCCCCTTCTTTTCCTCCTTTTTTTCCTTCCTTCCTTCCTTCCTTCCTTCCTTTTCCTTCCCCCTTTCCTTTCTTCTTTTCTTTCTTTCTTCCTTTTCCTTCCTTTTCGTTCCTTTTTCTTCCTTTTCCTTCCCCCTCTTCCTTCCTTCCTTTCTTCCTTCCTTCCTTCCTTCCATCCTTCCTTCCTTCCTTCCTCCCTTCTTTTCTTCCTTCCTTTTCTTTCCTTTTCCTTCCTCTCCCTCCCTCCCTCCCTCTCTCCCTCTTAGGTCTAGATACTGTGTGCGCAGCATGAAGCTGCATTTATTTGCAGTGCTTCACCACTACATGAGCTAATTCCTCGTCTTAGAGCAAATACTTCAGAGCCCTCACTGTTTCTAGAAGAGTAGGCTCATGGCCTGTGCATTGGGTGCCCCTCCACCTGACTGCACCCTACCTGTCCTTCACAACCCGGTTCCACTGCCCTCTCCAGGAGGCCTTTCCAGTCTCTGGCTTGGTTAGAGGTCTCTTCCCTTGGTTTCCATGGCTCCCTATGTCAGTGTAATGTTGCATTCACTATACAGTATGTAAGTGTCAGCTTCTGCTCTCTCCCACCTTGAGGTGGGGCGCTGGGTTTCCCTCGTGTCAGTATCCCTAGGGCCTAGCACAATGCCTGGTGCCTGGTGCATAGTCAGCACATGTGCCCTGTGCCCTGGGTGAGTGGGCCGGGATGCAGGATGGTGCAGATGCCAAGCCTTTATTGCTCCATGGGTGTCTTTGGCTCTCTCGTGCATGGACCTTTCTCTGAATAATGTTTTTGAGTGCATAAAATAAATGTATGAGCCTGACCAGGCGGTGGCAGTGGATAGAGCCTGGGATGCAGAAGACTCAGGTTCAAGACCGAGGTCACCAGCTTGAGCGCGAGCCCATCTGGTTTGAGGCAAAAAAAAAAAGCTCACCAGCTCAGACCCAAGGTCGCTGGCTTAAGCAAGAGGTTGCTTGGTCTGCTGTAGCCCCCCGGTCAAGGCACATATGAGAAAGTAATCAATGAACAATTAAGGAGCCGCAACAAAGAATTGAGGCCTCTCACCTCTCTCCCTTTCTGTCTGTCTGTCCCTATCTGTCCCTTTCTCTGACTCACTCTCTGTCTCTATAAAAAAAAAAAAAAGTATGAGATTACAAAAAAGATATATTGTAGTTATCAAAATATCTTAAAAACAAATTTGTAATATATCATATGTACATCTTTATTAACACATAAATAATTAGATAAAATAGCAATCAGAATTACTATTGTAAATTTGTGGTGATGAACATAAGTTATTTTTTGATACCTACAACAAGTTTACTGTCATTTAAAAATTTCCATAATTTTATAGGTGATAGATAAAATATGGGAATTACTAATATCACTGTGATTTGTTACCAGTATTCATAATTGAATGAAATACTAAATTATAGAGATTAGCAAAAATAAAATCTTATTTTCATCCAAGTTTACATTATCACACACAACACACACACACCACCACATCTGACCATTGACTGGCATGGACCTGTGGACCTGCAGACGCAAAGGCACTTTGTACTAAAGATATGAGAATGGCGAGGAGGAGTCTGAGGCCATTTCTCTGTATTAGAACGGTGACAAGATGCGGACTATGGAAGGACCAGTGAGTTGTGGATATGGTTGAGAAAGTGGTCTTTTGAGCACTTGTGTTTGAGACACCTGTGGACCCCCCAGATGGACACAGATCTGGCAGGCCGCTGGACATGTGTGACGTTGGGCAAGTGGCCTGGGCCGGAGACTGGACTTGGTAGAGACGAGGACACATCTGAAGCCCAAGCATGGGTACCAGCAACCTAAGGACGTGTGCGGCACAGGAGAGAAGAACCTATAGACTGGTTGTGGGGACAAAGCTTGAAGGTGGGAAGAAGGAGAGGACTAGTGAGTAAGTAAGATGGAAGTGAGGGGGGAGGGGCGAGAGTGAGAGCAGGACAGAGAAGCAGGAGTAAGAGAGTCACGTGAGCATTTCCCCACCCCAGTCCCAAACCCTGTGGGAGCCCCTGGATTGTGCTCTGCTTTATGAGGCACCTGGCCTGTTTGAGGCCAGTAGGAGGTCAGCATCCCTGGGCTCTGTCATTGCTCCAAGCTGCAGGGATGTGTATCTCATTCGTAGGAAAGTGAGTTTGTGTTTGATTTAGAAACTTGAAGTTTTCATTTAAACCTCACTTAGAAGGGAAACTCTAAACGGCTGTGACCATCTTTGGCCTAGGCTTATGGAAACAGCTGGTGTGTGCTACTGCCAGACCAAGTCTGAGCCTCGCTCTTAGCCCACAGGGCTCTGAAATGCTTCCCAGCCAGGATACAGGAGACAGCTTTGTGACGCAGGTAGGCAGCACTGGAGGTGTTGCCTGCAGAGGGGTACTGCCCCTGCCCCCAGAAGGCCTGGCCAGGGCAACAGAGTGGCTCAGGAAAGGGTCAGTGTCCCCAGGAACAGAATGGCTTCTGTTGTGGCTCTTTCCCCATCCTGCTTAGCCCACCTAAGCCCAGAGGTGCTTGTCATCTTTGGGAACAAACCTCAGGCAGTGTTTGTAGATTCGGGCATGCAGATCCTTCAGACATGCGCAGTCCTGCTCAGTGGAGCATAAAAAGTGCTCCGTGGACCGTGGACGGCTAACCAGGACTGCTTTCCGTCCGGCCTCGGTCTGAACCTGATGGTGTTAGTTCTGCCTCTTTAATCTAAAGCCTGTACCACAAACATCATAGTCATTCTAGAAATAGGTTTGTTTTTATCTCAGTCATTTTGACCTTGAGAGCTTCACTGTGGACACGTGTGCTAGCCTCCCATTGAGTTCTCTAGTGGAGCGTGATTGGAGAAACAGGGGTATTGGGGAACAAAGTCTTTAGAGTCACAGCCTGAGCTTCCAAATCCATCTCTGCTACCTGCTTACTTATATCATCTCAGTTAAGTTACTTGACCTGACTCTGCCTCTTCTTTTCGTCAATAAAATGGCTTACTAATGGTATCTATTCTCATACAGTTGTTCCAAAAGTATAATGCTTATAATTCATATAAATCCTGTGCAGGAGTGTAAGGCATGCACTGAGCATTCAATTAAAATAATAATTATTCTTAATTATATTCTAGATGTGCCTCTGAGAATTTAGAAAGATTGTTGGCTGACTTTTCTCCCCTCACATGTCCCTTCCCAGATTGGCATTCTATAGTGCAGGGTTTTGATGATGCTAACTGTGTAGCCAGCAGACCCAGGAGTGCCCCTGCCCTTGGGTCGCAGCCGCTGCCCCGTGAGATGCCTAAGGCGGGGGGGGGGGCACTGAGGGAACAGGGCCATACCTCATCTTTGCCAGGATGTGGGCCCCGTGCCCCAGGGCAGAGCATTCAGATGAGCTGCTCCTGGGGTTTCTCTGCCTTAGCTAAGCAAGAGCCTTCTGCCCTCCACTCTCCCGAGACAAATACCTGGAGGAACAGGAACACGGGGATGGACTCGCTGCCAGTGCCCCTACTCTGCACCTCCCCAGAGGACGTGGATGTGTTGGCACGACTTCTCTCTGTGGTCCCAGGTGAGAGACACAAAGCTGGTCACTAGACAGCCCTGTGACTTCCGTCTGGGAGCTAGTAGGTTCTGGCCCTTTACTCTTGAGTCACGCAGAAAGAGGGCCCCACTTTGCAGGCCTTTGGGGGCACAGTTGATCCAGCCACAGAGAAGCAACCCAGGTTATAACCGCTCAAGACCTGCTCCTCCATGAGGTGTCAATTTCCACAGCCCACTGCGCATCTGAGGACAGACCAGGGCCCTGTGGTCGTAAGGACTGTGCTTCCACCTCTGTCCTCAGCCACTTTTTTTAATCTTTTGGGGATTTTAATTCTCATTCTCTTAAGAATGGTAATTGGGCCAGTTTAGGATAAAAAGAAGAAAGAAAAGATAAATTGGAAAATAAATTTTCTAAACTGTCTTCCTTTCTTTAGCAATTCTTACGTTCCTACAAATGGCTGTTCAGAAAGATTGCAGCAAACTTGACAGCGTGTGACTGGTTGCACTGTTCCCCAGAGGATGAGAATTTAAAGTACGAGGAGGACCCCCTATGTTACAGAGCAGGTTCCCTTTAAGGGTGCAGGGTCAGAGTGCGGGTGTGGACTGGAGGAGGGGAGAGGCAGAGGCCCTGCTGTGGTCCAGCCTATTCCGCCTCTCTCCTCTGAGGGGTGCCCTGGAGTACCTCACCGCCTTCACCCTGGGCCTGGGGAAGTGGGGAGGGGCTGAAAACAGGGAAGCAAAGGTAGGGCAGGGAACTCGAACCAGCAGGTAGGAGGCCTGCCTGTGTGAGTGTTCATTTAACTTCTTGGTAAGCACCTGCCTGCTTTATGCCAGATCTTTTGCTTCTTGGATTTTAAAAAAAAGAAATCCTGGTCCAGTGGGAGTTCTTTCAGAGAAGGAAAGAAAACGCGGAGAAGCAGGCGTGACATAATCTTTCTTGGCTCCACAGTTAGGCAGAGAGAAATGTAGCACCTTCCTGAGCATCGCCACCCTTGCTGGCTGTTATCTTCTCCGTGCTGGCCAGCCGTTTGCTGCCACATGGGGTGACAGATGGGCACTGACAGAAATCGGCACACAGCTTTGGCTGGGAAGCCTGTCCGTCGAGCATCCAGGGAGCTATGACCCCACAAAATGCTAACAGAGGGGCGCCCCACAGCACTCAGGGAAGCAGCGGCCCTGTCCCTGCTGCGTCAGGAACCCAGGCGCTCATTTTGTGGGCCCTGCCAGGACAGGAAGTCACGGGCTCCGTGTTCTGGGCCTCCCTTCGTTTTGGAAGATGTGGCGACCAAGGACCCCCAGTGGCACTGCAGCTCAGGCGCCAGGTCTACCTATGAGTAGAAGTTGGTGAGGACCTGCTGAGTGGGCCACGTGAGAGTGGGGGCTTGAGATGGGGTGTGCTTCACTGTGTATTGTTGATTACTTCTCTTTTGTCCAATAGGTGTCACCACTGTCATTTCAGGAGAATTCAGCGTATGAGGGGGGGGGGGGGTAATGTACATAGTAGACTACTTTAAATTTAAAAGTGTTTAATACTTTATTTTCTGAGACTGACTTACATCAAAAGCAACTATATCCGAAGAAAATATATTTTCTCAAAACCTAGTTTAAGATTGTGTGGCTATGTATTCCTCTGAGCTGGGCACAGCTCCCAGTGTGGGGAAGAATGTGGACAGGTCTTGCCCACAGTGGCACAGTCTGGGTCAGCGGCCCCTTTGTTGGCGCCGCCAGCACCGTAGTAATAGTGCCTGCCCTTTCGGAGTGCTGTGTGTCATGCTCGATGTGCTTGGCTTACTGGTACGCACCACCAGCCCAGGCAGCTACTTCCTGCCCCACTTTACAGAGGAGGAAACAGGCCCAGAGAGGCCAAGTAACTGGTCAAAGGTAACAGTGTGAGTGGCTGGGAGAATAAGATTCCAGTTCTGGGGGCTATGGCTCAGGGGCAAGGCTCTCACTGTACACCCACCGCGCCACACTCTCTCCCTGCATTCACGTGATGACTTGAACAGTTTCACACCTTTTACCGTAATGAAATATGCAGGTTCTCTGGGAACACCTTCGCTCTGAGCATGCCCAGAACACCACTTAACACTATGCTCCGGTCCACACTGCATCCTGGAGCAAGGTGCAGACTACTACGAGGAGTCAAGTTCCATTTGCTTATGTACTAGGATCTGGTTCATCCCAAACTTGGCTACATGGTGAACTATGTTCTGAGGAGCTTCTAAAACTTAGCTTATCCATAAAGTTAACAAAAGAAAAAGTAAATAAATTAATTAAATTCTAAGACAATGAAAAACTTTTATTAGACAACTATTGCAGACAACTCGTGATGCCTGTAGTCTTACTGGATTGTTGAAGAGAGAAGTAATTCAGATAAGAGGGGTGTTTTTCTAGTTTTATTGAGACATAATTGACATTCAACATTGTACAACATAATGATTGATATGTGTATATATGTATTGTGAAATGATCACCACAGTAAATTTAGTTAACTTCTATCACTTCATGTAAGTTACACATTCTTGTGAAGAGAACTTCTAAGGTCTGCTTTCTTAACAACTTTCAGATATAAGTATAATCATTATGCTGTAGGTTATCTTCCCTGGGTTTACTCGTCTTAAAAATGGAAGTTTGTACCTTTTGAACCCCTTCACCTAATCCCCCCACTCCCACCCCCTGCCTCTGACAACCACAAATCTGTTCTGTTTCAATGAGTTCGCTTCTTTTTAAGATTCCACATGTAAGAGATCATAGAGCATTTATTTGTCTTTCTCATTCTGACTTATTTCACGTAGCATAATGCCCCAGCGTCAATCCATGTTGTAGCAAATGGCAGCCTTTTCTTCTTTATATAGGCTGGATTATATATATCATTATCACTATGTATATCTACTGTATATCTATAGATATAGATATATATCCCTAAACGGAGAGTTTTGTGTATGGCTTTTCTATGTTAGTATTTTTTTTTTAATTTCTTTTTATTTTATTCATTTTAGAGAGGAGACACAGAGAGAGAGAGAGAAAGAGAGAGAGAGAGAGAGAGAGAGAGATAAAGGGGGGAGGAGCTAGAAGCATCAACTCCCATATGTGCCTTGACCAGACCAGTGCAGGGTTTTGAACTGGCGACCTCAGTGTTCCCAGGTCGACGCTTTATCCACTGCTCCACCACAGGTCAGGCTCTCTATGTTAGTATTTTAAGGTGTTGATATATCATTAGAAGTGATTTTTATTAGTTATTAGTGAAATCAAATTTATAAACTTGGGTCACAAGATACTTCCTAATATTTCTTTTGTTCTTACAATAAATTGTCTTATTAATGCATAAAAGCAAGCAACTCACAGTGTATTCTAACAAAGCTTTGTTGACTCTCTCAGGGTAAAATGTAGGTTTTCCTGCTTTGGGCTCCTATGCTTTGTTCATTCCTCTCTCTGCCCACTGTGTTTAAGGGCCAGTTTATGCATGCCTATGTTTTTTCTACTCTGGGAGCTTCTCCGGGGAAAGACTGTCTTACTTCTGAATTTAGTGATTTAACCAGTACCAGATGGGACTTTTTGGTGACTCTGTCAGTTTCAGCAGCAAAAAGTAAAAAGAAACAGAAAATAGAACAGAAATGATAAATGTAGATTCTGTCAGGTGGCAGGGACATTTTAGCAATTTGCAGGGACATGTCTCCTTGGGGGGCATCCTGAGGAGTTAAAGGAAAATGACGTCTGTGAGCGGAGAAACTATAGTAACCATAATCCCACCTTGCTACAGAGAACACACGTGTAACAGCAGATGCAGGCCTGGGAAATCAAAAGCAAGAACTAAGAAAATTAAATTCTATGTTTAATAGAAAAATGGATTACCTAACACAACAGTTTGGGAGCACAGAATAACCTCCATCTCAACAATGTGTGCTTTCTATCAGTTCTCACTCACATCAAAACAGATGCCAAAGGGAAATACCCTAGGGGAAAGAACTAATTTTCTTATAAACCCTGCTGATAGCCTGAGAGTCTTAATTAACATCTCCAGTATTTTCACAGCAGTTATCACCCCCATGCCATGCAGTGCCCAGAAATGCATAGACTTAAGACTTGAAGGTGTTTGGGTTTGTGCCAGTGGTTGTCATACTCAGTTTTCATAGCCAATTTAAGACCTCCCAGTCTTCAGATCTGTGTTTCAAGGACGTTGTTCAGTTTATTGTTAATTGTAAATAGTAGTAAAAGGTACTGATTAGTAATGTTGTCCCTGGATTTATATCACAGCTCTAGAGCTCACTAATTGTTTAGACAGCAGTGAGTTAGTCTCGCTAAGCCTCAGTTTCCTTCTATGTAAAATACCTTTCCCAAATGTTGTTATAAGTACTCAGTGAGCATAGAGCCTGGCACATTACTCTCAGTTTTCATGGGTTTATTGCTATTTGCTGTGATTCGTTTTTACATATTGATATAATAATAGCATATGTTCTCAACCACTATGCGCCATGTCCAGTTCTTTCTTTCTACTTCACCTGGCTTCCCCACCCCCCACCACTTCCATACACCCCATACTTTTTAGTTTCCTGTTCAGGATTACAGATGCAGAGTCCTCCTCAGATCTATTGCCTGTGGCTAATAATCTGTAGAGAACAGGAACTACTTTGAGCCAGTGTAGGTAAAGGCATTAGAAATACTGGTGTTTTACCAATAAGCCAAGATTTTTATAGAGTCCTTCAGTGAGTATAGGCTGAAGAAGAACTTGAAAAACAAAAAATAAAAAGACATTGCCCCACCAGAACTTAGAGAGTTAACCAAATACAGCCCACTCTAAATGGTTACTGGTCAAGGAGGGTTGAGAAATAAAATCAGATGAATATATGGGAATCTAGACTCCTCGCTGGTACACCATCTTGCACACTGATGTTGCTTAGTGTCAGGGTTCCTTGTACCTGCCGTGGGCCCTGCATGCCCCACAGCTACTGGGACCTGACTTGTCTCTTGATACCAGAAGGTATCCCACCCTATAATCCATGTTACTAGATTACATGAATCTCAGCGGGCTGGTACCTCCCACGTATGGGAAGGATGGCACCTCCCCAGTGCTGCGGCTCATCACGCCCCTCTCACTGGAGACATTTCAGATAGTAATCACATCACTGACAAGTAAATGCGAAGTTCTCCATAAAAATAGTCGAAAATGTTAGGCAGAAAACAGCAGCAGGGTGTGCCATGATACTGTTCTTGTACAAAAGAGTTTGCGGATGGGGGATGTCTATTCTGCCTTGCTTTCCTGCTAGTGGGCCCTCTTATATTAAGGTTTCTCACAAGACTTCCCCATTATAGTTGTCATGGTGTGAAGGCTCCCAGAGTGCCTCTCTCAGTGTCCAAGCAGGAGAGTGCCCTGGAGCAGGGCAATAGGCCTGATGGACTCACACACAAGTCTGAGCTTCCAGATTTCCCACCACTTTCTCCTACTCTGAGGGAACAGCCCTGCACACTGGCTGTTCCCTACGCGACTCCCTGGGTGTAATTTCAGTGGGTCTTGGTGGTAAGAGTAGGGAGTGGTTTAGAGAGAACTGCAGTGATTGCCCCTAACGCCTGCAGAAAGCCGTAGCAGGCAGCTGCTGAGAGTTAGGACCCTTATTTTCCTATAGCTGGCAAATACAGCCAACCACTGGTTGCAGGTTGGGCATTTTAGTAGAGAAACTGGCACCGGAGGGAATAACCAAGCAGCTGCCGTGCTCTCCTGTTCTCCAGGGTGCAGAGAGAACTTCCAACTCTGCTCAGAGCCCTGGCAAAATGAATTTTGATTTTAGGGGCTTCAGAGAGCCCAGAAATGGTTGTAGTGAGCAAAAATAGAAGAATGGGAAGAATAAATTAAGTGAGAAATCTGAGCCACAGATCTTTGCTCTGTGTTACTCAAAACTAAAACCCCAGCCCTGGCTGATAGCTCAGTTGTTTGGAGCATCGTCCCAATTCAGTCCCCTGTCAGAACACTTACAGAAACAGATCTGTTTCTCTCTTTCTCCCTCTCCCCCTCTTCCTCTCTCTCTAAAAAATCAATTAATCAATAAGTAAAACCCCAAGTAACAACCAGAAAAATCTCAGTGAAGTGACTCAGAATAAGTCGGCAACTCAATGTTTAGTTACTAGTGATTGACTCTTGGAGCACTACATTAAATATCTTCCTCTTTGAAGTGTTTTTAATTAACCATCTCGAAATATTGGTTAAGCCATACTGTTGTTGTAATAAAGGCTAGTGTTTTGTTTTGTTTTGTTGTTCCACTTACTTATGCATTTAATTTATTTTTTTATTAACTTTAATGGGGTGACATCAATAAATCAGGGTACATATGTACAATGAAAACATCTCCAGGTTATCTTATCATTCAATTGTGTTGCATACCCATCACCCAAAGTCAAATTGTCCTCTGTCACCTTCTATCTGGTTTTCCCTGTGCCCCTACCCTTTCCCACCCTCCCCTCCCTCCCTAAAGGCTAGTGTTTTTATAAGAGCAGTTTCACCTGTTCATAATCCAGTAAAGGCTTTAATAAGTGGCATAACAAAATCATTCAGGGGCAGTAACGCGGATTCCCCCCATCCTCTCCCCACCACCAGTTGGTCCCTCCAGTAACTTCACCATTGTAACCAGAGTAGGTTTCCCCATTCAAACCTGATCCGTCACTTCATTGAGTGAAGTCACCTGTTAGCTCCTTTGCACTTCAGAGTAGCATATGACCTCCTTAACATGGCACACAAGGTCATAATCCGCTCTCCCTCTTGTCTTGCTAGTCTTTTTTTTTTTTTTAGTGTGAGAATGAGAGGGACAGACAGACAGGAAGGAGAGAGATGAGAAGCATCAATTCTTCATTGCAGCACCTTAGTTGTTCATTGATTGCTTTCTCATATGTGCCTTGACCGGGGGGCTCAAGCCAAGCCTGTGACCCCTTGCTCAAGCCAGCGACCTTGAGCTCAAGCCAGCAATCTTGGGCTTCAAGCCAGTGACCCCATGAGCAAGCTGGTGAGCCCATGCTCAAGCCAGATGAGCCCACACTCAAGCCAGTGATCTTGGGCTTTTTTTTTTTTTTTTTTTACAGGGACAGAGAGAGAGTCAGAGAGAGGGATAGACAGGGACAGACAGACGGGAACAGAAAGAGATGAGAAGCATCAATCATTAGTTTTTCGTTGCCGTTGGCAACACCTTAGTTGTTCATTGATTGCTTTCTCACATGTGCCTTGACCGCGGGCCTTCAGCAGACTGAGCAGCCCCTTGCTGGAGCCAGGGACCTTGGGTCCAAGCTGGTGAGCTTTTGCTCAAGCCAGATGGGCCCACGCTCAAGCTGGCAACCTCGGGGTTTTGAACCTGAGTCTTCCGCATCTCAGTCTGACGCTTTATCCACTGCGCCACCGCCTGGTCAGGCAAGCCTTGCTAGTCTTATCTTCTATCATTCTACATTCCAACCATATGTAATTACTTCTGATTCCCAAGCATGCCATACTCCTTCAGACTTTTTTCTTTGCTTGGCCTGTTCTCCACAGTATGCTCCTCCAACCTGAACACTTAAGTCATGCATCAGCTCTCCGGGAAGCTTTTTCTTCCCGCTGTCCCTCATCTGGGTCTGTGGTTGTCTGGTGTACATGGTGCCTCCAGGCTTCCCCACCAGAAACTGTCTTGTTATCTGGCTTCCAGGTTCGTAATACAGGGTAGAACCATTTGCTGACCAGGTTAATAAATAAGGATTTGAGCGAGTGAGCAAATTTGGTGTATTATGGAAACTTCAAATGAGTGTAACTGGCCACGTAAGGGCTGGAACCAGGCATAACTCTCTTTTTTCAGAGTTAACAGCTGTCTTAGGGTCCTTAAAACTTAGTTCTTATTTTTTTTGTAGAAATGACCACTACAGGGGGGCCTCAGATTACAACAGTCTCAACATACTACATTTCAACTTTATAACACTCACTCCCATAAAACTTGAACAATTGAGACAAGTGCTTCTGCTTACTCCGTTAGTGTAATATGTGTGGGCTCGGTGGGTGAACTGGTCTGGTTGCATGCAGTAGAAGAATTTGCAGTAACATGGCATAGGAGTGAGGGATTTGGTGTCCCCCAGTATGCCTACCTACAACATTTTGGACCATTAAAAGCACAAGTGTTCCGTTTGTGTTAGGCTAGGGTATGTTTCAACTTACACCAAAATTCAGGTTACGTCACTGTCATAGGAACTAAACTGTGTTGTAACCTGAGGACCCCATGTACCATGGGAAATATTTCACTTCTTTGCCTTTTTGTTTTAGAAATACAAAGCTAGAATGTAGTTTTTAGTGAAGAACAACCTAGAGCTAGACACACGTGTGCTTATTATAAATGTATGTGTGCATAAATGCACATGCGTATATATGTACTTATATATGCATATATGTGTCGGTATGAGCCCATATGCATATATATATACATATGTACACATATATGTGTGTGGGTATGTGTTGTGGGCAGGTATAGATAAATCTCAGCAATGCCTCAAAGGAGATTCTGTCTCCGCCCAGCCTCCCTCTGTCACCTGGAGTGTGACTATAACACCTGCCCACTGATGAACATGCTCTCCTGCCATGTGAGCCTATTGATAGAAGTGTCCTAGACACTCTCAGGTTCTGCTCACATTTCATCTGCCACACTGAGAAGCTTGAGTCCATCTGATTCGTCTTTGTCTGCACTCAACAAACATGTCCTATGTGCCTGCCATGTGGCTCTATCAAAACTGCCAGCTGTGTAACGAATAGCCACTGGTCACTCAGCAGTGATTTTGTCTCAGTAGCTCTCCCTGCTTCTGTCACCGCCTCTCTGGTGTCCCCCCCCAGCCACAATATACACAACTCTGGGCGAGCCCTTTCAGTGAGTGATGGGTGGTCTGTCCACAGGGCTCTCCTCACGGGGCTTTCTTTCCAGCCCAGGCCTCTGAATTCTTGCTCATAATTCATGAAGGCTCACTGCCCTGAAGGAGACACTCTCCAGAACGGGCCTGGGGGCAGCTTATTGGGCCAGGCATGGGGGCTATCTCCAAAGCAGATTGCTTGCAGGTTGCTGGTATCATATCTGTATTAGGAGGGAAGTGTTTTCTAATAAAAATGTTTTTGTCTTGTCTTTTAGCTTACATTTTACTATGGAACTATAGATCGTTGGTGTCCAACAGAATACTATGAAGACATAAAGAAAGATTTTCCAGATGGAGATATTCGACTCTGTGAGAAAAAAATAAGTCATGCTTTTATCCTCTCTTCTAGCCAGGATATGGCTGATGTGGTAGCTGGCTGGTTAAACGATTATCTATCCAAGACAGAAATACGGACGGAAGGAAACAAGGATTGACAGCGAGTACACAGAGCAGCAAGTGGACTGACTCTTAGTAGTAAGTAGTAGACTTAGTAGGTGAACACTAAATTTCAGTGTTTGATATTGGAAGAAAAAAAAATGGAACCTCTTGGCTTAAAAAACTACCAGCTCCCAGCTTCCCATGCTGCTGATTGAAGTCAACGCAGTTGATGAAACATTCCATAGGTTTAACCATACACTTTCCAAGACTCAGGAGCACAGTGATCTAAACATGTCTCTGATGCTTACACAAGATGCCCTGGGGCACCATGCCATTCATTTCGTTAGGCAGGATCCTTGTGGACGAAAGGAAGTCTAAATTTAGTTGATTTTAATTGAGTGCCATTATAAAAAAGGCTCCCCTAGGGGCAATTATGAGATGCCGACTAGAAAATGTAAAGGAGATCAGTGAACGTGGCATGTGTAGCCAGCCATGTGAAGTCTGTCAGACCGTGTCCCCGTAGCAGACAGAGTGCTGGGCAGTGGAGCTTGGCAGCCACCTGAGTCTCCCAAACAAACTCTGCAGAGGTCTTGGCTGAGGTCATCACAGTCAGGTTGGGTACCAGGACATCCTGCCGACCTTTGTTACTAAGCACCAAGTCAGCCTCCTGTCTGGCCACCACTAGCACAGGCCCAAATAGAGCCAGCATCAGGGGAGGCACTGCCTGTGTCCCTCTGAGAAGCTTCCCTGAAGAGTGTGACTTCCTGGCCTACCTGCATGAGACAGAGAACAAAGTTCATCAGACGTTCCTCTGCTCAACTAACCACAGAGTCGTTGAAGGATCCTGACGATGGCTCCCACCACCAGAAAGCCAGCAAGCTACACTCCAAGCCTCAGCCTGTCAGGGTGGGAGCCCTGTGGCTCCGCTGCCCCGAGCCAGGCTGGGGAGGCCCTGGCTGTCCCAGGACCTCCTGTACCTACCCATGCAGCTGCCCCTCTATGACTTTGTTCATGGAACTGCACTGAGGACAGCAGTGAGCCAAGTACTGTGCTAGGCATTGAGGAGAGTCTTAGCTACATCATGATTCTTCTGCCAGTCTTCTAGTGAGTAATTTTCATAAGGACGTCTTTAAGTTGCTGAATACAGAATTACAATAAATAATTGTTCCATTTCTGCATTAGTATATTAGTTGGAAAGAAATAGTTTTATTAGTGAATCAAAACAAGTCATTCAGTTATGTAAATGTACTTTCTTTGGACACCTTGCAATCCAGGATAGAGGAAACTTGTTCTCTGGCCCAGAGTGGGCTAACAACATTGCTGCCTTCCTGAAACGATTTACTCCTGGAGCCTCAGGAGCCAATAAATCTCACTGAGTGCAGTGACGATTGACCATAGATCAGACACATTCGGTTTCCTCCCTGAGGCTTAAGGGCAATGGGATATTGGCCTTCTTCTCCAAACCTCAGGCCCCTGATGAAAGATTCAGCCCTGACATGCTGCCAGCCCCATGTCGAGTGTGGAGTATATGTCTCGTAGGCAGAGCCAATCGTTTTCAGAGGGGAACATCCGAGCTCCAGACAAGGATTGATCTTGGCCCGAGAGCCAGAGGACACATGGCCATTGGTGCAGGATGCTCACAAGTTCTTCCTTGGCATCTGCATGGGAAGGCCCAGAGATCTGACATCAGCAGCGAGGACTCGGGGCTTTGGCGTGCCTTGCATATTGGAGAGGCTCAGTGGTACTGACGTGAGCACTTGAGCAAGTACAGGGTAAGTCGTGCTTGCCCAGTGAAGACTAGCGCCCAGCTATCCCTTAGTGTGGCTTTACAGCATGACGCCCTGGCCAGAAGTACCCATGTATGAAATCGTACCTCATCTCGTTTCTCAGAGCTTCGAAAGAAAAGTGAAATGACAAAGTAAAGTACTGCCTGTTTATCATCTAAGCAGCAAATGGATTTTTGAAATAAATCTCTTCCCAGCACTTATGAGCTTGCCTGGCTGATGTCCGACACGGTCAGAGTCCCTCTGTGAAATGGAAAAGCCACAAGGAGGAGTCAGATTTCAGGAGATTAAAGTTCATTTTATTTCATTAGGAATTAGACAAAAGACATTTCTGAGTGTGTCTGAGGTGATGGGGGATATGAACTCAGGAGGTCTGCCCGTCCGTGTGATATTTAGGCAGCTTCATCTCATCTCTCCAGGCCTTCCAGCCCTCGTTTTAAGGCAGGATTAACCATAACGTGTGCCTCATACCGTTGGAAGAATTAAAGGGGATGATAACATTAAAGCATTCAGCACAATGCCTGACCAAGAGTATCTTAAAGATTGGCTATAATACTAATTATGTTATTAACTATCATGATACTAAAAATAAAAGACTAAGCTTGATAAGCAGTGGATAAAATCTATTTTCCCTGAAGCTTTCTGCCTCTGTGGCCCAGTCAGCCACGTGCATGGCCCTTGCCAAAGATTTAACATTATATGGGGTTGTCTAGCGTGAACAAAAAGCCTAAAATGGAGCATGACCAGTGCCTATGGTGGTTCTCCACCTGTGCTGCGCCATGAGTGAGGGTCTTCAGAGGCGGCCAGACCCCAGGCCTCTCATGGCTGAGGTTTGAGGCGGCTAGCCCCCTCACTGCCTGCTTCTCCACTTAGTCCTTGGGCAGCTGGTCACCTCCAAAGGCGTGATTATTTTTCGCCCTACATTGTATTAAAATTAAATTTAATTCCAGATTAAAGGAGACATGATAATATAATGCAACACCTATTCTGGATTCAGTGGTTTTATTACAGAAAACACTTCGGGACCATTTGCATGACTGGAATGGGCACAAGCGTAGCTGGGAGTAAGATGGTAACTTTCTGACTTCGGCGGTAGTGATGGAGGAGGAGGACATCTGTATTGTATTGAAGACACGGCATGTTGGGGGGCTGGCGGGCAACACGTCAGTTTACTCTCAGATGGTTCAGAGGAAAAAATGGTCTTTGTATTTTACTCGTCACTTTTTATAAGTTTGAGATGAGTTTGAAATTTATAAAAATATTAAAAATAAAATCATGCTCTTTTTGTGTCTGTCTCTTATTGCCTCTTTTCCAGAGAGTGAGTTTCTTCTTCTAAGCAGTAAATGGAGACTTGGGTTCAAATTCTGGATCTGTTATTTTGGAAGTTTGTGAGGTTACTTAGGCTTAGCCCCCGAGACCTCTCCCCGACCCCCACCCCCGTCTCTTCATCTATGAAAGTACTTGCTTCAGTTTTTGGGTTTTGGATTTGGGGAAGGGCTTTTGGTTGTTTTAAATGGAGGCAAATGAGGTCATGTACATGGCATTGAGCATCCTGTCTGGCTCATGATCAATGCTCTAGGAAATGGTGCCTAAAGAAAATGACCACACAGTGGTTTTTTTTTTCCTCTTCTCTCTGGTGTCTGCATTGTTTCACCCAGCTTGAAACTTGCTTCTTGCTGTCTTAGTATTTCTGGTTCATTTGGGGGGGGGGGGGATACACTTGCTCACCTGGCTCAGCTCAGCTTTCTGGCCCCAGGCTATGCAACACTCCTGCATACAGCCCAGGATGCTCCAAATCACCTCCAAGAGCTTAAGGTCCATTTAGAAAAGGTGCAGAGAGCCAAGCATTTAAATAACACCAGGTGTCCCCTTTGTTCCTGGCCTTCTCTTGCAGAAGAGAAGACGACATACTTGGCTCCTTCTTCCCTTGAGGGGGGGGGGGGGGCTTTAGGAGCCATTAGTGGCTGGAACTTCGTGTGAAACTAAGTGTGCTCTGTGAACAAATACACCTCAGTCCTTAAGGCCAAGCTGTCCTTCAGGAGTGCTGAGGACAGAAAAGCTTTCCATTTTCAAGGGGACTGAGGTTCCCTCCTGTCCCCACAGAGACGCAGGTGAGCGATCCTGTTAGTGCAGGTCAGGGGGTAGATGTGGGTCCTGGGTCTACCCTCTTCCCGAAGACTAGAGGCATCCCGAGCAAGGCCGGTGAGGTCAGAGAAGGCTCTGGGTTGCCCTGGCTGTGTAAAGAGCCAACTCCTGGAGGGGAGGGGGCAGAGGCTGCCCTTGGTACCCAAGGGACAGGTAGGACTGGGCTGGGCTCGGGGCGGAAGAGCGAGGCCGGAGAATGGACCTGCTGTTCACCCTGTACTTGCCGGTGTCTCCTTGAGGCCTCCCATCCTGCAAGGTTAGGGTTACACACACTTCACAGATTACCGCGGCGGCAGCTGGGAGTCAGTGCAAGTCCCTACCACAGAGCCAGCCTCAGCAGGTGGGGGGCACTGGGCACGGGAGGGTCAGGTCACAGGGGAGTGAAGAGTAGATGGTGGGAAACAGGCGAGTTGTTTTAAAAGAACAAAAGATAACACCGGTTTTCAGGGCAGGGAATGGGGGAATGCCTCAGGCAGCAGTAGGTCCAGAAAGAAGGCCGGTGTGCCTGTGTCTCCCCATGACCATGGCCACAGCCTCCAGACACGCTAACTTCTTGCAGCTCCACCGAAGGTGCGCCAAGCTCCGAAACCTCCCTGCTGCCCCAGCTCTCAGGGCACTGTGCCTCTGCCCCACCCCCGGCAACTGGGCCCAGACACCTGCTCCTGCCTCCCAGAGCTCGTTCTCCTTCCCTGCCAGTCCTCCTGCCCTGGCTGTGTCTCTGCTGGAGTACTAACCATTACGGCAGGAACTATGTTTTTACCAGCCTGCTCCTCCCTGCCCCGCCTTCCTGCCCTTATAAGGAGCCTCCCAGGAAGGACATGGACCTGGGCCTTAGTCATCTCGGCCTTCTCAGGGCTTGTCGGATAGGTCTACCACGTGGACTAGTCAGTACAGTTTGTTTTCTGAGTTCATAAAGGTTCCCACCTACCTAACAGGTGAGCTCTCAACAAAGACAGTTCTCAGTCGGTCAGACCCTTGGGGAGTCACATCCCAGGGACTCCAGGTCCCTCAGAACTGAATATGTAAATGCAAGTGTGAAGTGGACCTCCTTTGTTACCTCGTCAGGGTATTCCCCATGAGCAGAACACAGCTGGGTTGGGTAGATTTGAGGATGCGGACAGTTTGCTTGCCGGCCCTGGAGAATGACAGGAAAGCAAGGCCACTACACCTCATGGCCCATTCTTGTCCCCTTCCACTGCAACTGTTACTTCCGTTCTCCTCTGGCTTGAGAAACCTCTGGAGTTCGGGTATTAGCAGCTCCCGAGTGCGTGGTTATCATTCGTTAAGCGCTAAGCCCATGCAGCACCCCTAGTGGGAATTACAGCAGCAGCAGAGGGCTGCACGCTGTGACAGCACTGCGTCTGCATTTTCTATTGCATTCCTCAGACATTCTGGTGAAGGGGCCTGTGCTGACCTCCCTGCTTTGGGACAGACTTCCGTGCTGGGTAAGTCTATGGGAAAATTTCTCTTCCCTGGGAAGGGAACGTGACCCTGTGACTGGGCATCCATTACAGCCAGGGGGTGCGTGTGCACCTGCAGGGCCTCCCTCACAGAAGGACTAGTACTCCGCCTCTGCAAGTCCACCCGCCCAGGCTGTGCAGACCATCTGGGCCCCCTCCTACACCAGGCTGACAGGCCGTGCACCTGCATGTGATTAGGACTCAGCAGACGCCCGCAGCCTCACGGTTGGTGGCTACACGCTGGTGATGCGTTGCTGTGGACGAGCTTCTCCCGGATCCCTGTTGCTCTTGAGCAGAGGAGTGTACAGCATTCCCAGGACACGGGAGCACAATGCGTCCGTGGCATGGCAGGCAGGCCCGCTCACTGCAGTGGTGATCCTTTCCTTGGCCTGCATGGCAGTGAGTGGACCATGGGCACCAGGGCGGCCCAGGGGGAGCAGAGAGGCCCTCCTCCTTGCAGCACCCGGCACTGCTGGGCCTTCCACGTGCTCTATCCATGGTTGGGACATGGGGCAAAAGTTACAATGCTTCCCCTCACTTTTCTCTCTCCCTGTGACCACCCCTTCTCTGCTGAAGACACAGAAGGCCAGTAGGTCAAGTAGGGACTGAAAGATGAGAAAATGAAGATCTCTCCAAAGATTATCATCAACAAAGCATGACAAGACAACACTTTTTGATAGAAGGGTCATAAAGCTTATACATTTGTTGTTCCTACTGAATGAGTCAAAGGTGAACATAACTTTTATTCCAAAGAGACTCCTTTAATTAGTAGTAATGAAATTAAGGAACAAAAAGCACCGTTCTCAGTGCTGAAGAATACGAACAGTCACACAGAACAAGTCAAAAGTAATGAATGAAGGCTTTGTTGAGCTTTTCTCCAGAGGAAGACGCATGGTCACAGGGACAGACACTAATGCTCTCAGAACGTCGGAGCACAGCGGGTGGGCACATGGGGCCACTACTTTGCCACGTGCTGGGTCGCACTGGCCTGCGCCAGGTTCCTGTGAGGCACGACCCTGTTGTCGTCCCACAGCTACTGCCCTGTCACTAACCGTCTCCCAGAAATACTGAGGGAACAGATGAAGTGCCTTTCTCCTTCACCTGCAGCAACAAGTCTCTGTAAGAGCCCCAGGGCTGTAGAAAGCTGTATAATGGGCCCTCTGCTGCCTGGTCCAGGAGAAAAGCTGAAGGACCCAAGGTACTCATCTGGAAGAGTCCTGAGTAAAAGGGCCCTGTGGCATCTGGGCTGGGCTTTGTTGGCTCCCTGAAGCTACGTCATTGGCCCCACAGAGGGGACTGCCACAGCTGGATTTCGGAGGTGTGACTGTGCAGCAGTGGTGTGGGCATGGTGGGCTGGTGCCTCTGAGCTGAGACAAGTCCCACAGCAGCCGTGGGAAGGCAGAAGGGCTCTCCACTCCACCTGCTGGCCATGGGACGCCCCCTCATGACAAATGGCAGTGCTCATTTTCCAAAGAAAATACGTTTCCCACTGCATCTTGGTCTCCTCTCCCCTGAACTCAAGCTGACTCATCTGCCTGCCCACGTGGTGGTGTCCCACAGAGCGGGGCTGTGCACAGGGTCCCATGCAGAATCACAGAGTCACGATACCCATGGAGCAGCACCCCGAGGCCCCCATCCCGGTGGACAGACAGCTCCACATTAGAGCATAAGGTGTTCCAAGGGAGAACGATCAGTGTAGAGACTAAGGGGCTCAGAGCTCCCAGGGAGCCCCGTTCCCATGCAGTCACTCGACATGCCCATGCGGGTGATGCCAGTTCTCAGTGCTGAGGAGCACGAACCACCCAACGCAGGAAAACAAGTCAGAAGCACAGCTCCAAAGACCAGGCAGGAGCAGTTTTATCAATAAAATATTTAATCAACTTATCTGTACAAAATATCAAAATGGTTAATGAATGGTAGACAAGCATGTGTAACAATTATATACTGCTATATAACTGTCAAGAAAAATAGAGATTGCTGTTTTACAGTTCATTTACATGTCGATATGTACACTCTATTTAAGCTTGAGAATACATACACACAGTGGGTTTGTACCTGCCCTTGGAGAGCTCCCAGCTGGCTGGCCGGGGTGCGGGCAGCATTCACATCAGCTGCTGCTGCTGCCCAGAGGGCCGGGCTGGGGAGTGGGCAGACAGCCCCCACTCCAGCACCCTACCCTTGGAGTTCTGCCCGGCCCAACCAGTTCTGAAAGATTACTCACAAAGGAGATCTCGGCTTGAGTTCAATGAGGGTTTAAAAACCACACCCCTCCCCTTCTTACAGCAAGTGTCATTGCAAAATGAAAGAGACTTCCAACCATCCCCCAACAGTTCATTTTGTCTGTAGTGGCGGAGGGAATGGCACGGTACTGAGCTGTGACAACGGTGTCGTCCCTTCAAACTGTGCCCATTTCCTTAAATCCCAGGTCTGGAGCCGGATCACACGTGCTGGTTACTGGGCAGGAAGCCCGTCATGCCAGACGCCGCCTCCCAGGGCCTGCGTCAGCAGCCCTGCCTGCTCAGCGTGAAGGCATTCCGCAGAACCCTTCACAGTGAGAGAGCTGCTGCTTTCTATGTTTTTAAAAAGGAAAGAGAAACAGTCCCCTGATAAAGGGCAAATTGCAGTCTGCACCCTAATCCTTGTAAACAATGCATTAACTTCTCATCTGAGGTGACAGACTTCCAGCTAAAAGACCTCAAGTGATACAACTGTGATTCTTTGTCACAGATAACACAAAAGCTGTTTGCACCACAGTATAAAGTACAAAGAAAAAAAACAGCCTGGCCAGGCGTTGGCACAGTAGATAGAGCGTCGGACTGGGACGCAGAGGACCCAGATTCGAGACCCCCAAGGTTGCCAGCTTGAGCGTGGGCTCATCTGGCTTGAGCAAGGCTCACCAGCTTGGACCCAGATTCGAGACCCCCAAGGTTGCCAGCTTGAGCGTGGGCTCATCTGGCTTGAGCAAGGCTCACCAGCTTGGACCCAAGGTCGCTGGCTTGAGCAAGGGGTCACTAGGTCTACTGTAGCCCCCCGGTCAAGGCACATATGAGAAAGCAATCAATGAACAACTAAGGAGCCGCAACGAAGAATTGATGTTTCTCATCTCTCCCTTCCTGTCTGTCTGTCCCTATCTGTCCCTCCCTCTGACTCTGTCTCTGCCACCAAAAAAATTTTAAAAAAATGACTAAGGCTGCTGGTGTTCCATCTGTGACACATTCCAGGTGGAGAACAGCAGGGAAATTCCCATTGCCAGAGTCTCTGTTCCAGGCTGGGAACACTCTACTGAACTGGACGGTCCTTTTCTAACCAGAATGCTGAGGTTCTGACCCAGAGATATTGTATAAGCTGCAGAGAAATAAGCCCTGCTCATGGACGCGCCCCTTCCTCGGGCTGCCTGTGTCCCTCAAACCCGGCTGCTGCTGCCATGAGCCTCAGGGGAACTTGAACACGTGTATTATTTCTGCCCCCAGTGGCCTCCGAGATAAGCGTGCAGACAAGGAAGGTCATTCAACACGCCCTACCGCTGCTTTTCAGACTCCCTCAGCCCACTGAGAAATCCATGTGGGGGCTGCCCACCCGTGTGAGGTCAGAGTCAGTCATAGGGCAGGTACAAATCATGTGCAGCTCCCGGAGGCCACCGGCTCACTGGCCTGGATGCTGCGCTTCCCAGCTGGTGGCCCCGGGAGCATCCCCGAGGGAAGTGTCGCCCTGCTTCCTGGGTCAGTGTGTCTAACTCAACAGCTCTCCTGTGAACCAGCCTTACAGGGACTGTCTGCTGTGTCCGCCACGAGCTCACCTCGACCCTGGGAGTTCCAGCCAAGGTTTCAGGGTCTGGCCGGCAGGTGTCAGAGCGGGATCTAGGCCCAGAACAGGCCCTTACCCCTTTCCTAGATGGAGAGGCTAGGTGTGGTTGTGGCCACCACTGGTCAGATGGAACAACACAGAGGTGATTCTGCAAAGAAGGCAGCCCCCCAGGCCACCTGCTGCCTGGCCTGGTCTCCAGCCACACTCCTATTTGCCGAGGCGGGTGAGAGTGAAAATGCAGAAGCAAACAGCTGGTTACCTCCTGGGCGGTCTGACCGCCAGGTCCAGGGGCACTGGGCATCTGACTGTCAGAAGCTTTTCCTTGCTTTACTAGACAACTTATTTCACATCCCATTGGAGGTGGGGGGGGGGGGGTATAAAACGTTTCTGCAGAAAGAAGTTTGGCAGGCAAAAAAAAAAATGAAAAAAGAAAGAGTGCAGACTGTGCTTCAGACAGCAGCACACTAAGCTGTCCTACCAGCACCCTCCCCCGGCTGCAGAAGCGCCTCTCTCAGGAAGTGGCCTTGAACTCTGCAGCCCTCTGGCCGCTGGAGGGGGGACACATGTAGGAAAGAGCAGTCCTTTCTTCTGCCAGCACAGATGCAGGAAGGGGCCAGCAGCGCTGCTCCGGGAGGTCCACGCGGCAAGAGGAACCCACCCATCGCCCACTGTGCACTTTTAAGGATAAGCATGACCTGAAATGCAAACTAATTTTCGACTACCTACACTCTTTTCACCATCCTAGGTTGCTCTGCGGTGACTCCTGTGGCTGCCATGCCGCCCCAACCCCAACATTCCCTGGCCAGAGAGTCCGTGGCTGAGGCCCAGGCCCCCTGTAGGCATGGCACCTGCACCAACAATTATGCTGAAGCTGGTGCGTGAACATTATAACCCCAGAAAGCATCCCTGAACAAATGAAGCTCACATGGCAGATGTCCAGCCCTCATCACCCCCAGGGATGATGGAGGCCAACTTCCCACCCTCTCCCTCCAGCCACGTCCACTCAGGGACTCTCCGTGGGTGGGAGGTGCGGCCCTCCTGGAAGAACAGGCCTCTCTCACTAGAGTTCCCATGGGAGTCACCTCTCCATGCAGGCCCACACTCCGGTTACAGGTGAAAGCCTGGCACAAAGGAGAAGCCCACCCCAGCCTAAATGGCCAGAAGTCTCTAGGTACAAAAGGCCCAGCCATCTGAAAAATTAGAAATAGCATCTTTTGTACTTTCCCCTGTTTGGCTTTTCTTCATGTTAAACTCTGTCCCTGTTTCCAGCCCGTAAGAAAGGAGAGAGTGAGGAGGGCTTCTGATGGCCCTGGGTCCCTCCCCCGGCAAGCTGGACCAGTGGGGACCATGACTGTGGCCGTGGCCATGACATGGCTGAGCAGGGGCGATGACCAGCTGGGACCTGGTGGAGCAATCCAACCTTACATGGGCTGGCTTGTCTCGCCTGCCCCGGGACACTGAGACAGCCCCAGGCCCCCGTCTGGCCTGCCAACAAGGTGCAAGCTATTCTTTCTGCTACTACTTCCGCAGAGGTGGCAGCAGCAGCAGGTGGGAGCCTTCCCAGGACTCCCCACAGGACAGTCCCAGCCTGAGGGTGGCTCTGTCCATCACTGTGTGAGCACAGGGGAACTCGAGCTGGGTTGGCAGTGCCTCTGCACAGGGACACGGAAAAGGTCCTGGCTTTGGTGATCAGAGCCCATTCCTGAGGCCCTGGTCCGCCCCGCACCTGCCATGCCCCAGGTGGAAATGAAAGCAGCATCCATAAAGCATCAGCAGAATGTCAGAGTATAATGGACACACACGGGCAAGAGCTGGGACTCTGTGAGAGGGGCTCTGGGGCTGGCGTCAGGGAGGGACCTTTCTCAGGCCCACTCACATTCGCCCTGCCTCGCAACTACGAGAGTGAGCTTTGGGACCAGGTAGCATCCTACACCAAAGGGACAAAGGGACTAAGCTGAAGCTCGGGGGAAGGAGGTGATGACCACAATCTGCCTAGACCTCTCAGGAGGCACCTTGTAGAGTTGCAGCAAGGGCAGGCGGCTGTGTGGGCAGGAGCTCACGGTAGGCTCAGCCTGGAGTGTCACTCAGACACCCTCAGAGAGATCTGCCTCTCACTCCCGAGGTTTCCCAACTGCTGGGTCACTGGTCCCCTGCCTGTCCTCCCTTCCCAGTCAGACATTTCTAAGGGGACACCACAGGCCCTTCCTCCCTCCGACAGACAGCTGTTTTCCAGAGCCACTGTCTGCCTGGCCCACCTGACGTCCCACGTGAGACCCCCTGGCCCACAACCCACTGAGAGGCCTGTCTTCCCACCTAGGGGACGTTCTGTATCCCCACTAACATGTTCTTCAGCCGTCAGCAAGGTCCCAATGACACTGGTGGCCCAGAGATGGCTGTAGTGCTCTCTGTCCCCCTCATGGGGTTTTCTGGAGACCAGATTCAAGCATGGGAAGTGTGACTTTTTCTGTGCATAAGCTGCTCTTGGAAAGAATTCAGTTTTTCTCCAGGCTTTAAGAGGAAAAAAATCAGACTGCAATCCCTAGTTCTTTTCTGCTATGAGTGTGAATGAAACTGAACAGGGTGAACGATTTGCAGGATTGGGGTTCTTCTCCAACTGTGCCCACATGGTGCTCAGTACTCTCCCAGGTACTGAGAGCAAGGCTCATGTGAGAAGTCCCTGCACCGGGTCTGTGGGGTCTGACTGCACTGTCACACAAGCCATACCTCCTCTCTTTCCCATGCCACTTTAGCAATAAAACTCCAGGACAGTGGAGTGAAGGTCGGTGTGTACACAATGAAGAGGCCCAGTTCCAGCCTGCTTCCCCACGCTAGGGGACAAAGCTCACCACCCTCCCAGAGAACCCAACCCCGCTGCTTGGGAAACCAGAATTCAACCAGGGAAGCATTTGGGCATTGGTAGACACCGTCACCTGCCAGTGCAGAGGCCTCCCTTAATGCTTAAGCCTGGCTTCCTACAGCAGTGACCAGACTGTCATGGTGTTTGGCAGCTCCACCACCAGCCCTGTTACACCCTGACTGGCCTGCCCTGTGCTCCCCAAGCTGGGGTGCCCAGCCTTCCCCCCTAGCCAGAAGTGGTTTACATGATCTCAATAGTGGTGCACAGTTCTCCCCAACAAAATGAAAAGTTCCACTTCAGAAGGAACACTTGGGTGACCCTGAGCAGGTGGGGCTACGTTCACTCACAGTCCCGACACACTTTACTCCCCGTGCCAGCAGCTCGCCCCTGGGTGGGGCCTGGAGCTCCCAGCTGGGTGATCTGGCCCCATTCCCCATAGCCCAGAAGACAGACAGACAGAGAGTCAAGGGCACTACCAACTGTGCTGGCAGAATCCTTTCTCCACATCTCGTCAAAGCTAGTCTGCCTGAATCTTGGCAGCCAATACCTGTCCGTCTCCACATGTGGCCAGCCCTCCTCTGTCATTTTTACAAAGTGAAACGCATCCTCTCCATTCACCTACTTTTAATTCAGAGCCCTCGGGGCTGAGCAGAGTTGGAGAGGAATGCGGGTGGTCCCTAGTGGTTACATGCAGCTTCAAAGGAAATCCAAGAGGCATTCCTTTTGTTTGGTAAGCAAAGAACACTGAAGGCATCTGGAAGTGTCACTGGCCAAGGACAACACTCCCCTCACCCCAACCCAGTGCAGCCTGGACTCAATCAATACCAAGAAGACATCTATATCACTTCCATCTTGGGAGAAGGCGGTGGTCAGGAGGAAATGGAGAAAATGGACATTTTTTCCTCCTTTTTATGGCTCGGGCTAAATCACATTTCTTCTCATCCTCTATCCCCACCAATTTTTTTGTGGTATCTAGAAAAGTATGAAATTTACTTGCTTTTGTCCAAAGTCTTGCCCCAGGTGGAAATGAAAGCAGCATCCATAAAGCATCAGCAGAATGTCAGAGTATAATGGACACACACGGGCAAGAGCTGTACCCTAGAACTTCTTCAAAAGAGTATTTAGCTCTAGTTTTTCATGAAGTGCCTTTCTAAAACTTCTGGTACTATAACTTTTACCCTTTATCATGACAGGTTTCAGAGCGGTCACCAAGCAATCATTATTAAAATCATAGTTTAAAAAATAAGTGCGGCTTCTCTGGCAAAATCCATAAATGTAATAGTACCATCTCGGCCCAGGCACTGAAATTGGATGGAGGTGTAGGATAGCAGCCACTTTGGGATTTGGGGGTCTAACCTGAAGAGACTGTTGCATTTTCTGGTAATTTATGGCTACCCACCTAGCCACAGCCTATAAATTCACATTACAAGTGTGTTTCCTTCTGCTTTGGGAGAATTTTACAGGATAAAAACGACTCAGGTGGGGCCCTTAAATAAATTAGCTGTAACTGCATCTTTCATCTCCTCCCCCCCTAAGAAGGTAATCACTGAGAGTTAAAATTTGTATAACTATTCCTGGACTTCAGCATGCAAGACGAGCAAGGTGGAATGAAGGCCTCTTGGGGACCCTGCAGAACACCCAGCATGGCCTCAACCAGGAGCACTCTGGAGGGCTACAGGGGTTTTCAAAGGGCTCCCCCGAGCCCAGACAGGTGGGCCCCAGCTCATTTCTCTTCCCTCACCCAACCATTTACACCAGCCACAGAGGACTCCCAGGCAGAAATGAACCTGATAAAGCTATGAAGGCTAACATGTTCGAGCTCCCTTGTCCAGACAGACAATCCTACCATCAACAAGATTCTGGGGCAAACAGGGCCTGGGGGATAGACTTCTACCTCTGCACCCCCCGCGCCAAGGCCTGAACCTTTTGAAGGGGCCACAGCAGCCCCCTGCAAATGCAGGCAGGCAGAGCAAGGATAGGAGGGTTGGCCCTTCCTCCTACTCTGAACCACTGGTTTCAGGGAGCTGAAAGTTCACAAAAGCACTTTTGTGTGGGTGGCTTCACTTCCCATTGCTATCACACTGCCCAAAACTACAGCAACAACACAGTAAAAGTGTGTAAAAGCCGACACAGACTTGATAGCTGAGCACAAGCACATGGCAGCCCACAAGGAGTATGTGCCATGCCACTGCAGGGGCTGTGCCCACCCCCTTTCAAACTCTGAGAGCCTCCTGGCAGCTCCCTGGGAACACTTCCTAGCAGGTCTCCAGGAAAAGCCAGAGCTGTCCTCCTTCCCAATTCCCAGACACTTCAATGGCTTCCTCCGGAGCCCCCAAGGCACAGTCACCACCCCTGGCTGCACAGATGGGAGCTTCAGCAGACCCTGGCAGAGGCAGCGCACCCCAGTTTCAAACCTCTCTCCTGTTCCACTCCTCCTCCCAAAGAAAAATCTTCTTTCCGCTTTCTAAATCATTCCCACTAGGAACTGATTTTAAAAGGGGCAGGGGGTACTGACCTTTGCAGAATTCTAGCAAGCTCTACACTGTGCTCTTTGGAATAAATGTTCACTTTCAAAACTGAGGGGACACATTCCATTTTTAAAGTAAAAGAAAAACAGATAAGGCCTTGGCAGGGACTCCTTCCCATAATTAATCGCCTCGGTGCCACACAAACCTTCAGAGACGGTAGTGCTGCTGTCGTTTTGGGGTGCAACACCTGAAGCACCCACGCGGCCATTGTGCCCCACACTGCGCCAGAAACATAAAGGGGTCAGACAAAACTTGAGCAAGTACCCCTTTAGTTTACCCATTCTGCACCTCCCAATTCCCTACCTGTTCCTACCCAATACAGTGTCTGTTATTTTAACATGAACACCAATCCTCTCCCCGAAGGAGGCAGTAGACGCTAAAGTCATCAGTTGGCAGAATACACTTAGCTGTGACATTCCATAGCATCAGGTCGTCGCTACCCAGGCTTCCGGATGCAGTCACGGTAAATGCGTGCAGGCGTGAACGAGTGTGTAGGTGTGAGTGTGAAGGTGCGCTCTCCATCCAGGCGCTGAGCTGGAGTCCGACCTGCACCCAAGCTTGGTGATGGCCCGCCCGCAGCTGCTCTTCAGCCGGGGGTCCTCCGTGGCGGCGCGCTTCCCCCTCCCGGGCCCGGCCCGCGTGCTACCTGCAGCCGCACGCCTCCACCACCATGTCCTCGTACTGCTTGTAGACCACGTTGTTGGCAGCGTCGATGTAGAGGATGCTGATGGGACTGAGGCGCGCGGGCACGCAGCAGGAGGCCGGCGCCGAATCCGGCGCCATGGAGTTGAGAAGCGTCTGAATGATGGCGTGGTTGGTGGGCTCAAGGTGCGAGCGCAGGGGGAAGTCACAGACGCCCTCGCAGTGATATGCCTGGTAGTCCAGCGGCGCGATGATCCAGTCGTCCCAGCCCAGCTCCTTAAAGTCCACATGCAGCGGCTTGCGGCTGCAGCGGCTCCGGCTCCTGCGCCCGTGGCCCCGGCCCGCGCCCCCGCCCCCGCCGCTGCCCTGCGCGGCCCGAGCCCCGGCCAGCGCAGTCCGCCGCCTCCTGCGACCGCTGAAGACAGCAGTCGGGGACCTGGTGCCGGGCCCCGGGTCCGGCGGCTGTTCTGCAGCCAGGGCCGCCCCGAGTGCGCGGGTCTGGGCACGGATCTCCCGGAACAGGCTCTCCTTCCTCTGCGTTCGGGATGAGACGACCAGCAGCGCGCGATCCTCCGCCGCCGCTCTGCCGCCTCCGGGAGAGCCGAAGCCCAACCAGCTCAGTGCCAGCGGCGCCCGCGCGGGACCCGCTACCGCGCGCAGCAACAAGCAGAACATGCGAGTGGCTCGCGGCTCCCGGCGGTGGCCCCGGACGGCGTCCGCCACGTCGAACACCTCCCAATACGCCCTGTGCAGGGCTTCGGCGGACTTAGAGTACAGCAGGCTCTGCGCACGGGCGGCCTCGGAGCACGTGGACAGCAGCAGTAGCGGCGGGGGAATCGTGCTGCCAGGGCCGGGCTCCGGAGAACCGCGGCGAAGCACCCGAAGTTCCGCGCCTACCACCTCATCGGCGTCGGAAAGGCTGGACACGTCGAACAGGAAGCTCTGGCCAGTGTCGGCTGCCGATTCATCTGCAGAGGACGGGCAGAGAGAGAGAGAGAGAGAGAGAGAGGGGAAGAATGAGAACGAAGTCCGCACTCCTGGCGGCAGGGCGTCCTGACTGCGAATGGCCCCAGATGCGGGAACAGGTTCGCTGGAGCCGGCCCCCGCCCCCGTGTCTCGGCCCCAGCCTGATTCAGAGGAAAGGAAGACTTCGCCCCGACTATCAGGACCGCGCTTTGGTTCATCGATCCCAAAGTCTTTCCACGGCGACAACCCACGCACATCCACTTATTGCTGAGCCAGGAGCCAGGAGCGCACCCCCGCAGCCGACACCAAGGTTTAAGGCAACTAACTACAGTCCCGCTACCTGCCACGGAGCCACGGATTTGCGGAAAGTAGGTCCGACGCCAGACTTTTGGCTGGTGGCGTACAGAAGGACTGGTTGAGCGTATCAGAAGTTCTACACCTCTTCCAAAGCCCGAAGTGCAGGCCGATTGTTTGCCCGGGGTCCGCGCGATACGAAGACTGCTCGTTATTGCCCTGCCGAGCCTCTAAGAGAGCCGCGTTGTCCCGACCGTACGGAACTGAAAACTCTCGGCCCCTTAAAACTCGGCTCCTTCACTACCCTAGCCCAGCCTGGACGTACATTGCAGCCGGCCACGGAGCTCCCCACGCGGGCCGGGGCCCTACGATTCGCCCAGAAGGGGACGCGTCAGCAGGGATCCAGAGACCCTCCAGTGCGTCCGGCCTCCTCGCTTTGCCCAAGGGGAAATGAACCACAAATACCGGTCCCGCTCCACCCAAAGTCTCAGAGCAATGAGCGCTGCTGGTCGCGATCGGAAGCTCCATACTCAGCTGCCCCGGTGTTTCGTCGGCCTCCAATGGAGCGGGGAGCAGCCCAGGAGAGCAAAGAGCCCTCTCAGAAGGGTTAGGGCAGGGTGACTCCTTGCGCAGTGACGGCGGTAAGGTCTCGCCTGCAGGACTCGCAGGTCCCTTCGCTGGCATCTTTTTTCCCTCCGCTATGACTTCTCTCAGGTTTTCATATTTTATTTCTGGTCGTAGATACTTTTTTCTTTCAGGGCTGGGGGTGGAGGGTGTTGAAATTCCACCAAGCAACAGATAAGGAGCTCCCTTTGAAGAGGGTCATATGGTTTCGTTTTGCCCCAAACACAGAAACTGTACAGACTTTTGCTCACCGACCATCGATGCCGGGCCCTCTGCTCTGAGGTCCGAAAGTCTGGGCGCTACCAGCGGCCTCGAAGGACCTCAGGCAGCCCTGCTCCAAGGTAAGGCTCAGGACGGAGAGGGAGGCAGCAGAGGCAATGGGCAAATGCTCCTCCCACCCCCCCAGACACACTCTCTGCACAGCTTTTCCCCCCAGGGCTCGCTCCCTGGAGCACTTTCTCTGAGCCTTCAAGGTGAAGGTGCTGCATCTGCCTCCCTCCAGAGGGAGGAAGGAGAAGAGGCCCTACCAACCTTGCCAACCAAGCCAGAGCCCCAGAAAAGGCTTTGGCTTGGGCTGGGGCTATGGCAGGCCTGACTGAACCAAAGAAAGAGCATCTGGTGCCTCTGGCAGCCTGGAGCCCAGCGCACCACAGCTCCCCAGTGACCTGCAGCACCAGAGGGCTGGGGCTCCCCTGGGCCTGTGTGCCAGGATGCTGCCTTCCTCGAAGTACCCCAGCATCCAGTCCAGGGGAACTGAGCCCCAAATACGAGCCATGGAGGATGCTTGAAAATTCTCAGCAGGATGTCCCTGCACCCAAAGCAAAGCAGTTCTTTTGTAGGCATAGTGTGTGTTTTGGAGGCTGGGTGATCCAGTCACTGCTCCAAGGCAGGGCCCATCTGCAGCAACCCTTCCTTTCCACCCCATTTGCCTTCCTTCCTCTCCTGTCCTCCATGCTGGGTCTCTGGCTGTTTAGAATTAAGACCGAAATTACTTAAATCTTCCTTATCTGTCTGCTTTAATGACATCAATACAGATTAATAAAATCCAGATGACACAGCGATCACCACGGCCTCACCTACGTCCTACCTTTGGAGGGCCTGGCCGGGAGCAAGGTGGGGCGCTTGGTCCGGGAGAGGCCTGCGTTTGTGAACCGTTGCTGGCCCTCCTCTCCTCCCCACACAACGGAGTCCTTTACCTCCGCTGGCCCAGGGGCCCGGTACAAGGCACAGGCACCCATGGCTACACACCTGCACCCTGACGCAGCCTGCTGAGAAGGGCCATCTTCGTACCTGATGAAGCCACCAGCCTCTTGGGGGCCATTTGCTTTAGCCTAATGCCTGCCTCTGTCTCGCATGCCCCTGAGTTACTTTGTACGGCCCCACGAGACTGGGAGCCGCCGAGGTTGCTGCGACTAAGCCACCGCCACTACCGCTACGTACAGTCCCTCTCGTCGGGGCCCTTCCCTCATTTCTCCGGATCTCCGACTCAGCCTGCCTCCTCGGGTAGCCTCGCCGACCACAAGGCCAGAGCAACCCCACAGAGAGACCAACTCAGCCCTCTGGGACCCGGTCCCGCGAGCTCTCGCCACAGTCCAGGCGCAGCAGGTTCGGGCGCTTGGGCCTCGGCGAGGTTTCTAACACCTGAGTCTGGGGCTGGGGCCGCGCCCAGAATGGAATGGAGCGGGGGCGCGTTTCTGGCGGTGACCTCCGCCTAGGACCCGACAGGATGGACAGACGCAGTAGAGGCGTGAGTACCTTGGGTCGCCTGGTCTGCAAAGCCAATGATTGTGTCCGCGTGGCCGGAGCGGCCAGAGCCCGAGGTGGAGGCGGCGGCTGCCCCGGCCGGAGTCCTCCCGGCCAGGCTCCGATAAAGCGACATCATGAACTGGTGCGGCACCACCGAGCCGTTCCTGAAGCCAGAGCCGGTGGCGCGGCGCGAAGCACGGGCCCCGGGAACCGCGGCGGCCGGGGTAACCGAGGCGCCCCCAGCCGCGGCGAGGGTCCGCCCGCCGCTGCCGCCGCCCCCCGGACTCCCGGCCCGCCCTGCCCCCGCCGCTCGCAGCACGGCGGCGGCTTCTAGCCCGTCGCGGGGGCGGCAGGCGCTCAGCAGCCAGAGGCACAGTGCAGCGGCCGCGCTCAGGTCCATGGGCTCCGTGGGCCAGGCGGGCGGGCGGCGCGAGCTCCGTGGCTCCGGGAAGTCCCCCGGCGCCTTTTGAACATAGTGTTTAATAATGGGGGAAGTGTGCGCAGCAAGCAGCGGCCCCCCTTCTCTCCCACCCCACCCCCGCCCAACTCCTGGAGCAGCGCCCCCTGCTGAACATTTTAGTCGCAGCGCAGCGCCTCCTACTCCCGCCTAACGCGGAGTCCAGGGCAGGAGCTCCCCACCCCGTGCCCCGCACGGAACCGCCGAGCCCCTACTCTGGACTAGCGAGTGATACCCGCCAGAGGCTCCGGCACAACCCGGCCCGCCTCCCTTCCCCAGGGCCTTGTGACGACCCCCTCCGCCCACGCTGCGCCCCAAGCCAAATGCGTCCTCGGTATTTGGAGACTCTAGGGAATCTCGCCTACCCACCGCCCGCCCAGCTTCTTCCCCACTCCCCTGCGAAGAAGCACCCGCCCCTCCCCGCCCCTATTCTGCGAGAGCCTGAGACGCCAGAGGTGGGCAGCAGAATGGCTCGGCCCCGCCTGTCGGTGCCGCGAAAAGGTAGCCAAACGCGCACAGGGAGGCCACCGGGGCGCGCAGAGGCCACAAGGGCGCACAGGGCTGCCACAAAGGCCCGCGTTTGATGACTAATTCGGCTGTTCCCCACAATGCCATAGCCACCGAAGAACGGAACGAGCTGCCGGAGCAGGGAAGGGGACCCGTAGAGAAGAGGGCGAGCGGCTGGAAGGGCAGGCCAGAAAGACAGATGGACATGGACCGACACTCGGAAAGCAAAGGTTTGGGCGTGTAACGTGGGCTTAAGCCGAAACCCAGATCTTAAAGGAGAGGAATTACGAAGGCATCACCGAGGTGATGAAGACTCCCGGTGCGGGACTGGCGTCCCAGATTCATCTGTGCGCGGACGGTGACGACCGTCTGCCCGCCGCTAGGGGTCAGGCTAACGGAAACGGGCTACCGGGTGTGTAGAGTGCAGGTAGAAGCCGGGATGGCGGAGGGAGAAGACCTGAAGGAAGCGGGGTGGAGGGATCCCTCTGTTCTTTTCCCCGCTGCGGTTACCGTGCGGGGCTGGGGTCGGTGGAGGGGGCGCCCAGCAGCTGTGACGCCCCGGACCACTCCCACGAGGGCGGCGGGGCACCTGTGTCCGTGGCCTTCAGGGCAGGTTCCCAAGACCACGTCTCAGGGGCAGGAGCAGGGGAGCGTGGTCGTGGGCAGATGTTGGGTCAGCCTCACCAGCACCCAAGTCGTCCCCAGATTGCGGGAACGTCCAGCAGAATGACAAGACAACGTTAGGCAGACGGAGTGGCTGCGCCGACCGGGTCCCAGAAGCAGGGAAGGGTCGTCCTTTTCCTTTAAAATGACATTTGCGCCCGACCTGTGGTGGCGCAGTGGATAAAGCGTCGACCTGGGAACACTGAGGTCGCCAGTTCAAAACCCTGCACTGGTCTGGTCAAGGCACATATCGGAGTTGATGCTTCTAGCTCCTCCTCCCTTTCTCTCTCTCTCTCTCTCTCTCTCTCTCTCTCTCTCTCTCTCTCTTTCCTCTCTAAAATGAATAAATAAAAAAAATTAAAATGACATTTGCTACGGAACTTGATATCTAGACGGGGACGGTGCGTCACGGTCACTTTGAGTGGGTGCTCAGTGTCAACGTGACGTCATAGGATCCAAAGTCTCAGGAGCTGCAACTATCACCAGGATGTGTCGCACTCGGGTGCACTGACAACACCTGACCCAGGCCCCTGAGCTCCCGTGCACCGGCTGCTTCGTCCCACGTGAACTCCTCGCCATCACGTGGCCATCCCAGCCACTGCGGAGACACGGCCACTGCGAAACCGGGACGCATGGACACTGGGGACAGGAGGAAAGGCCTGGTGAGGGGTCACTCCTCGCAGACCCCAGGCGGCTCAGGCGGGCAGAGAAGGGCCCGAGACTAGCTTGAGAAGGTTCGGGCTGTCAGGTGGTGTGGGACAGGAATAACTAGGACTGGGTCTTTGGAGCTGGGTTAGACAGCGGGCGACCAGTAGTCCCCGGGCCCGGCGGGGTTTCACTCGCGCAAGGTCACCAACCAGTAGTCAGTCTTGTCAAGGCTCAGCGTGGGCTTCCTCTTGGGGGTATGGGGAGCCAGGCAGGAGGGAGACTGGGAAGTTGTGCTCTGCGTGCTACTGAGAGCATTTTGAAGGAAATTCCTGTGTTGCCCCAGTGGTCACTGCTGGGTAGCTGTTCATGAGGTCCAGAGGCAGGTGCAGGCAGTTCAGCGAAGGCTGGGGGAAAACTTCGAACTGGAGCTCTAACTTCATTCTGCATCAGTCTGATGACCACCCCCCACCTCCACAGGAGGTGAGTTTGGTTCCAACGCTGAGGAGGGGAAAAACATTCCCGGGTGAGGGGCCTCCACATTCTCACCCCAGATCCTTACCTTGGAGAAGACTTTGCTGTTCACCCATTCCCTGAGAAGTTGTTTGCTTTCTCTGAGCATTTGGTTTCTGATTCAAGTCACAGAACCTGGGGACCTGAAAGAACCTTTTGGGTTAGCTAGACCAGCTTTCCATGCCATGCCTGAATCGTAAGTCGCCCGGGCATCCACACCCAGTCTGCTGCAGGCCTCTCATTGGACCTGTCATTGGGGTCTGGGCCTTTGCATGGGGAAGGGAGGGAAGGAGTAGGGTGGGGTCTTTCCCTAAAGTTCCATCTGGGACCTCTCAAGAGCCCTTCTATTGGGACAAATGCAGAGGGCTAGCAGACACTGCCATCTCCTGGTCACTAGTTGTAACAGTTGTATCACAATGCGGCTGAGTTCTGGCCCACTGGGATCTACCAAGACTCAGGAACTACTTACTGCACCTGGACTGCTTGGGTTGAGCCATCTTACCTGGAGCTGTAAGGTGTCCTGGGATGTGAGGACACATGGACTACACACCACCACTGGGGTCCAGAAGAAGCCTACAGTGCGGGGTCATGGTAAAGATCTGTCTTCCAAACGTTACCTTAGCCATGTACTAGCTCTGTGACCTTGATTAAGCTAAGGTCATTATCCTATCATCCTCCATCTTCTCATCTTTAAATGGGGACAGGGATGCTGCCTGTCAGCGTGTGCAGAAGAGACTTTAAAACAGGCAGGGTCCTTACCACAGCGCCTGGCTCAATAAATGGTGGCTTTTATTGTTTCCTGGACAAGTCCCAGTTTAGCCAAGTTGGAAGGCTACTTAACCTCTGCATTCAGTCTCCTCTGTATGGCCACTGTCTTGGAACCATGTCCTCTCACATGACATGTCCATGGTGAATAACTGTAGTCTGAATGTTCTAGAATTATGTCTCCACTAGATTTTCTTGGAGACCTTTGCTAACTCATAAGATTTTTTTTTAAGCTCGCCTTTCAGAGTAAAAACTGGTAACTTAGAATGTGCAGTGATGAAGTTCTATTCTGGCCACACAAGGAATAGGGGGCCAAGCAGCCTTTCCCTGAGGACATGGGGGCTTCCAGGGAAGAAGGGACCAGAGTGTGTCCCCCGGTCCGGGATGTGAGACCTTGCAGCCGCCCTTGTGGATGGGGACTGGATCAAAGGTGTCCCAATTCACACAGCAGAGTACCGGGCAGGCGCATCACAGCAGACCAGGTCCCATGGGGTTGAGTGGCTGCCTCCGGTCTTCCTGCCCACATGGCGAAGACATCCCTGAGCTTTGTCAACAGGAGGCAGTCACTGAGGCTGCTTACAAAGCTGGGGACTCGTCCCTAAGCTATGGGAACCCGCAGGTGCTCCCCACCTTCTTAGGTAGCGGGTTCATTTCTCAACATGTTAACCTAGGGCAGTGCCCCAGCTAGGTTCTGAACTCCCAGACTTCCTTCCCGGGTTAGATAAAGAGTTGGAGGACTCTAATTGAAATGATGATTCTTATTGCTGGGGACACACATCTGAAAGAATTCATAAAAACATTGGGTGACAGAAACAGAATCCCCAAAACCACCAGCAAATCAATGCAAATAAAAAGAAGTGAGATACTATTTTTCTTTACCTCTCAGGTTAGTAAAACCAAAGAAAATATAATGCATTATGTAGTTTTTCTACAATGAGCATGAATTCTTTCTAGATAATAGTTCTATAAAAATCCCTTGCTCCCCTCTGCTTCAGTGTGGAAGAGGGCGCCACACCCATGGTTCCCAACTTTGCCCTCCAGTCCCCTCCTGCACCACCTGACTGTGCCCTCATCCTCCTAGGCATTGTTCATACACACCAGTCCCCATCCTGAAATACATGCTTCCCTTTGTTCATTCTGTGAGCCCTCTCCCTTCTGCAGGATAAATGTAAACTGCATGGTCAAGTGCAGGCTCCTAAGGGCTCCTACTGCCCCCTCTACCAGCACCCCTCCCTACACGCTTCTTCCCAGCTCCCCAAGCTCACTGGGGCTCTCCTGAGACACCCTCGCTTTGCATTGCTGCCCAGAACACCTTTATTAAGGTGACCAACTTTTTTCAATGAAAAGGAGGACATGTAGGAGGACACTTTTTGAGGGAGGACTATCCTCCCTAAAGGAGGACGGTTGGTCACCTTACCTTTACCTCTTCCCTTCCTTCTACTCAATCATCCCAGTTTTCAGGTCAAGCCTATCTGAGTATCTTACAGTTGTACCAACAAGGAACCCATTGCAGAAATTCCACTGACAGTGTTTTGAGAATCACACAAGAAGACCTAAGAAAGAGTCCATCCAGGGCTGCTGTGATGATAGTTCATGTGCCATCAGTTCCCCAGCCTCTTCTGGCCCCAAGTTCACACCTGTGCCTCATTCCACAAGATGGCCCTACCTCTCCAGCATTACAGCTCTTCTCCAGGCAGAAGACAAGGAAGGAGCAAAGAGTTTTCTCCTAGCAAGGTAAACTTTCCATAGGTACTCCCATAGAGGTGGCCAGAATTCTATCTCCAGGGCCCTTCTCACTGCAAGGGAGACTGGGAGCAAGCTGTTCACCTTTCCAACCTCCCTGTTGGTAAAAGGCAAACAGGAAGTGGGTTGTGAAGGGCTTTGGGGCAGTTTATCTATAGTCCCTGCCACGTTTCATTTGCCACATTTTCTCATTTAATTCACAGCAGCGCTAGGAATGAAAAGTTTCTGTTATGCCCATTTCACCAGTGAGGAAGCCAAGGCTCAGAGATCACATCCACATCCACTTTTTCATGACCCAGGTCTGGCTGCACCTCCTCCTGGGAGAACTCCTGCATGCCCACCCCCAGCAGAGGTGGTCACAGGCCCCTTCCTGTGCACCCTGGGCCTCCTTCTATGGACATCTCCATCTGCCCCTGAGTGCAGGGTGAGCCCCACCAGGGAAGTCTGTGTTTTCTGCATTCCCAGAGCCTGCCATCCCCCGACCTCGAGCTGTGTCCATGAATGTTTTGTGAGTGACGAGGGCGGTCACTCGGGGATCCCAGCCCCCTGAAGTGCTAACACACCACTTTCAAGGACAGAAACAAATCAGCAGGTCCCTAGAAGACCCGCCTTGCCAGAAAGAAGAGCAACATCATGCCTGGCCTGGCCAGAGCTCAGCTCAGACTTTCTGTGGACTATGGTGTCTCTAACAAACGGACAAACAGATGGACTGGACCAGCACTGAGGCCCCGTGACTTCCTGGGATACCAAGCCTGGCACGTCCCTCCCAGGGGGCTGTTAAGGGGACTGTGAGATCCTCTGCAATGTGGTTTACGTTACTGCAGTTTCAGCCCTGGAAGCGGCTCCCTGAGTCAGGCAGGAGGTGGAGATATCAGATTTGGATCCCATATTTCAGGCATTGTATGCAATTATCAACTGGAGCCACAGAGGAGCATGCAGGGCCCACAGGGGCAAAAGATGGGATTGCTTTCGGGGATGGGGTCACTTTCATGGGAAGCCAGTTGCATTCTTGGCAGACCCAGGTGTGTCAAGTCCCCTATAATGTATATTCGGGAACACTGGGGCCAGGGGAGACTCATCTGCCTGCAAGACGTTGGTGTCAGCACATGGCCAACTCCAGTCATGATGGGCATTTCCTCTTCCCAGCCCCTCCACGTGTGCTACCCCTAGAACACAAGTGCCTCCTTAGCCCTCCTGGGCTCTCTCCACAGGCTCTCACTTAGGGGTGGAGGGCAAGCCCCACATGAAGGTCTCCATCCCAAGCCTGTCTTCTGAGGGCCAGAGTCACAGATCCACTCACCGCGATGTCCACAGGCCCTTAAACACCACCTGTCTGAAATGAGATTTAACACCCAAATGAAACTGTGCCCCTTCTCCAGGTGTCTTGTCCCAGTGATTGGTACCACCATCCAGCCACACACAGGAGCTAGACTTTTTAATAGTGGCTTCTTAACCCCACCCCTGGACCTCTGCCCTGCTCACATTCGCTTGATTCCAGGTCTTGGCCAACTCCATCCCACATGTCTGTCTCCCCTGCACCCTTATCTCAACCTGGGCAGCCCTCACCCTCGCTCAGGACACCATCATCTCCAGTCTGGATTGTCCCTCCTTATCTCCGGCATCACAGGTTCCAAACCACTGTCCACAGCATCCTGGTCGGGCCACTCTTAGGTTTGCAAACCTGCCATGGACTATGAGCGGCCTCAGGATCAGCCTGAAGCCCTCAGCCTGGGGCACACGGCTCTCCATGTCCTGCCCCCTGCCTGCTCCTTCCTGCTGACCTCCCTTCACCCCTTGTTCCCTGCTCCCTATGATCCTTCTTGTCTCCAGACTTCATAGATGATGCTGCTTCTACTCAGTCCTAGTCCTCCCTGTTTCTTCAGGTTTGCCTTGGACTTCGACTCCTTCCAAAAGCCTTCTCTGACCCCCACCCCACTGCAATTGTAAGACAAAGGAGCTCACTGATGGCAGCGACTGTACCTTACTCACTGCATGTTCTTAGTGCCCAGCATGTCTCATATGTTGCCTGAGTGAGTGAGCAATATTCACTGTTCAGTGGGCTGTCGCTGCCCAGGCGCGGTGCTGAGGCTACACTCTTCCTTCCTCGGAAGTGGGCATGGCCATGCAAACAAGACCTGGGGACTGTTTGCTACCGTGAACCTTGCGAGGGACGGGCAGGTGGCAGGTGGCAGGCAGAGCCGACAACGACTGTGTCTCCTGCAGAACTGTCATTGGTTCACTCATCCTTCCATTCACTGTTGCTCATCTTCGCTACAGACACATTTGAAACAGATCCAAAAAGAATGTAAATGTATCTATTCAGTAGCTACATTGGGAAAAGTAATTTCTTTTCCACAACTCTTGGCTGTAGGATTTCTATCTTCATGGTAATCTGCCTGGAATACAGGTTGCACTGATGTTGGGCATGATGACGGGGAGGGCTGCAGAGTTGAGGTTCAGGCAACACCCTTCCGTCCCTCCTGGGGGAGAGATGATGAACATCACCCCATCGCGCGTTCTGGTGCCACTAGATCCCAGCTTCTATTCTTTGTCACTGGGGCTTCCCATGGAGAGAACACATAAGGGAAAGGGGCGTTTGCATGGTTCTCCTAGCCCTGTTTCCAGACTCAGTTTTCCTTTTCTTGGGCCACTTTGACAGGTGACACACCCTCTGCATCTCACCCCATGGAGAGGTGAGTCGACTATGAGATGATCTATTATATCCCACATGTCTTTGTCCCTGAGGTGAGCGGGCCCAGGGACCTCATTGCCCTACCCAGCTGTGGCCAGTGGAGGCAGGCCCGGCACATTACATGAGCACACAGGGGACGGAGCCAGGAGCTTGAATAGGGGCAGGAGAGGGATGTTGGAGGCAGCAGGTCTATCGGGGCCCTCAGAGTACAGGGCTGGGGTGTCCTTCCCCTGAGTAGCTCCAGATCCTCCACAGGTCCTGGAGCCAAGGCCCCCTTGGCAGGTACCAGTGAATGAGAGAATGAATGAATGCAGAGAGAGAAGAATAGTTTTGTGATAGAGTCTGACCAGCAGAGGAAACTGAGCTGAAAATCCCGTTGTTGATCAAATATGATATATACAGTATGTTTGCTCACTTATAGTTTGCATTGGGTATGGGAGACAGGCTGTAAATAGGCATGGTTGTTATAGCCTAAGGCTGTGATGGCGAACCTATGGCATGCCTTTCAGCACTGACACGCATAGCCATTTTCGATGACACACGGCCGCATGCGGCGGCATACCAGAGAAGTATGGGGCTGCATGCCGAGAAGTACGTTTCATCCTCGGCTCCTGCACGGCCAGGTGCAGTAGCCGAGGATAAAACATTTGCTGTAGTGTAGACACTCTGTGCCAGAGGTCTGTAGGCCAAAAACAGTTTTGTTATTTAAATTATAAATATCGCAAAATTATGATTTTTTTTCTTGAAGTGACACACCACCCGAGTTATGCTCGGATTTTTGGTGAATTTTGATGCACCAAGCTCAAAAGATTGCCCATCACTGGCCTAAGGCTTAGTTTTGAGACTAAGCCTTTCCCACCCTAAGTGACTTTGTATCAGAGACTTCCTTGTTTGTATGTAGTATAAAGGTTTTGATTTCTACACTATAAAATGGGGCAGACCAGGAGCTTGCTCTCTCTCAGTTCCTGAGATTAGCATTAGAAAGGTAGAGCAGAGTGCTAAAGGACAAGCCAGTTTGTGCAGAGAGAAGGAGATGGGGAACAGAGGTGAATAAGGTTGGTGAGGTACAAACCTTTGATTCTAGGAACTCAGATAAGTCAGTGGTTTTGGGAGCCTGTATGACCAGGAGCCACCATTGTGGCCATTCACATGCAGGTTCCCATTGGATTCAGGCAGACAGTGAAGAAATGGCGGAGTCGAAGGATGGTGGACAATTCTGTGTATTGGTGTCTCACCAAGACAGGCAAGCCACAAGATAACACAAGGGATCAGGGAGACTCCTGCAATGGTGATAGCAGGAACCAAAAGAGCAAGCTCAGGGATAACTTTTGCCTTACCCAACCAGACAACTTCCAAGAATTTAACTGATACTCAGGTCCTTGTAATTTGTTCTTGTTGACTGCCCAGCCACATGCTTTCAAATGGGATAGCAGGGAAGGGACTACTTGCTCCAATTCTGGAAGAGAATCGCTAGTTAGCATAATATCATTGTTGGGCAGATAAAATATAATATGCTCACTTTGTTAAAGATGGCACTGCCCACATGGAAGCCCATCACCCAGGTGATATTATTTGCCCTTATGCTTGGGATGGGTGTGGGGGAAAAGCTGTAATGTAAGCAGGCCCGGTCGTTATAGCTTAAAGCTTTGTTTTAAGAGTAAGCTTTTCCCCACGCCCTTGACTGATTGGATGATGTGGGGTGGTGCGCTCTCCTGAGGAATCCCATTGTGCCTCGAATGGGTGGCTTTGTATTGGAGACTTCCTTGTTTGTGTAATTGGATTGGAGATTTTGATTTTACACTATAAAGTGGGACAGACCAGTAGCTTGCTCTCTCTTGGTTCCTGAAGTATTAGAGAGGAGAGCAGATTAAGGCCACGTGGAGGCCAGGAGAAGCAGCTAAGATGGCAGAGTGCTGAGGGAGAAGCCAGTTTGTGCAAAGTTTGTGCTGGAGGAGATGGGGAACAGAAGTGAATAAATCTGGTGAGCTAGAAACCTTTGATTTTAGGAAACTTGGATAAGTCAGTAGCTTTGTGAGCACTGAATGAGTGGGTTTTGGAGCCCAGTGTGTGTTTCTGCTTGCCCACCGGGTGCAAGCTAGAATTAAAGCTGATGGCTCACCAGTTCTTGGCTCCATTGTTTCATTACCGACTGTCCAAATCTAATGCGAACCTGCATGGGTCAGGCGGCTGTGATCCTGACCCCGACTACTGGCTTTACCATCATCAATATAATGATACACGCAAACTGCCTCTGGCTGTTTCCATTTAGCCAGATCAGCAGCAACCAGTCCATGGCACAAGGTGGGGCTATGCAAATAACCCTGGGGTAATACTGTAAAGGTCCATTGTCTCCTTTCCCAACTGAAGGCAAATTGGTCTTGATTCTGTGCAGCTATATCAATAAAGAAGAAAGCATTGGCCAAGTCTGCCACAGAGTGGTATGTCCTCAACTCATGGCTTAACCGATCCATCATGTTAGCTATTGAGGGAACAGCAGCGTGCAAAGGGGGAACAACTTTGTTAAGTTCTCTGTAATCTACTGTCATTCTCCAGGTTCCGTGTGGTTTGCGCACAGGCCATACCGGGGAGTTGTAAGGGCTGTGTGCTGGCCGGATGATCCCAACTTTTCTAGTTCAAGGACTGTCCCTGTGATTTCTTCATAACCACCTGGCAGGCGGTACTGCTTGGTGTTAGTCACATGCCGAGGAATGGGCAATTGCAAAGGGGAATGTAATACGTGTCCCCGCAGCACTGCCTTCACAACCCTGATCCACAGCCAGAACTCCCCGGCTGTAGTTTCCAACCACAGTCCTTGCAAGATATCTACCCAAAAAATATATTCAGGAATAGGGGATACATACACCTTATATGGCTTAGGAGGCAGTCTTCCTATCCCCAATGGAATGGTTATTGGCTTCACTTGAACAGTTTGGCCCCCATAACTGTCAATGGCCACTGGGGTCCCAGCAAACCACTTTGGGTTCCCATAGAGGAGGGAACATTCTGTACCTGTATCCACCAAGGCCAACACTGATTGTACATTGGAAGGGGACCAGTGGATAGCCAGTTCCACGTGTGGTCTCCGGTCCCCGCCCATCCCTGTTAGATGGGTCCCTTGGCCCTTTCCCTATTCAAACTGGTACAATGGGTCTTGGGAGTTCTCCTCTCCCTCGGCCGTCTCTATCATATAATCTTGTAACCAAGCTGCCCGTGCACCAAACGTTTTATTGGTAGCTGCTGGGGCCTTTCATCTCAGTGGCTGGAACCTCTGTTCTTGTTTAAGCTGTCGCCAAAGCTCCAAAAGAATTTTATTATACTGTCCATCCAATTTCCCCTTATCTGCTCCAGCCGCAATCAAATCTGTGTTCAGGTAACCCTTATAGTCCCATTTCCCTTCTTAGTTGGGGGGCAACATAGGCAGCAGCCCTCACTGCTTTATGATCCCGAGTGGCATCCAGCTCTCCCAAATCTGCTACCATCTGTGTAACTGCATTGATGGGCTGCCCCACATAGGGACCCAATATAGCCATAAGTGACCCAAAAAGGGCTGAAGGGGCACTAGCAAGGATAAATTCCCTCATTTTTGCCGTAAACACTTCCTCGTCTGGCCCACGGGACCCAGGATTGAAAACAGCATTCTTCATACCTAGTTCCTGAAGGACCTTTACTAACTCATTGTAGCACTGCCACTGACTCATTGCCCCTGGCAATTCTCCAGCATTCTGCCAGACCATATGAATGGTGGCCATCACCCATTCTAATAGGGTATGGTCTCCTGGGTTGCCATGGCAGTTCTGAAGATGATGCCTCAAGGAGGAGTGTGTGGTAATGGTGGCCAATTTCTCCATCTCTGTTCTAGAGAGCATGACGCCATCCACCCCTATGTCCCATAATCGTAGTAACCAGGCTACCAGTGATTCAGTAGTGTTGGGCAGATAAAATATATTATGCTCACTTTGTTAAAGATGGCGCTGCCCACATGGAAGTTCGTTGATATTAATATGTGTTCTGGAACAGGCTGTGGGCAGGCCGGGTCGTTATAGCCTAAGGCTTAGTTTAAGAGTAAACTCTTCTCCACACCCTTGACCTAATGGATGATGTAGGGTGGTGCACTTTCCTGAGGAATTCCATTATGCCTCAGATGGGTGGCTTTGTATCAGAGACTTTCTTGTATGCATAATTGGATTAAAGGTTTGGATTTTCTAGGCTATAAACTGGGGCAGTCTGGGAGCTTGATCTCTCTCTCTTGGTTCCTGAGTTCCTGAGGTTAGTATTAGAGAGCAGAGCAGATTAAGGCCATGTGGAGGAGAAGTAGCCAATATGGCAGAGTGCTGAGGAAGAAGCCAGTTTGTTAAGAGTTTGTGCAGGAGGAGATGGGAAACAGAGGTGAATAAGTCTGTTGAGCTAGAAACCTTTGATTCTAGGAAACTCGGATAAGTCAGTAGCTTTTTGAGCACTGAATGTGTGGGTTTTGGAGCCCAGTGTGTGTTTTTGCTTGCCCGCCGGGTGCAAGCTAGAATTAAAGCTGATGGCTCACCAGTTCTTGGCTCCGTAGTTTCGTTACCGACTGTTCGAATCTAATGAGAACCTGCATTGGCCAGGCTGTTGTGATGGTAGCCTCGGCTACTGTCTTTACAAGTAGGTTTCTGCCTAAATTGTGCCCCAACTCCATCAGCTCTGCCTGGGTATAGGGCCGGAACACAGAGTGTTCCTTTACCTGGGCAGGAGGCTGTGGCTGCCCCTGAGGGACTCTTCGCTGCTGGGTCTTTACCTTCTTGGCGACCAGTGGTCGGGCTCTCAGTGCACATATAGCAGCTTCAGCCTGAGCCTTCTCATCCTCAGAAGAGGAGTTGCAAGCGCCTGCTCCCACTGACTCAAAGCCAATCCACCAGCACGGATGCTGCTGCTCCTTTGGCGACCATTTAGGCTCCTGTCGCTGCTGGGTTTTGGCCAGAAGCTGAGACTCGAGCTCTTGAATCCGCAGTTGTTTCTCCAACAACTGCCAGTGCAAACGTTCAGCTTCCAGGGCAAACTGCATCTTGTGAAGTCATAATTCCTTCTCCAGTGCTCACACCAATTCCAGCCTTTTCTGCCATTTGATTTGCAATTCATACTGAAGCTTTCGACGTCAGGAAGCTTCTCGCAGAGAACTCCTGGTTTCCTCTTGAGTAAAAAACAGGTAGCCCACGGCCCCTAAAAGAACATCCATGGGGAGCCAGAGCAGCAATCAGTCCTCTACCCTACCCCTCAAGCGTGGCAGCCCCATACTGATCTCTGAATCCTACCACAAACTACGCCAGTTGTATGGCCAGAAGCCGCCATCGTGGCCATTCAGGTTCCCATTGGATTTGGGCAGATGGTAAAGAAATGGTGGAGTCAGAGGATGGTGGGCCATTCTGTTTATTGGTGTCTCACCAAGACAGGCAAGCCACAAGAGAAGACAAGGGAAAAGAAGAAAACCTGCTTTTCCCATGAAGGGAAAGGGATCAGGGAGGCCCCTGCAAATGGTGATAGCAGGAACAGAGAGAGAGCAAGCTCCTGGCCTGCCCCACTTTATAATGTAGAATCAAAACCTTTAATCCAATCTACAAACAGGGAAGTCTCTGATACAAAGTCACTTATCTGAGGCATAATGGAAGGATTCCTTATGAGAGTGCACCACCCTACATCATCCAATCAGTCAAAGATGTGGGGAAAGCTTACTCTTAAAACTAAGCCTTAGGCTATAACGACCTGGCCTGCTTACATCCTGTCCCCCACACCCAATAATATAATTAAGCCCATCCCAAGCATAAGGATGGGCATAGTTAATATCACCTGGGTGATGGGCTTCCATGTGGGCAGTGTCATCTTTAACAAAGTGAGCATAATATATTTTATCTGCCCAACAGGAGGAGATTTATTAAATATGCCGGCCACATATGGCTGACACGGGGCAGTTTCAAACCCAAATTATGTGTGCCAAATACCTTTCTGGGGCTGGTAATATACCCTTGATCACACATGGGCTGGGGAGAGCATGACATCATGGCACAAGCTACAACATTTGTTTAGGGCAGAGGTAGTCAACCTTTTTATACCTACTGCCCACTTTTGTATCTCTGTTAGTAGTAAAATTTTCTAACCGCTCACCGGTTGCACAGTAATGGTGATTTATAAAGTAGGGAAGTAACTTTACTTTATAAAATTTATAAAGCAGAGTTACAGCAAGTTAAAGCATATAATAATAATTACTTACCAAGTACTTTATGTCTGATTTTCACTATGTTTGGTAGAATAAATTTTTATAAAACAACTCTTGGGCAGATAAAATATATTATGCTCACTTTGTTAAAGATGGCGCTGCCCACATGGAAGTTCATTGATATTAATGTGTGTTCTGGAACAGGCTGTGGGCAGGCCGGGTCATTGTAGCCTAAGGCTTAGTTTAAGAGTAAGCTCTTCCCCACACCCTTGACTGATTGGATAATGTAGGGTGGTGCACTCTCCTGAGGAATCCCATTATACAGAGACTTCCCTGTTTGTATAATTGGATTAAAGGTTTTGATTCTACGGTATAAAGTGGGAGAGACCAGTAGCTTGATCTCTCTCTCTCTTGGTTCCTGAGTTCCTGAGGTTAGTATTAGAGAGGAGAGCAGATTAAGGCCATGTGGAGGAGAAGTAACCAAGATGGCAGAGTGCTGAGGAAGAAGCCAGTTTGTGCAGAGTTTGTGCAAGAGGAGATGGGAAACAGAGGTGAATAAGTCTGTTGAGCTAGAAACCTTTGATTCTAGGAAACTCGGATAAGTCAGTAGCTTTGTGAGCACTGAATGAGTGGGTTTTGGAGCCCAGTGTGTGTTTTTGCTTGCCCGCCGGGTGCAAGCTAGAATTAAAGCTGATGGCTCACCAGTTCTTGGCTCCTGTGTTTCATTACCGACTGTTCGAATCCTATGCGAACCTGCATGGGTCCGGTGGCTGTGATCCCGGCCTTGACTACTGGCTTTACATTAACTTACTATAGTTAAATCTATTTTTTTAATTTATACTTTGGTTGCTCTGCTACCACCCACCATGAAAGCTGGAATGCCCACTAGTGGGCGATAGGGACTAGGTTGACTACCACTGGTCTAGGGCAGGAGTCCCCAAACATTTTACACGGTGGGCCAGTTCACTGTCCCTCAGACCATTGGAGGGCCGGACTACAAAAAACACTGAACAAATCCCTATGCACACTGCACATATCTTATTTTAAAGTAAAAAAACAAAACGGGAACAAATACAATATTTAAAATAAAGAATAAGTAAATTTAAATAAACAAACTGATCAGTATTTCAATGGTGTAAGGCCAGGAGCCGCCATCATGGCTATTGGGCAGATAAAATATATTATGCTCACTTTGTTAAAGATGGCGCTGCCCACATGGAAGTTCGTTGATATTAATGTGTGTTCTAGAACAGGCTGTGGGCAGGCCAGGTCATTATAGCCTAAGGCTTAGTTTAAGAGTAAACTCTTCCCTACACCCTTGACTGATTGGATGATGTAGGGTGGTGCACTCTCCTGAGGAATCCCATTATGCCTCAGATGGGTGGCTTTGTATCAGAGACTTTCTTGTCTGTAGATTGGATTAAGGGTTTGGATTTTCTATGCTATAAACTGGGGCAGTCCGGGAGCTTGCTCTCTCTCAGTTCCTGGGTTCCTGAGCTTAGTATTAGAGAGGAGAGCAGAGTAAGGCCACGTGAAGGCCAGGAGAAGCAGCCGAGATGGCAGAGTGCTGAGGAGGAAGCCAGTTTGTTAAGAGTTTGAGCAGGAGGAGATGGGAAACAGAGGTGAATAAGTCTGGTGAGCTGGAAAGCTTTGATGCTAGGAAACTCGGATAAGTCAGTAGCTTTGTGAACACTGAATGTGTGGGTTTGGGAGCCCAGTGTGTGTTTTTGCTTGCCCGCTGGGTGCAAGCTAGAATTAAAGCTGATGGCTCACCAGTTCTTGGCTCCTGTGTTTCATTACCGACTGTTCGAATCCAATGTGAACCTGCATGGGTCAGGCGGCTGTGATCCTGACCGCGACTACTGGCTTTACAGTGGCCATTCATATGCAGGTTCCCATTGGATTCAGGCAGATGGTGAAGAAATGGTGGAGTTGGAGGATGGTAGGCCATTCTGTTTATTGGTGTCTCACCAAGACAGGCAAGCCACAAGAGAAGACAAGGGAAAAGCAAAAAACCAGCTTTTCTTATGGAGGGCAAGGGATCAGGGATGCCCCTGCAATGGTGATAGCAGGAACCAGAGAGAGCAAGCTCCCGGTCTGCCCCACTTTATAGCGTAGATTCAAAACCTTAATCCAATCTACAAACAAGGAAGTCTCTGATACAAAGTCACTTATCTGAGACATACAGGAGGATTCCTCATGAGAGTGCACCACCCTACATCATCCAATCAGTTAAGGGTGTGGGGAAAAGCTCACTCTTAAAACCTGCACGTGGGCAGCGCCATCTTTAACAAAGTGAGCATAATATATTTTATATGCCCAGCAAATGGGAACTATGGGTGCTGATGCATCCTGTGCTCCTCTCACTGACCACCAATGAAAAAGGTGCCCCTTCCAGAAGTGCGGCAGGGGCCAGATAAATGGCCTCAGGGGGCTGCAGGCCTTAGTTTGGCTACCTCTGGTCTAGGGGATACACAGAAACATTAAGACTTTGAAGGTAACACAATCAAAGATGTTTACAAATCTTTCATGGTTCCTCTTCCCTCCTTTGCCTAGAGGTATGTTACTCTTAAGATTCCAGGAAGGGGGAGGAACTACAATCAATGTAGGGTGGTATATAAATCCTGTCTCCCATTGAAAGAGAAGTTTCTCAGTTAAACTTTATTTCAGATTTAAAACTAAATGACCCATTGTTTTTGCAAGCCAGAAACTTCTACATTCTTCTCCCTCCCCTCCCCAAAGGAAGAACAGGACAGGAGAACCTGACCTTTCCTCCTAGAATATCAATATTAATTTCTCAGCTTTTTGGTACCTTGCTACACTAGTTTATAGGTCCTTGCAAAGAGGTGGAAAGTTTGTTGATCGTAGTTCCAGGGTGGTGGGATGGAGAAGGGGGCTAATTTTGTGGAAAATGCAGTCAAGCAGAAGCCCTACCTCCTCTTCACAGAGGTTGGGGAACAGCTCAGGGTGGGGTTGTCCTTAGGAAGGGAGGGTCAGAGCAAGATGGCACCTGGAGGCAGGGGATGGCACACAGAGCAGAAGACAGTTTGAGGGAAGTTTTGGGTCACAAACTCTCTCCTTGACCAAACTCAGACTTCTCTGAATCCTCTTCTCCACTAGACCTTGACCTCGACATTTGCCCCCTCCCTCTCTGGCTTGCCTAGTTCAATCTTAGCAAGAATGCTGCTGAGTCAGCTTAGAAAGCATCTCCCACACTGGATATTGTTGTAAAGCACCGTACCTCACTTCCGTGGGTTTATGTAGAGACACCAAGTTCAGATGAATTTTGAAGGGTTTTATTAAAAGGAGATTTATTAATATGCTGGCCGCATATGACTGACATGGGGCATATCTGACCCAAATCGTGCAGCCCCAAAGGTATTTCAGAGGCTGGTTATATATACCCTTTGACCACACACAGGCACGGGGGGGGGGGGCATGACAGCATGACACAATCATTAACAAGATTATAACATTTGTCTATGGGATTTAAAAAAATGTTTAAAACTTTCAAGGTAATACAGGCAAAGACATTTACAAAGCTTTTAGTGTCTATCTCCCCTCCGTTGCCTAGAGTAATCTCAGGATTCCAGGAAGGGAGGGAGAGCCAAAATCAGTGTAGTATGGTATGTAAATTTTGTCTCTTATTGAAAGGGAAAGGAAGCTCTTCATATAACCTTAATCCTTTCAGAGTACTAAAACCAAATGACCCACTTGTCCTTGTAAGTCAGGAGATTTCTATATCCTTCTCCCTCCATTTTCCAAAGAAAGGACAGAACAGAAAACCTGACATTTCCTCTTTAAAATAGTGTTGCCAATACAGTGGTACTTTGAGATACAAGTTTATTTTGTCCTGTAAGCGAGCTCATAAGTCAGTCAACTCATATATCAAACAAATTTCTCCCATTTAAAATAACTGAAATAGATTTAATCCATTCCACTCCTGTGAAACATCCCCAAACCATCCTTAATTATGAAAAATGTTTTTAGTTAAGAAACACACATGTATACTTTACCAATGCATAAAAAAATTATGAAATAAAAGAAAAAAGTGTTATTTAGTACTGTATTCTTACCTTGGAGACAGACAAATGTGGCTACAGAGGTGAATGGCAGAGGAGGAGGGAGGGAGGAAGGGATGCAGGCACTGTAGACACGTGTTGGTCAAATAAGTTTGTAAATATGATATATACCAGGGGTGCTCAATACGCTGATCATGATCTACTGGTAGATCGCGAAGAAAGTGTGGGTAGATTGCATGACATTAAAAAGACATTTGTCTTTTGATTGGCATACAGAGTAGCCAATCTGACGCCTGAACTTTTCACATCCTACGCATGAGCGTTAAACCACGCTAACTTGTTCAGTTACGTTGCTGCGTAGTTAGCCTTCAATTTATTTAAACTAAATACAACAAACGGTGTTGGGCAGATAAAATATACTATGCTCACTTTGTTAAAGATGGTGCTGCCCACATGGAAGTTTGTTGATATTAATGTGTGTTCGGGGACAGGCTGTGGGCAGGCTGGGTCGTTATAGCCTAAGGCTTAGTTTTAAGAGTAAGCTTTTCCCCACACCCTTGACTGATTGGATGGTGTGGAGTGGTGTGCTCTCTTGAGGAATCCCATTATGCTTCAGATGGGTGACTTTGTATTAAAGAGTTCCTTGTGTGTAGATTGGATTAAAGGTTTTGAATCTACACTATAAAGTAGGGCAGACCAGGAGCTTACTCTCTCTTGGTTCCTGAGGTATTAGAGAGGAGAGCAGATTAAGGCCACGTGGAGGCCAGGAGAAGCAGCCAAGATGGCAGAGTGCTGAGGGAGAAGCCAGTTTGTGCAGAGTTTGTGCTGGAGAAGGAGATGGGGAACAGAGGTGAATAAGTCTGGTGAGCTAGAAACCTTTGATTCTAGGAAACTCAGATAAATCAGTAGCTTTGTGAGCACTGAATGAGTGGGTTTTGGAGCCCAGTGTGTGTTTTTGCTTGCCCACCGGGTGCAAGCTAGAATTAAAGCTGATGGCTCACCAGTTTTTGGCTCCATTGTTTCATTACCGTCTGTTCGAATCCAATTTGAACCTGCACGGGTCAGGTTGCTGTGATCCTGACCCTGACTACTGGCTATACAAATGGTATAAAAATAAGTGCCGTAGCTGGTTCGAGTAAGAAGCCTAAAACCTACCACTTTCATACAGAATGGGAGGGGAGTTTTTTTACTATGTCTATGTGCCATTGCTATTCCAAAGAAGGGAAATGTGGGGCGGCTTTTTCGGACTTTTCATAAAAACTATGACATTGACTTTCCTCCGAAAAGACAGCTGAGGAGAAAGGTAAAAGAAGAATATACAATATTAAATAGTAATAATAGTAACTTAAATAATGATAATATAGAAGAAATAAATTTATGTTTTGCATTTTTATTGTAGGTAGATCATTTTGACTTGGTCATCTTCTAAGTAGCTCGCAAGCTGAAAATGTGTGAGCACCCCTGATATATACGTTTGCTCGTTTATAGTTTGCATTGGATGTGAGGGACAGGCTATAAGCAGGCAGCATCCTTATAACCTAAGGCTTAGTTTTAAGACTAAGCTTTTCCTCACACCCTTGAATGTTGCAGGATAGGGGGTGGTGCAATCTCATGAGGAATCCCATTATACCTCAGATAAGTGACTTTGTATCAGAGACTTCCTTGTTTGTATATTGGATTAAAAGTTTTGATTTCTACACTATAAAATGGGGCAGACCAGGAGCTTGCTCTCTCTCAGTTCCTGAGATTAGCATTAGAGAGGAGAGCAGAAAAAGGCCACGTGGAGGAAAGGAGAAGCAGCCAAAATGGCGGAGTGCTGAAGGAGAAGTCAGTTTGTGCAGAGAAGGAGATGGGGAACAGAGGTGAATAAGGCTGCTGAGGTACAAACCTTTGATCCTAGGAAAACTCGGATAAGTCAGTGGCTTTGGGAGCCCTGAATGGAAAGGGAAGTGTTTTCCCACTGTGTGTATTTCTTGCCTCCGGGTGCAAGCTAGGATTAAAGCTAATGTCCACCAGTTCTTGGCTCTGTTGTCTCATTACTGTTGGTCCAAATCAAATGCGAATCTGCATTGGCCAGGCAGCTGTGATGGTGGCCATGGCTACTGGCTTTACAACATGTAAACTAAAACTGCACTTTCTTAACACTGAATATAAACTAAAACTGCACTTTCTTTACTGAAAATGAAACCAAAAAAACTTAATTGTAAAAAAAATACACTTTCTTAACTTTAAAATTAACCTAAGCTTAACATTATGTGTTTTTCATTTAATCATCACCTGTGTTTACTTTTCTGGCTGCACTTTCAGCACTTTTTTTTTATTAATTTTAATGGGGTGACATTAATAAATCAGGGTACATATGTTCAAAGAAAACATCTCCAGGTTATCTTATTATTCAATTATATTGCATGCCCATCACCCAAAGTTAAATTGTCCTCTGTCACCTTCTATCTGGTTTTCTTTGTGCCCCTCCCCTCAACCCTCTCCCTCCTTCTCCTCCCTCCCCCCACCCCGAAACTACCACACTCTTGTCCATGTCTCATAGTCTCGCTTTTATGTCCCACCTAGGTATGAAATCATGCTGTTCTCAGTTTTTTCTGTTTTACTTATTTCACTTCATATAATGTTATCAAGGTCCATCCATTTTGTTGTAAATGATCCGATGTCATCATTTCTTATGGCTGAGTAGTATTCCACAGTATATATGTACCAAAGCTTCTTAATCTACTCATCCTCAGATGGACACTTGGGCTGTTTCCATATCTTCGCTATTGTGAACAATGCTGCCACAAACATGGGGGCACATTTCTTACTTTCAAACACTGCTATGGTGTTCTTAGGGTATATTCCTAAAAGTGGAATAGCTGAGTCAAAAGGCAGTTTGATTTTTAATTTTTTGAGGAATCTCTATACTGTTTTCCACAGTGTCTGCACCAGACTGCATTCCCACAGGCAGTGCAGGAGGGTTCCCTTTTCTCCACACCCTCGCCAGCACTTATTCTGTGTTGTTTTGCTGATGAGTGCCATTCTGACTGGTGTGAGGTGATATCTCATTGTGGTTTTAATTTGCATTTCTCTAATGATTAGTGATGAGCATTTTTTCATATGCCTATTGGCCATCTGTATGTCCTCTTTGGAGAAATTTCTATTCATTTCTTTAGCCCATTTTTTGATTGGATTGTTTGTCTTCCTGGTGTTGAGTTCTATAAGTTTTTTATAAATTTTGGTTATTAACCCCTTATCAGACGTGTTGTTGAATATGTTCTCCCATTGTGTGGTTTGTCTTTTTATTTTGTTCTTACTGTCTTTAGCTGTGGAAAAACTTTTTAGTTTGATATAGTGCCATTTGTTTATCTTGCCTTTTATTTCATATGCCCGTGGAGATAAATCGGCAAATATATTGCTGAAACAGATGTTGGAGAGCTTACTGCCTATGATTTCTTCTAAGATGCTTATGGTTTTACGGCTTACATTTAACTCTGTTATCCATTTTGAGTTTGTTTTTGAGAATGGTGTAAGTTGATGGCCTAGTTTCATTTTTTTGCAGGTAGATGTCCAATTTTCCCAACACCATTTGTTAAAGAGGCTGTCTTTACTCCATTGTATGTTCTTTCCTCCTTTGTCAAATATCAGTTGTGCATAAAGGTGTGGGTTTATTTCTGGGTTCTCTGTTCTGTTCCATTGATCTATGTGCCTGTTCTTATGCCAGTACCAGGCTGTCTTGAGTACAATGGCCTTGTAGTATACCTTGATATCCAGAAGAGTGATACCTCCTGCTTTATTTTCTCTTTTTAGATTGCTGAGGCTATTTGTGTTCTTTTATGGTTCCATATAAATTTTTGGAATGTGTGTTCTATATCTTTGAAGTATGTCATTGGTATTTTAATTGGTATTGCTTGAATTTATAAATTGCTTTGGGTAATATAGACATTTTAATGATGTTTATTCTTCACAACAATGAGCATGGTATACGATTCCACTTGTTTGTATCTTCCTTGATTTCTTTTATCAATGTTTTATAATTTTCTGAGTACAAGTCCTTAACCTCCTTAGTTAAATTTACTCCTAGGTACTTTATTTTTCTGGTTGCAAGAGTGAAGGGGATTGTTTCCATAATTTCTTTTGCTGACACTTCATTTTTGGTATATAAAAATGCCTCTGATTTCTGAGTATTAATTTTATATCCTGCCACCTTGCTGAATTCATTTATCAGGTCCAGTAGTTTTTTGACTGAGACTTTAGGGTTTTCTATATACAATATCATATAATCTGCAAATAATGACAGTTTTGCTTCTTCTTTTCCAATCTGGATGCCTTTTATTTCTTCTTCTTGTCTGATTGCTATAGCTGAGATTTCCAGAACTATGTTGAATAAGAGTGGTGAAAGGGGGCACCCATGCCTGGTTCCTGATCTTAAGGGGATTGCTTTTAATTTTTGCCCATTTAGTATGATGTTTGCTGTGGGTTTGTCATAGATGGCCTTTATCATGTTAAGGAAAGTTCCCTGTATTGCCACTTTACTGAGAGTTTAGAACATGAATGGGTGCTGGATTTTATCAAATGCTTTATCTGCATCTATTGAAATTATCACGAGACTTTTGTCCTTCCTTTTGTTTATATGATGAATCACATTGGTTGATTTGCCAATATTGAACCAGCCTTGCCTCTCCAGAATAAATCCCACTTGATCATGGTGTATGATTTTTTTCATATATTGCTGGATCCGGTTGGCTAATATTTTGTTGAGAATTTTAGCATCTAAATTCATCAGGGATATAGGCCTATAATTTTCTTTCTTTGTATTGTCTTTGCCTGGTTTCGGGATCAGAATTATGCTCACCTCATAAAAGGAATTTGGAAGTCTTCCTTCCTGTTGGATTTTTTGAAATAGCTTGAGAAGGATAGGAGTTAGTTCTTCTTTTAATTTTTGGTAGAATTCACTTGTGAAACCATCAGGCCCAGGACGTTTCTTTTCTGCGAGTTGTTTTTTGATAACTGTTTTGATCTCATTTGTTGTAATTGGTCTGTTTAGGTGTTCTGATTCTTCCAGATTGATTTTTGGAAGATTATATGATTCAAGAAATTTGTCCATTTCACCTAGGTTTCCTAATTTTTTGGCATAGAGTTCGTCATAGTATTTTCCTATAATACTTTGTATTTCTGTTGTGTTAGTTGTTATTTCTCCACTCTCATTTCTAATTTTATTTATTTGAGTCCTCTCTCTTTTTTTCTTGGTGAATCTAGTTAAAGGTTCATCAATCTTGTTTACCTTTTCAAAGAACCAGCTTCTGGTTTCATTGATCCTCTGTATTGTTTCCTTCGCCTCTATGTCATTTATTTCTGCTCTGATCTTTATTATTTCCTCCTTCTATTAGTCCTCAGCTTTATTTGCTGTTGTTTTTCTAGTTCTTTTAGATGCAGGGTCAGGTTGCTTATATGAGCTTTTTCTGGCTTCTCATGGTATTCCTGTAGTGCTATGAACTTCCCTCTCAGTACTGCTTTTGCTGTGTCCCATAAATTTTGAGTTGATGTATGCTCACTATCATTGGTTTCTAGAAACTTTTTTTATTTCTTTTTTGATCTCATTGTTAATCCATTCATTATTTGATAACATGCTATTTAGTTTCCAAGTGTTTGAGTATTTTTCAGTTTTTCTTTTGTGGTTAATTTCTAGTTTCATGCCATTGTGATCAGAGAAAATGCTTGATATGATTTCAATCTTCTTAAATTTGTTGAGACCACTTTTGTGTCCTAACATTTGGTCTATCTTAGAGAATGTACCATGAGCGTTTGAAACGAATGTATATTCTACTGCTTTAGGGTGAAAAATTCTGAAGATATCTATTAAATCAAGTTGATCTATTGTATCCCTTAAGTCTGCTGTTTCTTTATTAATTTTCTTTCTTAAGGATCTATTCAGTGATGTTAGTGGGGTATTGAAATCCCCTACTATTATAGTATTGCTATTAATCTCACTTTTTATATCCATCAAAGTCTGCTTTTTGTATGTCGGGGCTCCTATGTTTGGTCTGTAGATATTTATAATAGTTATATCTTCCTGTTGAATTGTTCCCTTTATCATTAGGTAGTGTCCTTCTTTATCTCTTAACTACAGCCTTTGTTTTAAAGTCCATTTTGTCAACTATTAGTATTGATATTCCGGCTTTTTTTTCATTTCCTTTTGCATGAATATTTTTTTCCATCCTTTTACCTTCAGTCTATGTGCATCTTTTGTTGTAAGGTGTGTCTCTTGTAGACAGCATATGTATGGGTCCTGTTTCTTTATCCATGCAGCTACCCTATGTCGTCTTTTTTTTTTTTTAACTTTAATGGGGTGACACCAATAAATCAGGGTACATATGTACAATGAAAACATCTCCAGGTTATCTTATCATTCAATTGTGTTGCATACCATTCACCAAAAGTCAAATTGTCCTCTGTCACCTTCAACCTGATTTTCCCTGTGTCCCTCCCCTCCTCCCTATCCCACTCTTCCCTCCCTCCCCCCACCCCGTAACCACCACTCTCTTGTCCATGTCTCATATTCTCACTTTTATGTCCCACCTATGTATGAAATCATGCTGTTCTCAGTTTTTCTTATTTTCTGATTTACTTATTTCACTCCGTATAATGTTATCAAGGTACATCCATTTTGTTATAAATGATCCGATGTCATCGTTTCTTATGGCTGAGTAGTATTCCATAGTATATATGTACCATAGCTTTTTAATCCACTTGTCTTCTGACGGACACTTGGGCTGGTTCCAGATCTTCGCTATTGTGAACAATGCTGCCACGAACATGGGGACGCATTTCTTCTTTTCGAACAGTGCTATGGTGTTCTTAGGGTATATTCCTATAAGTGGGATAGCTGGGTCAAAAGGCAGTTCGACTTTTAATTTTCTGAGGAATCTCCAAACTGTTTTCCACAGTGGCTGCACCAGTCTGCATTCCCACCAGCAGTGCAGAAGGGTTCCCTTTTCTCCACATCCTCGCTAGCACTTGTTCTGTGTTGTTTTGCTGATGAGCGCCATTCTGACTGGTCTTTTGATTGGATCATTTAATCTGTTTACATTTAAGGTTATTATTGATATGTAGTTGTTTATTGCCATTTCATTCTTTAAAGCTGCGTTCTTCTTTTGCTATATTCTTTTCCGCCTTGGAACTGTTCACAACAGGCCCTTTAGTATCTCTTGCAGAACTGGTTTGGTTTTAATGAATTCCTGAGGCTATTTTTGTCTGGGAAGCTCAATTACAAAGGTACATTTCACCAGTCTGAGCATTTTTCCAAAACCACAAAATGTCCTCGGTCTTGTTTCTAGCCATGGGAAAAGCTTCACAGGGCAGGGGAGGACCTCCATCAAAGCCGTCCCCCACTCTCATCAGGGTATTTCACATTGTCCAAAATCTGTAAGTCCATCCAACAAAGGAACCAGTGCCCACTCCAGTCATAGTCCAGGAATCAGTCCACACACACGGGGCCTCAGCCTTCCCCCTCATCTCTGATGTCCTGGGAGGTCTTACACTGACCCAAAGAGGAGCACATAGCAATGGCAGTCAGCATTTCCATCTCTGCTCAGGGAGCATGATGGCATCCACCACTATGTCCCAATATCGCAGACCTACCAGGGGCATAGCAGGTACTCCTTGCTGCTGGGCTCTCACCTTCTGGACACTGCAGATCGCAACTCCAGCCTTATTCTCCTCATCTTCCAAAGAGGAACTGAAAACATCAGCTCCTACTGCCATGCTTGAGACCTGGGCCACCACTGCCTTCTGCTCCATGGAACTTGCAGACCAAGCCCTGCCTCAGCTCCGGTTTCCAGTCGCTGCTGGCACTCCACAACATCCAGGGCGACCTGCAACTCACGAGCCTGTGATTCCTTCTCCAGCGGTTGCTCCATTTCCAAGCAAATCTCACAAACCTGGTCGGCCTCCTTCTCTGGTGCTAGTTCCAGCTCCAGGGTTGGCATCTCTTTCTCCCACATTTGCTCCAGCACCTTCCACTGCTCCATTTGCAGGTCCCAGGCAGTCTCTTCCACAGAGCTCTCGGTTTCCTCACATATGGCTGTAAAAGTCAGCCAACCTACAGCCCCCAAAAGGACAGCCATGGGGAACCATAACAGCAGTCAGTCCTCTACGGCACCACTCAAAGGTGATGGTGGCTCCATACCGACCTACATCAAATCTTGCCACAGACTACGCCAAATGTAAGGCCAGTTGCCTCGGCCACCATCACAGCTTCCTGGCCCATGCAGGTTCAGGTTTGATTTGGACAGATGGTAATGAACCAATGCAGTCAAGAACTGGTGGGCCATTAGCTTTAATCCTAGCTTGTACCTGGCGGGCAAGAAATACACACAGTGGGAAAACACTTCCCTTTCCATTCAGGGCTCCCAAAGCCACTGACTCATCCGAGTTTCCCAGAATCAAAGTTTTCTACCTCAGCAGCCTTATTCACCTCTGTTCCCCATCTCCTTCTCTCTGCACAAACTCTGCACATACTGGCTTCTCCCTCAGCACTCTGCCATCTTGGCTGCTTTTCCTCTCCTCCACATGGCCTTGGCCTTTCTCTGCTCTCCTCTCTCTGCTCTCCTAGAATGTAATTACTCTTCCCCAGAACAACGTGATCTCTCTTCCTTTTAAAACCTTTTGGCGTGAAAGCCCTCCCCCAACACACATTAATATAATCACACCCATTCTAAGCAAGAAGGGCAACTAATATTATCACCTGGGTGACGGGCTTCCACGTGGGCAGCGCGATCTTTAACAAAGTGAGCATAATATATTTTATCTGCCCAACTAACAGATTCAAAACTGTCCTCAAGACCTAAGGAAATTATTTTATTCTTACTTCACCTCCAACTGCTTAACTCCTAGCATAAGGTGACCAAATTTTAAAATTGGTAAAGCAGGACATCATTGACAAGGGGGGAGCGGGGGGGGGTTCTTGATTAAAAATTTGGTCTATATGGAGCAAAAAAATTTTTCGTTTACTTTTTTTTTAAGCCAACAAGCAAATTTATTACATGGCTTAACCCACATGATAGGGAGAGAACACCAATATAGCCAAGGACTTCAAGCAGGAGGCTGGAAACCCTTTGCTAAATAGATTGGTCTGCAGAATTGGAAATCTAAAATTTTTTCCTATTGTTGGCTCAAAATATAGAATGCAAAAATAGTATTGTAATATATTTTTTAAATTTCAACATAAGTACAATTTATAAATATACATTTAAAAAATTATGTATAGTATTATTTTATTCTTTGGCATATTTCTCATTTGAGTGAATTTTTTTTAGTAGATTGCTGTCGTTTAAAAGGTCATGAAATTTTTCACAAGAATTTGTTAAATTATATTTTACACATAAAATGGCTTTCAAAGTCTCAACACTTAATTGTGATTTTTCTGATGTCCACACTTTATTTAGCGTAGAAAAAACACATTCAGTCACAGCATTAGTTCCTGGTAAAGACAGCGTGTATTCCACAGTTTTTGGTGCATTATTGTATGGAACATAGTTTGTTTCAAAATGATGAAATATTTCTAACCATTTGTTCTCTATTGTGATTTTTGGTGATGCCCAAGGTTTCACCTTTTCCTTATCAATTTTTTAAATAATAATACCTCATTAAAAAGATCATTTTTTGAAATATTACTATATGGGAAATTTTAAGTGAGTCAAAGGGATCCGGTTACATGGTCCCGAAGCCGATGCCGGAGCTGCACGAGCTGGCAGGAGCAGGCCGGGCAGTGCTGCCAGAGCGCTGGCACACAAGCGGTGGTGCACACTCCCCGCCTGGACTCGTCCTTGGGGCTGCCCCACTCCCTGCATCCAGCGCAGCTACACTGAAGATTCAGCAGCTTGCACCTCGTGGAGGCGGGAGCACTCAGGCTTCCAGGACGCAGTCCTATGGGTAGTTAGGGGACTTCACAGGCGCCACCCCAACAGGTACATCCCACAAGAAATTCTCTTTCTAGCTGCAGGGGGCAGCCAGCTCTTGCAGCAGTGCCGGTGCTTCCAGGATGAGGCGGGGTCTCCCCACTGAAAACCATATATTCCCTTCCCGTTCTCCCGCCATTCCCTAGCTTTTCGTGCATTCTTTCCAAAAATTGGGACTTTTTTAAAACGCTGCGGGACATTGTTAAAAATCGGGACTGTCCCGCCAAAAGCGGGACGTCTGGTCACCTTATTGTAGCACAACCTTGACCCATGGTGTCTTGTGATTTTTGCCCTGTCGAACCTATAACCTACAACCTTTCAGGGAGTTGGTATTTTGAGCAATAGCTTCCCATGCTCCTGGGTGACACCATTCATAATAAAATAGTCAGTCTTTCTTCACTGCAATTCTGGTGTTTAGTGTTTGGCTCTGTTAGCACCCGGTGGAGGAACTCTCTCTAATAACGCGAAAATCAGGTGCAAATCAAGACTTTTGGGTTACAGACAGGCGCACAGGCTCCCTTTTCCTGGCGCATTCCTGGCCACCCTCTTGGCTTTGGATACACAATGGTTCCCAGGGGTGTAGAGGGGGCAGAGCAGGATTTTCTAACAGACCTGAAAATGAACGCCTGCATCTGGCCCAGACCAATGGCCACTAGGGGGCGAGCAGCAAAAGTGGGGGCTGGGGTGGGGAGCAGCGCGCGGGGCCGGCGGGGCGGGGCGGGGCGAGGCTGGGACGCGGCGACGCCGGCGCTCGCGGGTCCCGTGACAGCGCGCCCCGCCCCAGGCCGCGGCAGTCATGCAGTCCCCGCCGGTGCTCGTTACCTCCAGGTGAGCCAGACTCCGGCCCCTAGATGCAGCGTCTTGCACATGTTGGAGGCCCGTGCTAGCGAGCCGCGGCCCCATGCGCCCGGTGGGAGTAGCCCGCCGCCCTCTGGCCTCTGCTGCGCTCTGGCCGTTTTCCTGGGTTTGGCCCCTCCACCGCCTTGTAGGGTAGGTGGGCGGCATCAAGTGTCACCAGTCTGCTGGTGGAAAATCTGAAGGCCCTAGGGGGGTAACGAGGACACTCACGATCCAGTGGGAGAAGGCTCTCCTCTGCCCTGTCGACCTGCGCTTGTGTTTTTGGCACAAAAATCTGTCCTGCATTCCTTCAGTGATCAACGTGTTCCAGGCCAGGTGCTCAGCACAGGGAACAGGCCCAGCCCTGAAGGGAGAACCCGGGAGATGAATGCGGACGGGGAAGGGTGGTGGTGGGGGCAGGTGCTTGGAGGGGTAGCAAGTCTAGGTTGCCCAAGGAATGCTGAGCAGGAGTGTACCCAGACTTCTGAGAGGGTGAATGAGGCCACGTCCTGCAGGAAAGGTGGACATTACTCAGTGAAGGGGTGAGAAGAGGGGGCGGCTTTTCAGGAGAAGTACAAGTAAGAACAAAGGCCTTGGGGGGCCCCAGAAGTGGAGGATGCACCACAGGCCTGCCCTGGGCCAGGCCTGGAGGATCCAGTACCAGATGGACCCCGGGGAGCTGGTCTGGACAGGCTTCTGCTCTGCTTTCCCCTTGTCAACATCTGTCAAGTGACTCACTTCCAGTATTTCATGTCCTCCACCTTTGCTCTGCCTACACAAAATCTTGGGCAAAGATGCCAATTTTATTACGTAAACGAATGTGTTACCCAGCACTACTGTTATTTTTCCAGCTGTAACTAGGATTCATGTGATTCCAGGTCTAGAAAAACTACATTCTTTAAGTAAGCACTGGTTTGAGAACCTGCTTGGTCTCCTCTGCATCATACAGTGAGGTTGCAGGTCACTGACAGAAGAGAGTTCCCCGGTGCCACATAAGACACTTCTTCTCGCTGAGCCTCGGTGTCCTTTTCTGTAAGAATGGGGTTTGAGATGGCCCGTGCAAGCAGGACCAGCAGCAGGCACCCTTCTCAGCCAGTCACAGACCCCTGGGGGTGTGACTTTGATGCTGGATGCTTGGGAAGTGACCTGCTCACAAACAGGGTGGTTGGGGGTGAATGCCAGGTTCCTGTGCCTGTGGCTTCTTGCTGGCAGGCACCAGCAACCTGAGGGCTGCCCGCAGAGTAAGTGCAAAGGCAAGGCCCAGCCTCCCACAACCATCACCATGTGCGCACACCTCCATCCATTCTGCAGGACTTGATCGAGGGTCTACTCTGTGCCTGGTACCAATACGAGGTACCAATCAGCTTGGGGGAACTGTCTGGGAGTGAACTCTGGCTCTGCCTCTGATCTGCTGAGACCAAGAGCTAGCAACTCCCTTTTTGTGCCTGTTTTCTTGTCTTTTAAGTGAATTGAAGTGGCAGTGGCCTTGTGTAGGGCTGTGGGAGGCTGTGATCTGGACAGGTAAGGTCCTTAGAGCAGAGGCTGCAATAGTGCCAACTACGATCAAACCAACCCATCAGTCACCCTTAGCTCTCCCACACTCTTAACAGTCACACCCGTGTGCACGCCCAGGAGCAGCCCGGTCTGTGCTTCGTGTAAGGACAGGGGTGCATGTGTGGTGACTGGTGAAAGGAAACCAGGGCCGGTCTGTTGGGTGGTCTTCCCTCTTGCACACATCCATCGGGGCTTCTTTAACACCCATCTGAAGGCAGGGTCACCTGGACCTTCCTATGTGCTCTGTATTTATTATAAAGTGCCTTAGACCCATGCGATATTCACATGTGTATACGTCTGTGTGGTCAGTGGATGTGTATACATGTCATAGGTAGGCATATGACAGTTGCCTTCCCAGTAGGTGACAAAGGGTACCACATTGGTGACTGTCGCATGCCTAATGTGGATATGGGAGGCATCTGTGTGGAAGGTGTGCTGGGGGCAGAGAGTCACTTAATGGATTGGGATATAATTTCAGTAAGGGAGGGGCCTTGCCCCAGCACAGTTTTAGCCCAAAGCCCTCCCAACCCCCCACCCTGCCTCCCTCAGGGCCTCCTCTTTCTTGTGTTCTGAAAGTCCTGCCCAGCACATCATAGGTCTCCACCTTGATGATCGTGTTCCTGGCACGGCCTCGCGTAGGTGTTTGTGTGACATGCAGTTGTATGCACGGGTCTGCATTATCATTTACATTGGATGGGGACACAAGCTTTTTATTAACTTTGGAGAAAACGTCCCATAACTTCTTTGCCTTGCATATAATTCAGTGTGTTTGCATAGCACTTATGTTCTGCAGGAGCTGCAGTGTGTGGCTGACGGTGGCCTTCTCAGTGCTTGCTGAGGCCCAGGACCAACGAAGTCCTGGCATCTAGTGCCTTCTCCGTCTCCCCCACCAGGCAGGTTCTGTAATGGCTCTGCTGCCCTCTGGGTAGCTAAAGACCTGTGGCTCTCTCCAGATTCCTGGCAGGTTTCATTCCCGCCTGTGCGCACAGAGCCGGGCTCCAGTGGTGTGAACAGAGTTCCCACAGATCCTGCAGGCGCCTGAGCGCCGAGCATGTGTAGGTTGCTGGCTGTCCGTTGTTTTCCGCGAGCCTCCCTTTCTCTGCTCCTGCCTGTTTTCCTGCTAGGAACAGCCCTTTGTCCCTGAACAACCCAAAAAAGACTGAGGCCTGGGAAGCCAGGGTTTATGAGGGCCGGGCATGTGGCAGGGCTGGTGGCTTAAAGCTGTGACCACTGCGGATGGCCAGCAGAGCCGCCCGGGCCGGCTGAGCCCCCCAAGGTCCTGCCTGCCTTTCGTTTGAGAAGCCTGCTGACCTGAACCTACCTGAGCTTGCTTTGCCTTTTTCTTTTCCATTGGCAGGCGAGTTCAGAATACCCACACAGGCCTTGACCTGACCGTGCCCCAGCACCAGGAGGTGCGAGGCAAGATGATGTCAGGCCACGTGGAGTACCAGATCCTGGTTGTCACCCGGCTGGCTGTGTTCAAGTCGGCCAAGCACAGGCCCAAGGATGTCGTCCAGTTCTTGGTGAGCTGGGGGTTCAGACAGGATGCTCCTGAGGGTGTCCTGGGTTCAGGGGTCCAGGTGGGCAGATATGCCTGCCTCCAGGGTACGAGGGGCAACGGGGAGCACGCGCTTCTGTAGCCAACACTCACTCGGGGCCGGCCAACACGTGCTGGGCTGAGTAGACCAGAGGCTTGTAGTCTGGTGAGACAGACTTGTGAAGAGGCAGGTACAGGCGGTGACAGGAGCGGGGGGTGGGGGGAGGTAGGGGGGGGCTGGAGGAGTGTAGCTGAGAGCCCTCTCGGAAGAAGTAGGAACTGAACTGTGTTTCCACGTGGGCGGGGCTCAGCAGCGCAGGACTGGGGTGGGGGTGGGGGGTGGGGGGTGGTTCTGGGCAGAGAGCGCAGCCTAAGCCAAGGCTCGGAGGCTAGAGATGGGATGTTCTGTGGGGAACTGCGCGGATGAATGCTGTCGTGGAGGAAGCTGGCGAAGATGAGGGTCATGGCAGGCAAGATCCAGGTCCTGCTGGGTGGGTGGGCGCCTGGCTTCTCCTGCAGCCCAGGGGGAGTGTTGAGCATAGAGTGAGGTGGTGGGAGAGTGGAGTTGGAATGGAAGGGACTGGCTGGGAGTAGGGGACAGGGAGCCCAGTGAAGAGCCTCACAGTGGTGCTCCTGGTGGGGCTGGGAGCTGGCCGGGCCCCTGCCTGGAAGGGGAGAGAGGAGAAAATAGTTCCAGGGTAACATGCCCATCATTTCTGACTGGTGATCTCCACAGACTGAAGTAAAGTGTCCTGGTGGAGAGGCAGGTCTCAGTGGATGTATCAGTGTGAAGTATTCGCACGGTGAACACTTGAGAATGGACAGCAGGACAAAGTAAGGCCTGAGATGCAGGTGTGGGAGGCGTCAGCTTGGAGGTGATGTTGGAAGTCTGGGAGTGGATGAAGTTGCCCACAGAATGGATATGGAGTGTGTGGGGAAGAGCTGGGTAGGAAACCCTAGGAACACCGCAGCTCAGGGACAGTCATGGAGAAGCTGCCTCCTGGAGCCTGAAGGAAGAAAAGGGGGACGTCACAGAGTCACCGGAGATGGAGGAGGATGGAATTTCACGAAGGGGAGAGAGGTCACCAACATTTGTTTCACCTTTCACTTCTCGTAGCCACAGGTCACGGGATTATTGGGTAAAGGTAACGTGAGTAAGCATCCTGCGGTCTGACAGGATCAGCTGGTGCACGTTTGCACACGAGCGTTCTAATCTGGCAGCCAGGACGGGAAGGGAGACAAGGAATGACCTCGCTCCAAGGACCAATTAGAAGAGACACCAAATTCAAAGAGAGACAAATTTATACAAATTTATGACACAAATCTCTTATCAAGGGACATTCAACAAACACACCAGGGAAAGCATCTAGAAGAGCCTGGTTTTTCCATTTGTTTCTTGGACTGATTCTTGGTAAGACCACAGTGTAATGTCATTGGCAGTTCTGGGTGTGCCTTGCCCTGCAGGGCAGTTTGCAGCCCCCTGGTGACCTGATGTGACCCAGGGCGGAGCTCAGTGCAGCCGCATCTTTATGGTCAGGAACAGGAGAGAGGGCATGTCTGAGATCAAAGACTGGGTATCACGGAGAGGCAGTGTTCTGGGAGCTCCAAAAAGTACCCCGTCCCACCTTCTGGTCCTGTACAAGGAGCCAGCTGTCTGTGCGAGACTGCCCATAAGGACATCTTCATCACCTCCACGCATCACACCTGTGCCACTGTTTCCTGACCAGTGACACCCGTATAATGCGGCTGTGCGTGTGCGTGCATGGGTGAGGGCAAAGGAGGAAGCATTTGCTTCCCATGAGATCTATGAATCTCCTTGAAGTTTCCTGATTCAGCTAAAAAAAAATGAGCATTTTGCATTTTACTCTGCAAGAGGACGTATGTGTTTTAATGCGAAAATGAACTTAATTGCTAACCGCAGATTAATAAACCAGCCTCTGGGAAGGGGCAGCATATTTGCTTGTGGTTTAGACACACGCTGGTGTCAGAGGGATTTGGGAAGAGATCCAATCTTATGCTTCCCAGGTCACCAGTCAATGGAGTTCCCAGTCTGCTCCCAGGGCCTCTCCCTTGGCCTCCTAGGGTCTCAGACCCCAGGTTGGGAGGTCTATGGGCCACTCCCACGTGGAGCAGTCTGGCCAGCAGAAGGCGCTCAGCCCCCACCTGGCCCGCTCCGCAGGATGGGGCTTCTGGGGTTTGAGTTCTCAGGGCCACTGGGATTGGGAATGTACATCACTTCTGGTAAGTATCCCCTTCCTTTCCATGAGGGCTGTTCCCAGGGGAGCTCCGGAGCAAGCCACAGTCTCCTGTCCCCGATGCGGGTCCCTGAGGTCCCCAGTGTCCCAACCGCCCGCTGACGTCTGGAACCCTCCAGGCTGAGCATTCTGGTGACCATGTGGTCTGCCAGGGCCATGCGCTCCAACACGGCAGTGCAGCAGGGGCCCTGGTCTCCGTGTGTGGGTGCGCCAGACACCCCCAGCCCACCAGCCTTGCCAGCATGTTCACAGGTGCTACAGGCACAGCGGCGGTCTGGGAACAGACGTGAGAATATTGACATCTTCCTGCTCGATGCTCATACGGAGAAGGTGGGGGCACAGGCCTGGCAGACAGGGGAAGCAGAGAGGAGTCCAGGACTGAGAGAGAGGGGTACACTGGGCTCTTGGTGGGGCGTGCTGCAGAGCAAGGGACTCTTGTTTGAGTACCTGAGTTGGGTCAGACGGCCCATGATGATGGTACCATTCACATTGCTATGGCTGCTTGCCCCACATGAGACCAGGGGCCTCCTGCAGCAGAGACCTACTTGGTGTCCCCGTACAGAGTAAACGGGCAGGGAGAGCTTGATGAGAATGAGCAAGAACCACTGGAGAATTCTGGAGAGAGGCTGAGGGCAGGCTGCCATCAGACCCTGGCTCTGCGGAAGCCGAGCGCTGCCCCAGGGACTCAGACGGCCCAGCCCCTACCTTCAGATGGTCAGCAGGAGCCCTGACCTGAGCTAACAGCCAGCCAGACCGTGAGGTCACCTCACTGATGCACTGAACGCCCAGAATGAAAGCGTTGCCCATGGTCACCTGCAAGTGTGGGCCCCTGTATCAAATGTCTCTACCTGGACCTATAACAGTCAGTGCCCGGAATCCATCCTTTGGCCCACTAAGACTTTCACAGTTGAGCCTAACTTTGAGAGGAGGAATGCAGCCTAAGGCAGGGAACTGGGCAGAGGGTCAGGAGGGAGGCATACCCAGGGCACACTTCCTGTGGCAGCTGGTACTGGGGAAAGACTTTGAATAGCCCAGCCCTCTGGGGACCTCCCATTGGGGTCAGACGATGTGCACTTTCTCCTTTCTGTGCGCAGGAAACTACATGCTTCTGTCATTCCAGGTCTCCAAAAAGTACAGTGAGATTGAGGAGTTTTACCAGAAACTGAGCAGTCGTTATCCAGAGGCCAGCCTTCCCCCGCTTCCCAGGAAGGTCCTGTTCGTTGGGGAGTCTGACATCTGGGAAAGGAGAGCTGTGTTCAACGAGATTTTGAGCTGTGTCTCCAAGGACGCTGAGCTGGCCAGCAGCCCAGAGCTGCTAGAATTCCTAGGTACCTGAGGCTCTGTCCCAAATTCCTGAGGTCCTCCTTGTCCCAGAGCTAGGCCCTAACAGACTGTGGGCCACAGAGGTTCAGGAGCCACTGCCTGTGTCATGCTTTGAAACCCCCACTCATGACTACTCCACTCCAGGCTTGGCCAGTGTCACCAGCCCTTGGGGGCTGCACAGACTCTTGGAGCCCTGGCTGTCAGTCATCCACCCAGACTGGCCTTTCTGGTCCCAGGGCTCTGTAGGAAGCCCAGGTCCCGGCACAGGCGCTCAGGTGTGGCGAGGCACCTCCCTGTCCCCTGGCAGTGGGTGTCAGATGGCCTCTTTCTGTTCCCTCACAGGCACCAGGTCCCCAGGGGCTGCAGACCTCTCCAGCAGAGATGTTTCTATCCTGGACACAGACAGCCAAGCAGGGGACGATGGAGACGCTTTCAATTTCTTCCAGCAGCAGGAACAAGTGGAGGGGCCCCCCACCGCAGACCAGAAGGACGAGGATGCAGGGAGGTCCTCAGAAGAGGAGGAGGCACTGGACCCTCTGGGCATCATTCGGTAGGTCTCCCCATTCTGGGGAGCGCCCCCTTCCGGCTGGTCTAGGCTCTCTGGAAACAGTTCCTCCTTCCCTCTACCCCAGGAATCTGAGAAATGGCCTGGTGGGCTGGGGACCTGGCTGGCTGCTCACCCTCCACATCACCTGTGTCTTCGGTGCTGGGCTCAGGTATCACCTGTCCCCCCCCTGTGGTGACAGGGTGGCCCAGCACCGGCACCGAGGCATGGCAGAGCTGCCCCCAGCATCTCAGAAGCCCGGGCTGCCTGAACCCACTGTGCAGCCCAGAGGCCTGGGTTCAGTTCGTCCCAGGCTGCATGGGAATTGAGGCACATGGCTGTGGCTCCCCATCTGTGAAGCAGGGTGTTTACCTCCGCCTGCCTCCCAGAATCACATGAGTGGAGGCAGCTGTTGACCCGTAAGGTGCCAACGGGTGCCAAAGGGGTACAGTGAGCCTGGGGCCCCTGGCCAGTGGAGTGTGTCCTCTTTATGTATATGTACACACACATGTGCACACAAGCAAGTACGTGCTGATGCACGTGCGCACATGCACACACACACATGCACTTGCTGAAGAAGAAGAGATAAGCCAGCTGTGGTCTTGGTGGTCCTTTCAGGATGCTGTCCTGCTTCTGTCACCATCTTCCTCCTTGTCCTTTCCTGCCTTCGGGGAGCTGCTCCTGTGCCCACCCTGCAGGGACACCCTGCCCCAGGGGAGGGGCTAGAGGGTAGATGAGACTGGAGAGCCAGACATCTGCTCCCAAGCCCAACTCCTCTGATGGGTACAGGTTGAGTGAGGTGTTTGGGGAGGACCTCCCAACCAGGAGATGAGAGGGACAGACAGACTCAGCCACCCAGAGGCCTCACTGCTTCCTCTTGGCCTAAATGTGCCAGGAACGAGGTGGGAACCTACTTCAAGCGGGGCATGCCCTTTGCATACCATGTCTCATCGATTCCTACAAACAGCTGTCATTATTCCATTTTACGGATTAAAGAAACGAGGTCAAGCACCTTGCCTGAGCTCAGACAGGTGGCAAATAATAGTACTGGGATTCAAACTGAGTGTAAGTTCCCGGACTGTAGAGCCAGACTACTTGGGTTTTAATCCCAGCTCTGCCAATGACCAGCCATGTTTTCTTGGCAGTTTTTCCCTTTTCTTCAGTTTTCTGCAGCAAAAATAGGGTAGTGCGAGTCCCTGTCACTGGGGCTCTTGCAAAGGTTGAGTCCACATAAATGTTAGCAATTAGCCGTTTTCTTTTCTTTTCTTTTTTTGGTATTTTTCCAGAGTTAGAAGCGGGGAAGCAGTCAGACTCCTGCATGCGCCCAACAGGGTTCCACCTGGCATGTCCACCAGGGGGCAATGCTCTGCTCATCTGGGGTGTTGCTCCATTTCAGCCAGAGCCATTCTAGTACCTGAGATGGAGGCCATGAAGCTGTCCTTAGCACCTGGGGCCAACTTTGCTCCAATGGAGCCTTGGCTGTGGGAGGGGAAGAGAAAGGAGAGGGGGAATGGGAAAGAAGCAGAAGGGCACTTCTCCTGTGTGCCCTAACCAGGAATCAAATCCAGGACATCCACACACCAGGCCAACGCTCTACCCCTGAGCCAGCCAGCCAGGGCAGCACTTAGCCCTTTCCATGGCCTTGTCTTCCTGCCCCTCCACCTCCACAGGCCCAGGGTGACCCTCTCTCTGCTAGGAGATCCACTGAAGTTCAGCTGAAGAGGGAGGCCTTCCTTGCAGGTCCTTTTCAGAGAAGGAATTTGAGCCAATGAGCGACCAATCAGGCAGGGGCCAGTGCAACTGAACATGAAAAGTAAAACCCCCAAACCCCCACCCACAGACCTTCCTGCCCCGTGGGGTGTGCAGTGTGGGTGCACAGAGTGAGGGGAGGGGCAGGTATGGCTGTCGGAGCGGTAGGGTGGTGTGACACCAGCCTGGAGGAGGAAGGGATTCACTTCCTGGAGAACTGCCCAAGTGCTCAGGGAGACTGGACCGGAACCCAAGGTCCTGCAACACCTTGGTGCCCAGGAGCCAGGCCCCTCCAGCTCTCCACAGCAGGCCTTGTCCTGGAACAGGGTCAGCGACCCTGTGAGGGCAGCAGCGAGGGTGGCCGGGTTACTTGGGGAGAAAATGTACGACCCTCCTGATCAGCCTTGCGTAGCCGCAGGCCCTTCTTGGGCTTTGTGTGAGCTCATACTCCCTGCTGTTCTGAGTTAGCACATGTAGTGCCAAACTGAGATAGGCTTGGGCAGTTTGTGCCAACCTTTGGCTCAAGGACATGCTTAGCAAAGCGGCTCCTTTTTTGGGCAGGAAAATGCTCTTTGGGGTTGGCATGGGCGACCTTGGATCTCCTCCTCCAGTAGCAGATTGTTGAGGGATGCATCAGCTTTCCCGGGGCCACCTGTCTCCCAGCGCTGTCCCTGGCTCTGCACTCCAGAGCTCACTCCTGAATCCTAGGAAAGCTTAGCACCGAAAGGGATCTGAGAGGCTAAAGACTTTCTGCCAGTGTTTTGTTTAATGACCAATGTGACAAGTCAGTGTTGTTACTGCATCAGGAATACTAATAGCTAACATTTTTTGAGAGAGTATTAAATATGGGGAACTGATTAGCTTTTACGTGAATAAGTATTTTCTATTTTATTTCATTAAAAACAATAATAATAAAGGTACGCCATGCCCGTTGCTTTCCAGTCCCCTGCCGGTCGGGTTTGGGAAGTGAAAGCAGAAGCCAGCGCAGCTTCACTTTGTGTCTGAGGAAGCTCAGGTTTGGAGTCAGGTAGCTCATCCACGTTCACTCAGCTACAAACAGCAGTCAGGACTTCATGCCATCTCCCCTCACTGTTCCTTGATTCTAGGTTTGCGGCAGTCCAAGAGCTAGGCAGGGTCCTAGGATTATCCCCCTTTCATAAATGGGAATGTTGAGGACGGAGTTGAGTGAGGACTTGTGTGTGACCGAGTAGTACCTTGAAGTCAAATTTTCCTTAGCCTGTCCCGGGACCCCCAGATGGGCCTGTGGGCCTTCCTACACAGTGCCGCCCGCCTGCCCTTTGGTAGGGAACATGGTGTTCTTTGCAGATGACTTGTCCTTTCCACGAGTATTGCTTCATCCTGTGCTCTCAATTCCCCCGCTGCGTCGGTCCTCCCTGCTGCGGCCACTGTGGGGCGCTGTTGCTCCGCTGCTGGAAGGTTGGGAGCCGCCTGCACAAAACCGAGCGGGGGACCAGTCTGGCTGTTCTTTGTCTTTTAAACCTGGTTTTGATTAGGGTAAAGAAGAGTTCCTACACTGTTAGAAGACGCGTAAAAATAGAAAAGGCCCTCGCCCGGCCATCCTGACCCTCGGCTCCACCCCCACCCCACCCCCACCCCCATCCCCACCGCCGTGTGTGGGGTTTGTGCGCGTCCCTGGCGCCGCGCCCACGTCTCTGCAGACGTTAGAGCCCCTGCCTCCTTGCGTCTGTTTTCCCACTGAGTGTCCTCTTACGGTCTCTTCCCATGTCATGAATAGTTTTTGCGTTGAACTTTCTATTTTTGAGACTTCACTATTCTGAGAAAGATGAAGTTCTGCAGCAATAGTCCTGACTTCTGCTGAAAATACTCTGCTGGGAACATTTTAAATTATAACTTGAATAATATATGATGCATCTATAAAAATTGAAAACACAGTTAAGAGTCCTTTTGCCGTGAAGAGTATATCAATGTTTTATTCCCAAAATAGGATCTTGTCCCACACACAATTCCATAATTTGCTGCTTTATTTCTTTCTTAGAGTATGTATTTGATTTTTTCCAGATCAGTAGACTTCTGCATTCTTACCCTGTGCTAGTCCATAGGGCCAGATTCCTGCTTGGGGGCATGTGGTTTCTGTAGGTTTTTGCTATCACAGGAACTTTTTCATGTAGGGAGTGGTTATTATTCCCTTGAGCTTTCAACCCACATACCTACCTCAGATTGGGGTCCCAGGAGCTTCCGTTGGAGGGCCTAGGCTGCACCACTTGGAGTAGTGGGGGGTTCTTTATGGACTTCCTACCCTGTCGGGCAAGCCTCTCTGCTTTCTTTGAATCCTGCCTGTAATGCCCCCATTCTCCCTCCCCCAAGTGCTTCGGGAGCTCTCCAGGCCCCGGGTCCCTGAGGACTCACCTTTCCTAGGGACAGTCTGGTTCCTGTACAAACATGTCTTCCTGTAAGTCTGGGCTTTCCACACTCGGCCCAGAGGAGGGGCGCAGGCTCCTGGGGCCCTGTGCCCTGGCCTGCGTGGTGAGGCGAGACAGTTCTTTGGAATGCAGTGCTGGGCAGTGCCTCCTGCAGACAGCTGGGTAGATAGTGATGAAGTAGAAACAGAGGGGGGGCAGGGGGACGCCAGGGCCGTAGCCCGGGTGTGCAGTCTGCATGCATGCTCACACGACCTGCAAGTGAGGGGAGAAACTGTGCTTGGAAACACATGGGCAGTGCCTGACCCTGTACCAGAGGTCAGAAATCTGGCATCATTCTAGACACGCCTCTGCTGCCCGCTGATCACTTCAGCAGGCCAGAACATCTGATGTTCTCCCTGATCTGGTCTCCCTTCACAAGGGGGTGGCTCCCCCGCCCAGGCCCTGAGCATTTCTCCAGGGACCATGACCAAAGCTTCCATGGGGACCGGCTTCCCAGCCATGCCCACGTCACAGCCACACAGACCTGCACAGAATGAGGGTCTTCCGGTTTCTCTGCCTGAGCCGCCCTTCTATCATAGCCCACCCAGGTTGGGTTGCTGCCCACGTCTCCATCACCATTCCTCGGAAGGCCTCTGTGCTCCCGCTGTCCTGGAATTACTGCCTGCGTAGTAATGACTGGGCTGTGTGCCTGTGACCACTCGGCTGTCGGGCTGGAGACAGTGGCAGGGCCACCTCCTCTCTGTGCCCGGGGCACCCAGCACAGGCTCTCGCAGGGGAAAGGTGCCCTGTGAGAGCCAGCTCGCTGAATGGACGAGTCACTCACAGCACGCCCGGGGGGCAGAGGGCTTTATAGATACAGGTCCCTGTCTCAGAGTGATGCTGGGAGCCCTGCCCTCGTTACTTCCTTTCCCCTGCTCCCTGAGAGAGTCGGAAGAAATAAACCTGTCACTCTGTCTCTGTTAATCTGTCCTTCCTTTCCCCAGTTCCTTCCATCCATTCATCTGTCTATCCATCCAACTATCCATTTTTTATATTAAGATTTTATTGATTTTTTAGAGAGAAGAAAAAGAGAGAGAAGGGTAGGTAGATAGAAGCTGGAAGCATCAACTTGTAGTAGTTGCTTTTCATAAGTGCCTTGACCAGGCAAGCCTGGAGTTTCGAACCAGCAACATCAGCATTCCAGGTCAACACTTTCTCCACTGTGCCAACACAGGCCAGGCACACTACTGAGTCCAGAGACAAGTTTGGGGACCATCCAGGACAGGACCCTGGGGCTCTCAGCCATCAGGGGTCCACGCTTCCTGCTTAATCAGGGAGGTGGAGGATGGCCCAGGGTGGCACGGGCTGGAGTGCAGAGGGTAGGGTGCCTCAGTGCACACTAGATTCACTGTGTTTCCATCCAAGACAATAAAACATCAAAACCAACTCCAGGGAGGGAAACAAGAACATCCATCCAGTTTGAGAGGAAGACGTGCAGCAGGGAAGTCGGGCCTGCTGTGTGCTCTCAGGCCCGGACGGGGTGCAGGCAGGAAGGTCGCTGGACTGCTTGGCTTTGCCAGAGATCGTTGTTCACAGTTCACTCTCACTTTGTTCTTCAGAGGGTTCCCTTCTCTACACATGTCCTCCAATTTCTGGTCCAGGGGAAGCCCCTCACCCCCGCTGTAGGGGCCCGTTTGCTGGTAGGGAGTGAGTTTGTTTTCTCCGGGAGCTGTTCTAGGGCCTGCTAGTGTCTGGGCAGTGGACCTGGGCTGGCTTCCTGCCCCTCACTGCTGCAGTCCCTGCTGGCTCCAGGAGCAGGACCAGGCAAGGGGTGATTGAGGGACAGCAGTGGGACAGAGCCCATAGGCCCGGGCTGGTCCGGTGGCTCCCAGACCTGACTGATCACCCATCCAACCAGATCTCAGCTTTCCAGGCTTGCCCCTGGCATACTGACTCCGGAGATCTCGGCTGGGCCATCTCTGTCTGGCCTGCCCTTAGAGCCGTGGCCTGTCCTTGGTACCCACCTCCATGGGTCATTAGGACTGAGCTGACTGCCTGACCTGTGAAACAAGCGGGGGGAATATCCCAGTGAGAGCAGGCCGCCCTGACTTCAGGGCATGTGAGGTGCGGTGGCTGAAGTTTCTGGAGAGCATTTGCTGTGAGGATGGAGTCCAGGCTGCCTTCACCTTTCCCAGTAGCGCAGGCAGGGCCTGGGGCTGGCACCAGCGCAGAGACATGTCCCCTGGGGCCTGTGACGTGTGCCCACCTGGCTTATGCCCAGAACAGAGTAAGAACGGGAAATCAGGTGTACAGGGCTTCCTGGCACAGTCCCTGCCCTGTCTCTCCTCTCTCTTCAAAGTGTGCCCTGTTCTCTCTGGGCACAGTGGACCGAGCCTGTTATCCCACAGCATCCTGTATCTCATTCCTGCTCATGGGACACTTTGAGGGGTAGGAGCAGGGGACTATGATCGTGACTGTCCTCAGTTCTAGTCTTTGTGCCCCCCTGCCTGCTGTGTGGCCCTGAGCAGACTCCTAGCCTCTCTGTTTCTTCATCTGCCCAATGAACCCAACAGAGATCCTCTGGCCAGCACTTTGGCCGTGAGCACGGGGGTGTGTGCGCCTTCCTGTGACTTTCCAATAGGTGCATTCCCGGTTTTTGTAGCTTCTCCCATCCCAGTTGGGAGCCTGAAACCCTCCTAGGCGTCTAAACCCATACTGCGGAATGGTCTCCTCAGAGCAAGCACCTTGCCCCCCACATCTCCTTGCTGCTATTTTTACCTGCTGCTGGTTAATCTCTTACCGTTGTTTGGGGGCAGAACCAGCTTCTTGGCACAGTTTAGCTACGTAGTGTGGCCAGCATGAGCTCAGACGGTGACCTCTGTCCAGTGGAACTGCCCTCCAGGCAAGCAGTCCAACCAGAAATCCTGTTTTCCAGTAAAACTATTCTTGCTTGCAGGAACCTAAAATGGCTCATTTAGGTATCAGCAGCAGGGATTGGATTACCTCGTTAAACTAAACCCAGGTCTGTTTGTTTATCTATGTGCGAGTGGCGTAACTTACAGTGACACGAGCAGGTCTGCATGCTCAGTCTCATGAGTGTGTCCGTGTGCACTGTGTGGCCACCAGCTGGACCAGGACAAAAGCACCCCCTGGCCAGAAAGCTTCCCTCATGCCCCGCTCCTGGATTCCTGCAGCAGCGTCTGGCCCAGAGCAGGGCCTTGGCCACCTCAGGGGTGACAGCGTCTAGTGGGACTCTTAAATAGCTGAGGGGCTTCCTGAAGAACGTGGAGTTTGCTCAGTGGGACTGAAGTGTTTGCTAGGCGGATGGAGGTTAGGCCACTCAAGGGAGAGAGGATATGTGTGGGGAGCTTTTGCCAGGGCTGCGTTCTGCTCTCCCCTGGGGCTGGCCCTGAGGTCTGTGGCTTCAGACTGCATCCACCCCCATTTCTGTTTCCGAGGAGCATGGCATGACTGAGTCTGGCCTCGGGGTGCTGAGGTTGGGTGGCCCCCTGCAGCCTCAGGAAGGAGGGTGTGCTCTTTGGCTGGTGACCATGCAATCAAGCCTGAGGCCTGAGTGGCCCTTCATGGCTGCATGTCACCAGACAGCCAGCCATGGAGCCCAGACACTCACCCTCTCCACACCGCGATAGTGGTGCTTCCCAGGCACAGGGCTCGGCCACTTCAAGGAGCAGGGTCTTGCCACCTCCAATGTCAGGTCCTAGGAAAGTTCCTTCAGGACATAAGCTCAAGCCCACCCAGCACCTGTGCAGGTCCAGCCAGGCCACCTGGGCAGGCTGGCAGGGCCATCCTGAGACACCCTAACTTTGAGTTTTATCTGCGATTCTCCAGCTCCAAGAAGCCCAAGAAACGCCCCGAAGTAGCTGCAAAACCCAGACCTTTGTCCTGGCTGACCATCTTTGATGAAGAGGTGGGCCCTGACGAGGGGCTCTTCGGCCCAAGCAGGAAGCTGTCCCCCCAGGGCTCCTCAAAGGACGCATCCTCCAGGGACCGTAAGTAGGGCCCTGGTGTGTTCTGGCCACTCTTGGTGTACCCTGGGTTACCTGACCAACCTCTGGGAGAGCCTCTGGACCTGCTACAATGTGAGCAGGACAGACATCTTTGCATAGTTCTGTTCTGACATGATACAGTCATGGCTCACAGAGATTTTCTTTTCTCCTTTTTTTAATTTTAGTTATTTTGAGAGGAAGGGAGATAGATTCCCACGTGCACCCTGACTGGGATCCACCCAGCAAGCCCATCTGGGGCTGATACTCGAGTACAGAGCTATTTTTAGCACCTGCGGCTGATGCACTCAGACCAGCCGAGCTATCCTCAGCGCCTGGGATCATGCTCGAACCAATTGGGCCACTGGCTGCAGGATGGGAAGAGGGAGAGAAGGGGGGAGGGAGGCGAGAAGAAGCAGATGGTCGCTTCTCCTGTGTGCCCTGATGGAAATCAAAACTGATGTCCATATACCAGGCCAATACTCTATCCACTGAGCCACCAGCCAGGGCCTTACAGAGATATTCTGCTGGAGAAATCTTGTTTTGTGTCTTGTTTCTCACAGCCTGGCCTGGAAACTTCTAGGGCTGCATGTTTATTCTGATCATCCCTTGGAAGGGGAGAGTGGTTTTCTCTGTTGCTTTGAGAGTGTGGATTGGGATTGGCGAGACCAGACTTGGGCATGAGTGGAAGGTAGATGCTGACTGCCCCAGGCATTCATTCTGCAACTCTAGGATTAGGGTTGGAACAAGAGGCTTTGTGTTGCCAACGTAGACCCCACTGGAGGATTCTGGGCAGAGACAGGAAAGCTGGGCATCCTTAGGACTTCTATACTCGTCCCTGAGTCTGACCTGTCCTCACCCCACCCAGGTCCTCTTTCAGGGCAGGGAATTGATGTCACCCATTAATTCAGCCACCACTTGGTGACAGCTCCCCAAGGGCCAGTCTCTGTGTTGGGTTCAAGAACATATTGATAAGTAAGACACAGTCCAGCCTCAGGGCCTCCCATGGGAGACAGGACATCTCCTGACACTTACAGGATAGCTTGTGTCTGTAAGGGGTCTGACCAGAGTGCCGTGCCTGTGGGGACATTAGGGAAGGCTTCCTGGGGTGACGTCGGATGGGTGCCCTACTCAAACTGGATCCTGAGAGGTTGGCGCAGTTTGCCCAGGCTGCTGAGGACGGAAAGCGGTTCCCGGCGAAGGGGCTCCCCTTTCCCAAAGGGCAGTCGAGACGGTGGTTGGGGGCCTACCCAGGCTCTGGGAAGGCAGGCACTGTGGGGAGAGCCGTGTCAGCTCACCACTACCTCCTGCAAGCAGCAGTCCCTGGGCAGGGGGTGGTGCTCAGTAAGCACTTGGGAAACTGGGGTACAGCATGGAGACTAAGAGGTCCAGCTGGGCCTGGTCGTGGGGCCCCTGGTGCAGTGAGCTGAAGAGGCTTTTCCTCCTGAAAGCAGTGGAAAGGTCACCTGGACTTGAATTGAGTGGCGCCATGTGCTGACTGGCCCAGCATGGCGGGAGGCAGGAGGTGGGGCTGGGCAGACAGGTGTGCCGACCCCGATGAATTCTGTCCCTTACACCCACCTGACCCCATTCCTCTGGCTCTGCGCTCTGCCTAGTCCCTTGGTTGCTCTCACCCGGCTGGGCCAAGCCATCCCCACCCTGCATTTCTGTGGACACTGTGGACGGGCCCAGACTTCCCCTGATGGCTCTGCTGCTGCCTTCTCCACAGCCCTGAAGTTATTTGATGATCCTGACCTCGGTGGGACCATCCACCTGGGTGACCCCTTACTGCTGCCGACTGCCCACGAGAGTGGAGGGCCCACGCCCCATCCAGGCCACAGAGAGGTCTCCACAGAGCTGTTCAGGTACCAGCTGTCCCCAGCGATGCTCCACCGGCTGAGAGTGGCCTGGACAGAGCCACGGACGTGTCCCAGCAAGGGAGCATTCCACCAGCCTTGTTCTGTGCGGGGGGGACCCAGGCCATGGGAAGGCAGGATTCTGTGGGTGGGAGCTGGCCCGAGGTGCGATGGGGGTCTCGGGGGCGGGGGACAGGGGCCCGCAGCTCAGTCAGTTCCAGACAGAGAGAACTTTGCATCCACCTCTTTCTCTCCCTTTCACACTCATATTTTAATAGTTTGTACGTATAAAGAATAATTAAGTTGCTTTATTGCAGGAGCGGTAATAACTAGCATAAATTGGTTTGGGAACAAATAAAACTGACCGTCGGCAGCATGCCGCTCACGAGGAGGGAGTGGAGCACAGATGTACTGGATGGTGGCCGGTCCCCGCAGGGTCCCCACATAGATTTTACAGAGGGGAGAGTGAGACTTAGTGTGTGGGGGGGGGATGATTGGCAGACTGGGTGCACACCGATGGCCACTGCTGATGGAGTGCCCACGTGTGTCTGCAGCATGCTGGGCTATTCACACGGGACCTTACTTAATCCTCACGCTGGCCCCTGGGTGGATGCCTGTTCTGGCCTATAGAAAGTGGAGTGTGAGAGAGGTAACTGGCCCAAAGCTACAGCTCCCAGGTGCATGGATCCCAGGGCCACCTGCCTGCGTTCTGTCCTCCCACAGTACTCTCTAAGCGCTTGCAGGAGGAGAGGCTGGGAGACCCAGCTCCCACCTGGGGCAGCAGCTTTGGGGCTGAGAGTGCCAGCCCTGTGCGTTTCTCAGGGCATCCTCCGGGGCCCCTGGGCTGCGGGCCATGCTGGCGATTTACAGGAAGCCACACTGTCTCTTTCCATGAACAATTACATGGCGCTGAGGCATGTGGCCCCAAGAGGCTGTCATTTGCACCCTCATTAGCAGCTGCAGGTGATTACAGAGTTCTCTAATTGCCCGCCAGCCAGTCGCAGAATGGCTTCTTGTCTTTGCATCTCCCCATGGCCCCTGGCATCTGTCCACTCTTTTCCTGTGCCCTGGCTCCTGACATCCTGGCAGGCTGGGAGAAGCTGGGACTGTTGCTTTGTTTAGGGGAGAGACTGAGGCACAGGGAAGCAGATTACAGGGGCAGCAGGGCCCAGCGGAGCCTGCCCCACCCAGAGAGCCTCTAGAACTCCGCCTTCTCAGCAACGGAGTTCCAGAGGGACCTTTCTTGCATAGTTGATTCTAAACCCAGGACACCAGCACTCTCAGACCTGTGTTCTTCAGAACATTCTTCTGGGGGTGTTCAAAGGTTATTCCCTTCAGAGGGGCTCTGTGGCCAGATGGCTGGGCAACACCAGTGTTAAGCACATGAGTGGCTCCAAGGAGAAACACCACGCAGCATTTCACTGTGTTCGTGGGACCTATTCTAGCCAAGATACAAGAGCCCAGGTGGAAATTGAGCACTTAGAAAGGGGTGCCCAGCAGCCACCTATACTCCAAGTGCGACTGTCCACCCCCACCTAGAGCAAATCAGTGTCTTGCCAAACAGTGGAAATTCTGAGCTAGACACAAGCTTTTAGCTGCTACTGTTTTCCCAAGGGTCCCTGACTGAGGATAATTCAGTCCTTCTGAGTTCACTCTTTCTGGGCACCCAGACTCCAGCGGAGAATGCAGGAGCCAGCACTGCCCCAGGGTTGCCCCAGGAAGGGCTGCCGTGTGGAGGGCGCTGGGCACCTCTGAGCCGAGGTTGCCAGGAGCACCGTGTCCCTGGGTAGCGCCTCCTGGCCTTGAACCCAAGACAGCTGTTAATGGGTGGGTAAGTGGGTGGGATGGATTGAATGGGTCTTCCATTGAGCACCTGGTCTCCAGGAATTGAGTTCTTCCACCAGACGCCTGCAGCAGGGGCTGTCTCAGGCAAAGAAGACAGAGTCTAGTTGTGGCCCTCTTTCTTAACTGCCATTTGGTACCTGGGACTGGTCCTGTGTGATCTGTACAGGTCCCTCCCATAGTGTTGCTGGGCTGTGAGGTCCAGGGCCGAGGTGGAATCTTAGTGGGCTCTGTCTAGTGGCCAGGTGACCCACAGAGGGGCGCTGAGGACAAGTAGACCTGCCTGAGATGACAGGTAGCGTGTGACTACCCGAGTCAGAGCTGGATGTCTGATTTGAGAAACCAAGCTCTCGTCTAGACCTCGTTCGGCCAGAGAAGAGTGAAGGAGGCTCTCCCTGTTGTGGAGTAGGGTCTGCTCACCCCCAGCTTCCTGTTTCTGCAGGAGGTTGTGCTCAGGGCATTTCCCTCTGGTTCCCTAGAGTTGAAGAGGACTTGGACCAGATTCTGAACCTCGGAGTGGGGCCCAAACCTCAGCCCAAGCCCAAGCCACCATTGGCAGCTAAGCCAGCGCTGCCCAGGAAGTCAGCTGTGCCCCCTATAGTGAGCCTGTCCGAGCCCATGGCTAGGCAGCAGAAGCAGCAGCAGCAGATCCAAGCCATGGACGAGATGGACATCTTGCAGTATATCCAGGACCATGACATGCCTGGCCAGGCCGCCCCCAGCCTCTTCTGACGCTCCCTCCACCGTGCCAGCCCTTGGCCAGTGGCCCCTCTGCTGTGGAGGGGTCTGTGGCGAGGTGGGGACTGTGTCCTACAGGCCAGGATCTCTAGGCCCAAGGGAGGAGGGTGGAAGCTCGGTCACAGTCCCCCTGCACCATGTTTCTTTTTCTCTGGCTGGTGGGGGTCAGGAACCCGGCAGGGTATGGAGAGAAGGTCACCATAGGAATGGAGCCCATTTGTCTCAGCCATGTGCATGTGGAGGGGAGAGGATGTGGGGGTTCCTCCCCAACCAGATCCCAGTCCCAGAATGGACTGAGACTGGGGGAATCAGGGAGGCTTTGCCCACTGACTCTGCTGCCTCCACACAGGAGGGAGGGGCTACCAAACTGGGCTAGGGCTGGGGGGGCCAGTCTCTGGGCAGCAGGGCTCCTGGGGCCCATAGGCGCTGGGTGGGGTGTCCCTGAGTTGCCTCTGGTTACCAGATGCTAAGCAGGGCTTTTTCCTAGTTTCCAGCTTAGAGTCAAGCCCAGCCCCGCATCTCTGGGGTAGGGACAGCCTGACTAAGCCAGCTCTTCCTCTCTTCCTTTCCCAGGGAAGACCCAGGCAGACAGACCACGGCCCCTGGAGCCTCTGGACATAGAGCCAGTGCCCGTCACTGCAACTGTGAGCAGAATGATCTCAGCTTCCTGCAGAGCTCTGCCCGGGCCTGCAGCCTGGCGTGTCCCTCCTGCTCAGAGTGGGCTTAGGCAGGATACTCCGCGGCTGCTGAAGGCCTGGTCTGTCCAGTGGCAGATGCTGACAGGCCTTCCCTGCCGTCCGTGTCTGGACCAGCTCACCAGCCTTTCCAGGGAGCAGGAGCCAAGTGTTGGGGCAGGGCCAGTACCTTAGAATTCCAGACCACCACACCCGGCACGGGTCCTGGTGCTGTGCTCAGAAAGTTCTCAGTGAATGAATGATGATTCACGGAGCAAAGGATGCCTTTTTTATGGTGTGTGCTCCATGTTCAGACCTAGTTTTTAATGCAACACAAGTTTTTTTTATGAAATGCAACCACTCTTGTCCCTTGGCTTGTCCTGCCTGACAAGAGACATCGGCAGAGGCTTTGGGACAAGGACCCCAGACCTTTTCTGATTGGAGCCAACAGCCAACTTGGAGGGAGGCCCCCTGCCCAGGCTGGGTGCTGGCTGCCATCAGAGCCTCTCGTCCCCTGTCCCTCCCTGCCCTGTGCCAGGACCTACAGGTGGTGGGGTACTCCGTCTGATCTGTCATGCGTCTCATTCACCTTTGTCATTCTCTAGTCCTGAAAACCTGCCCTCTCCCTCCCCCTGTGCCAAAGTGAGAGCAAGGGGCAGCTCTGGGGCTGAGGGCTGACTTCCTGTCTCCTTGCCTTTGGCCGCCTCCCACGGCCCGCCTCCCGGGCCTCGAGCCCTTGAGCTGGCTCCAGGGCAGCCTCGGCTCTGCCATTAGGGGCCCCATGCCCACGGGGGTCTGGCCCTCTGGTAGGGGCCACAGACAGAGTCTGCCACTCTGTTGTGAGTTCAGCTACTGCAGCCTGGCCTCCTCGGCGGCCTGGTGCTCTCTGGTCACCTGAGCCAAGATGTGTGCTTCCCAGACTGATGTTCAGACTGCGGCTGGTTTCTAGCACAGGTCTGTGACCTGCTGGCGAGTGTAGCACCAAGTCGTATAGTAAAGTCTATGGCAGTGACTCTTTCCAGCGGTTGTTGGTGGTGTTTTCGGCTCCAGAGACAATGGAGACGGTGGGGGTTCTCTTTGTAACAGTGAGTTCAACAAGGGGAGCTGCCCTTGCAGGACCCGAGGCCTCCTAGCTGCTGATCAGTAGAGTGGACTGAAGGCAAAGGGAGGGTCCCACTGTGTAAGCTGAGGCACAGGGCCCAGGCCCAGCGAGAGTCTATGGGTCAAAAACTTCTCGGCCAGGACCTGTTTGGGAAGAGGACCCTTCCTTCTCCAGACCTCCCCTCCTGTCTCCTTGTCTGGGGACCAGTCTAGGAGACCCTTGGACACCAGGCAGCCCTGTCCATCCATACACAGACCTGTCCTGGCCTCCACATGCCTCCCTCTGCTCAGATTCTGAGGCTCTACATTGTGCCCAAGACCCCAGGGTAAGCCGAGACCCCCAGGAGCCAGGGGGCTGTGCAGGGACAGTCTGAGCTGCTCCTGACCCCCACCACGACCACTTGGCTCTGGACCTTATAGTTGAGCGCAAGTTGGGTTTGCCTTCTGAGCACAAGCAGCTGGTCACTCTGAGAAGGACCACTCAGCGCACGAGCCTGAAGCTGAGTTCATAGCAGGGAAACAGGTTTGATAGGGTAGCAGCGTCTGTTTTGAAGCCGCTGTCAGCCCTGCGGACAGGATGTACTGTCTGTGAGTGCTCCTGGTCCCTTCCAGCATTGTTCCTCTCAGGAAGCCGGGAATTCAGGCCAGCCAACCTGGAAAGTCCCGATCACGGTGCCTGTCCTGGCCAGCACCCACCCTGCTGAGCTCTGCTGCCCTGTGACCGTATAGGGCAAGGCATCTGGAACCCAGATCACCTGCACGTGTGCCGGGGGCTGCCCTTGCACTGGACACAGACAAGTCCAGCCCCTCCTAGGGGCCCTGTGGCCATCCTGCTCTGCTACCACTTCGGCTCTGTGTGGTCCACTGTGACCCGGCGTAAAGCTTTGGTTTGTCTCCACACCTGCAGTCTTCGGGGAGAGCAGACATGAAAAGTCACGTGCAGTTCTCTAGCTCACCCACCATCCGGCCGTGCATAGCCTGGTAGATGGATGGGCAACAGAGCTGCTGCCCCTGATGGTGGCCCTGGCAGATGGCAGGCACCTCCCATTGCCACTGGGTCTTTGTGTGGGTGGATGGCTGCCCAGAGCAGATATGGCCAGGACTCACACCTAAATAGCCAACCATTCCGTGTCAAGTTTTGGGTGGTGACACTCAGACAAACTAACTGCTCCAAATCACTCCCTGCTGCACACCGGAGGCCTCACGTGGAGCAGCTGATCACAGGGCCAGCTGAAGGTGTAGTCAGAGGGCACTTCAGCCGAGCCTCACCTGCAGCCCCGGCACTGACCATTGATGTCCAGGTGTTGCACTATGTATAACACGGTGATCGGGACCCAGGTATGCAACATGGTGAACTCAGCCTGGAGTACAAATGCTGGTCCCTCTCCTCACGGCTGGCCTCTGGCTCCTGTTTTCCATGGCTCTGGCCACTGGTGAGAGCCGAGGCATGTCATCGTTCAGTGGCACCCAGGATAAAGCCACAGCTTCTGGGGCAGGAGTCATGGGCTCAGCACGTGGCCTCAGCAAGCAGAATCCCAGTGGACAACTCCCAGAGCTGCTGATGCTTGTCTGCTTACTCAGCAGACAGCGGCAGCTTCGAAATCACTTTTTCAGGTGAGCCAAGTTAGCTCCTTCCTGCCCCACAGGCTAATCATGTCATTTGTCTCCTCGGCAAAGCTCACCCCAGAACACTAGGCGTCTATGGTACCTCCTGTGCGCAGGCACTACACCTTGTCGAACACGAGAATTTGGGAGGCAAGGCGCAGGAAAAATGCAGACGGGCCCTTTCCGTCTAAAAGCTCCCCACCACAATGGTCAGCAGTCACAGTTTGGTGATTACATGAAGACAAGCTGTTAGGAGGACAAGTTCATGAACAACACAATGCAAAGCAGGCATCACACTGGGGCTCGAGGACACAGAATCACACTGGCACGGCCAGTGAACATTTCCTGAACAACACACTGGGTGCAAAGCCCATTCCAAGTGTGACAGAGGATGCAACGGTGGCAAAACATGAGCCCTTAAAGCCAATCTACTAGGAGCCAGGCTGAGCCGCTGGTTTCAGTTCTGTTCCCTGGGCCTCCTGCCCAGACCTCAGACACAACTGAAAGTGGCACCTCCTCCTCCTCCATGCCCCCTCTCTGCCCCTCCCCGACACCCACCAGCACATACAGTGTGTTGCAGGCAACCTGAGCCCAGCTCTTGGTCACTGTATTCTTTTCCTAGGGCCACCATAACAAAGTGCTACAGCCTTCCAGGGCATTAAACGCTGCTGGCCAACAACCCAGGAACCTGCGGGTCTCTCCCCTGCTTCTGCTTTCTCAAGTTGGTTCACGTCCTTTGGTGAGATTCCTCCTGACTTGTCCGTTTGTCCATGTTTGTGTGTGTGTGTTTCTGTTTTTCCTTTTGGTTTAATAGCCACTTTGCTGATTTCCCCTAAGAAATGCTCTCAGTCCCAGAGGGTGATTATTTTTTAGATTAGAAAACAGAAAAGCTGATATCTTATCCACTCTTTCTCAGACCATAGGATGCAGCGGAAAGGCTGAGCTCGACCCAAAGCAGCCCGAGGGACTCATGTTATTGGCCAGATAGTCTAGGACTCTAAGTGGGCTCTGCCTGGTCGTATGGTGGCCCTGGGGTTGGAACCCTGACCTTCTGACTATAAAATCCATGGTCATGAGAAGGGAAAATGCCCCAGCATCTTGGGGGAGAAAATTTGGCAGTTTTTATTTAAAATTGGAACGTAAATTTATGATACAACCCAGCAGTTTCACTCTGAAAAATATACTAAAAAAGGGAGAAATACATGTCCACACGGACTTGAACACAAATGCTCACAGCAGCTTTATTCAGTGTGGCTGAAAGGTGGAGACGCCCAACCTCCATCAGCTGGTGAGCGGATAGGCAAAATATGAGGTGGCCACACAGTGGAACATTCCTCAGCAATGGAAAAGAATGATGCACATGCTACAGTGTGGATCGACCTCAAAAACACCGTGCTGCAGGAAAGAAGGCTGACACACAAGACTGCGTCCCATGGCTCTATCTGCATGAAAGTAGGGGGAAGGCTGCAGGTGGGCACGCTCTCTTGTTTTCCTGCGGCAGTCACTTTGCCTAATTAGTGAGGTAAGCTGCGCGAGAGGCACGTTACTGTGCCTAGCCTGTAAAAGGCTGCAGGTTGCAGGCACTCTGCCATGGGCTGATTTTCCCATCCGCTTGCCCGCTGTTACCAGAGAGGTTCAAGGCCTTTCAGCTCTGCGGTTCGTAACCTGCCTGGCCTCGATCTCAGACATTACAATGAAATTTCCAGAGGAATCAGATCTGCAAAGTCACAAAGTAGATTAGGCCCTGGCAGGTTCTCTCAGTTCGTTAAGAGTGTCATCTTCCGGAAACAAGGTTTTGCTACTTCTCCTTTTCTCTCCCATCTTCTCCCTCCCTTCCTTTGTCCGTCTCTCTTAAGAAAAAAAGAAAAAAAAGTCAAAAGTTAAGAGCTCCTAGAATCTATGTAAACACAATAAATTAAAATAAAAAGAATAATTAAAAAAAAGTTAATTGCTGACCAGATAGTTCAGTTGGTTGGATCATCATCCCAGAACATGGATGTTGCCATTCAATTTTCTGGTCAGGGTACACAAAGGAGCAGCTCGATGTTCTCGTCTCTCTCTCTCAAAAAAAAAAAAAAAAAAAAAAAAAGGAAAGAAAAAGTAGATTAGGTACATTGGGCTGGAGTTGAAACTGATTGTAAATAGGCACAAATCTTGGGGGGGGGGGGGGGGTTGATGAAAATATCTAAAATTGGCCTGTTGTGATGTTTTCCCAGCTCTGTAAATTTACTGAACTCAATTATACACCAAAAATAGGTGCATTTTAAATTATACCATTAAATTATACCTGAATAAAACTTAATGACTAGACAATGAAACAGAAAAATCCATGGGCAGCAGGTGCAGTGGCCAGAGGTATGGGTCCACTTCCGGCTCTCTGGCCTCCTTGCTGTGTGGCCCCAGGCTCGTTACCCTCGCCCTGCCTCAGTTTCCTCATCTAAAAAACGGGGACAAGAGTTGTACCTGCTTTACTAGGGTAGTTACCAGGAGAAAATGAGTTTACTTGTGACGTTCTTTGATGAATTCCTGGTGTCTAGTACACATATGTGAATAATTAAAGCTCAGCAAGGAATTCCAGGGTTCCAGTGCTCCCTCTTTTCAGCTAAGAGTGACAAGGAGACCTCTGGGTGGACAGGGAAGTCCGTGGCACTTGCCGTGTGGAGGGGAAACGTGGGTGGGAGGAGAGGCTGTGTGGCTTTACGCCAGCCACTGGGCTTCTCGAGCCATGGTCTGTTCACTTGCCAAATGGAGTAACACAGCTGGCCTCAGCCGCCTCGCGAGGGGTGGGGAATCACAGGACACGGCACATGCAAAACCAACTGGGAGCCACACAGGAGCCCAGGCACCCCTGCTGCTCCTGATGGTCTGAGGAATAGGTGGACAAGCCCCAGCTACTCTGCCCGGTGTCTGGGGGCTCTAGGGTGTGACCCCGTATCCTATGGCTGGGCTGTGGGAGTCTGATGTTGCTGGAAAGCAGCCCCTGGCAACGACACCATCCTGGTGAGTACTAGTAACAACAGCCTCGGGCTGCGGCAGCTGGAAGCTCCTCCCAGCACAACGCAGACGCTACCCTAGAGACTGTTTTCCCAGCCCCATAGAGACAAGCAAAATAAACATGGGCTTCTCCCTCTTGGCCCCTGACCTTTTGTTTAGAGGGACTGACTGGGCGGGGCGAAGAAGGGAGGGTCAAATGAAGAGAGAGGTTTCTGGCAGCTCTGAAGCCAGTGGCCATGCTGCGAGGGGGGCGCGAAGGTACCTCAGCACCCGTGCCACATCTTTTTGTCTTGGGCCTCCTCCAACTTCTCCATCATCACCCTGCTGGCTCTGGGCAGGACTGGGGGTAGGAGGGTGGCTGGCGGGGTGAGAGTGAGGCTCATTCCCGTATTCTCCTTTGAAAAGAAACCGCACCCACGGAGACATATATGCAAATGTTCATAGCAACGTTTTTAATAGCCGCCCCTGCCCCAATCAAAGGAGACCACCCAAATCTCCATCAGTGGTCAACAGATAAGCAAACAGGAACATCCATACAGCTCAATGCTGCTCAGCAACGTAAAGGAAAATGCGTAGTAAGAGCTGTAATGACACAGATGGATATCAGAAAGTCTAAGTAATAGAAGCCAGACCTCAAAAACTCTACACTGTATGATTCCACTTATATGCAACTCTAGAACAGACAAAACAATAGAGACAGGAAACAGATCAGTAGTGGGCAGGTGCTGGGCAGGGTGGAGTGCAGGTGGATGGCAGGAGGACAGGAGGAAACAGTTTGAGGTGACAAATGCTCTAAAATGTGAGCGTGACTATAAACAACTCATTGAACTGTACACTTAAAATGGGGAAGATTCATTGTACGTAAAGTATACCTCAGTAAAGATGCTGAAAAAGGAGCTGCAGTACAAAACCAAACATCCTCTGACCGTATGACCCCGTCATTGTGCCCCTCAGTATTTACCCAAACGAATCAAAACTTACGTTCACGTGAAAAACTTGCACACGGATGTTTATAGCAGCTTCACTCATACTTTCCAAAATTTGGAAGCAACCACGTTGCCCCTCAGTAGGTGAATGGATAAACAAACTGTGGTACATCAGACAAGTCTGTTCAGCGCTGAATAGGAATGACTTGTCAAGCCATGAACAGATGAGCAGGAACCTGAAATGCTATCATAATCACTAAGTGAAAGAAGCCTCTCTGAAAAGTACATAGGAGTCCAAATATAAGGCCATTATGGAAAAAGTAAAACTATGGAAACAGTAAAAAGACCAGGGGTTGCCAGGGATTGGGGGTGACTAGGCAGAGCATGGAGGGTTCTCGGGGCAGTGGAAATACTGTGTAGGAAGCTGCAGCGTCTAATGCACTTGTGCAAACCCACAGACGTGCACCAAATGTGAACCCTAAGTGGATTGTGGACTTTGGGTGATGATGTGTCAATATAGGTTCATCAGTTTTAACAAATGCTCTTCCGGCGGGGGGTGTTGATAAGGGAGAATGTTTGTGCGGGCAAGAGAACTCCGCACTTCCTGTTCAGTTTTGCTGTGAACTCAAAACTGCTCTCAAATATAGAGGTTATTAATAAAAATAAAGGAACCACAGGAGGAGGCTCTTGGCCCAGAAGGTAGATACTCAGGCTCTGAAATGCCGGTCATGCCGACCTTCAGTCATGTCCCCCAGCCTCCAGCGTGCCCAGGGCTCCAGCTAAGGCCTGTAGACATTCAGCTGACAGGGGTAGTGGGGGTGGGGTGGGGGTTTTCTGGCCTAGCAGGTGGGCAAAACGTAGGTAAGAGCCCACAGGGAAGGGGGACGCGATGCTCCCTGTGAAGAGGAGGGCTGCCTAGAGTCCTCTGGGGAAATGAGGGGTTGGAACCCCCAGTAGGCCTGAAAGCCCCAGATGCTCACTGGCCTTGCTTCATCACAAGCTCATCTTTCCTCCTCTGTATGATTTGTATCTTCCTTTTTCCTTCCTGGAGTAGTCTTCCCACATTGTCCTAAGAGACAGGTGGAGAGGATTTATTGTCAGATGGCTCAGCGCCTTCGGAAGTGGGCACGATGCCCTGAGCAAGCCTGCAGCAGCACAGCCCAATCATCCTTCCTCTCCCCCCACCTCCCACTCCTCTTCCCCTACCTCTCCCCCTCCTCTCCCTCCTCCTCTCCTCCCTCTATCCCCATCCTCTCCCTCTCCTCTCCCCTCCCCCTCCTCTCCCCATTCCCCCTTTTCCCCTTCCCCTTCCTCTCTCCCTCCCCCTACCCCTACCCCTACTCTTCCCCCACCTCTCCCCCCTCCTCTCCTTCCTCCTCTCCCCCTCTATCCCCCTCCTCTCCCCCCTTTTCTCTCCTCTCCCCTCCTCTCCCCCCTCTTCCCTCCTCATCCTCTTCTCCCCCTCCTCTCCCCCTGCATCCCCCCTCTTCTTCCCTCTTCTCCTCCTCTCCCTCCTCTTCCTTCCCCCCTCCACTCCCCACTGCTGGAAGGAGGCTGAGGGTACTCAATATCAGGAAAACAGGTGCTCCTAAAGCTCTCAACAAGCTGCAGGAGCATGGGCTACAGTGGTCCTGAAGAGAGTGAGCCTTCTCGGATAGGCTGAGATTCAGTGGTCCACCTGGGCCCCTGGAGCAAGCTTTGAAGTCTCAGTCCTGCAGAACATTCCCACCAGCTCTCCCGTGAGTTGGAAAGTGCAGGGATCTTGGCTTGCTGGGAGCAAGGAAGCGCTGTTCTCAAGGGCAGAGAGCCCAGACTGCTCACAAGGCCCTGTTCCAGGGCAGGGCCCAGCCTCCGTCTCCCAGGACAGTCTCATCCTGCTGCAGGCTTTGGGCAGAGAGGGGGCATGGTTTGTTTTGTCCCGTGGTCACATAAGAGTAGACATGCTACACGACTACATGCCTGATCATCTACACAGGGCACCTCACTCATTTCCTCTCATCTCAACCTAAGGCATTATTATCTATGCTCTCTTGTAACTTTAAAAATTGTCTTCCTAGTTGTGGTTATAGTCTAATCATCACTCCCAGGGAGCGGGGGCTGTCTCTTTTCTTATTGGTTATATTTGTCAGAAATTTATTCTATTCATCTTTTCAAAGAACCAGGTTCTGGTTTAAAAGATCTACAGTGTGTCCCTAAAGTCATGGTGCACTTTTGATCGGTGATCGGTCAAAAGTGCACCATGACTTTACGGACACACTGTATTTTACTATTTATTTCCATCTAATCAATTGATTTCCATTTTAATTTTAGAATCCATTTCTCCTTTTCATGTTTTTTAAATTTTCTTTAGCATGGTATTCATTGTCTATTTTCCTTTTTGTTGTTAATCGTAAAAACAAGGCTACAAAATTCCCTCTGGCCGGGTTTGACCCTTACCACTGACTTATCTTGTAGTGTTTTCGTTTTCATTTATCTTTAAGAAGTCTAAATTTGTAACTTTTATTTCCTGCTTAAAACTCTAAAACTACTTTAAATTCTAGCAGCGTTGGTATATTTGTGATTTTGTTTTCCAGCTTTTGTCACTATTGTTAATGTTCCTTTGTGATTTATCTTCAGTTTTATGGTATACAGTGAGGAAGGGAATCTATAGGACTTCTACTTTATGTAATTTTAAAACCTTTCTCTAAAGAGGCTATAAATGTCCACTTGATATTTCAAAATATATATTCTCTTTGTAGAATACATGTAATTGTTAGATTTTTGAGGATGTTTCTCAGAATTTGGTATTCCTATTTACTCTGAGTTCTCTGAAGCCATCATTTTGGAGGGGGAGATTGTAGGCACCCCACTGGCATGGAGTTTTGTCCAATTCTCCTAGAAGTTATTTGGTGCCAGTTTCGGCTGTGGGTTTCTGGCCTGGTCTCCAAGAAATGCCAGAGCTTCCCATGAGGCTATGACCTGACATTGGCCACAGTCCTGGGCCTATCTGGCTCTGTCTCTGGATTTATGCTCCAAACACGTATTTTTTGTGTCCCAAGTCATTTTCTTCACAGAGGTGTCTGGTCTCGGAGGCCTGGGCATCAAGACAGGCACTTACAGTCTTACCCACCAGCTAAAAGGGAAGGAAGCCAAAGGTCCTGCCCAGAAATAGTAGTGTCCGTGCCACATCGGCAGGCTCCCCCCAAGAGGTAACACCTTTGCCTCTTGAAGGGCCTTCAATTCTCTCTGGGCTCCTGACAACCAGGCCAGCTAGACCTGGTGATTTGTGTTTCTTGGGGCCAAGCAGGCTCAAACAAAGCTCATCTCAGCAAGCCTGACCTCTTAAGGTTCCTGAAAACCAGTTGCTCTTCAAGATCCCACGGCATTTATGAGGTCTGTCCCTGTTTCCTGTATGCTTAGGACTGAGTGAGAGGGCCAGGGAGGAGAAATGCTTCCTAGGTGGGACCCATGACTGAGACACAGGGAATGCCTCAAAGCACTATTAAAGGAAGGGAAACTCACTCAGATCCAGATGGCAGAGGTGGGGACTGGAGGACGTGGCAATGACTGGAGAGTTCTTTCCCTTTGGGCAGCAGGGTAAGCAAGGACAGGGAGCCAGACACCCTGGGAAGAGTGGTAAGATTAGCCAATAAAAATCAAGAGAGTCCTTGGTGACAGTCTAAAAGCTTTCGCCTAAGATTAGGAACAAGACAGGGTGCCCCCTTTCTCTACTTTTTCTTAGCCTTGTCCTGGAAGTTCTAGCCAGAGCAATTAGGCAAGAAAAAGAAATAAAGGACATCCAAATTGGAAGAGAAGTAGTAAAACAATCTATTTGCAGATGACATAATCTTGCACATAGGAAACCCTAAAGGCCATTGTGTGGTTGTTACCACATTTCGTTTAGTCATTCATCAGTCGGTAGACATCTCGGTTGTTTCTATCTTTTAGCTACTGGGGATGGCTGTGATGTACAGTGCATGAAGCATTGTTAACATGCTCCAGCATGGGTGGGTCTTGACAACATTAAGCTGAGCAAAAGAAACCAAACACAAAAGGCCACATATTATACAACACCATTTACATGAAATACCCAGAATGGGCAAATTTAGAGATAGCAGCAGATTAATGCTTGCCAGGGGCCAACGGCTGGGGGATGGGAGAATGGGGAGTGACTACTGGATGAGTATGGGCTTTCTGTTTTGGGTGACAAAATGTTCTGGAACTAGAAGGTGGTGATGGTTGTGCAACGTTTAGTAAATGCACTAAACACCACTGGATGGGATACTTTAAGATGGTTAAAATGGTGTTACATTGTGTCTTATTTTACCCCACACATGCAAGTGTATCTAGGGCATGATGGAGACAAGCCTAGCGAGGAAGGTGGCCTTACCTGCCAGGCCAAGGGGTCCTGGAGTCACTGAAGGCGTGAAAGGAGGGGGTAGTCCATTTCTACAGCTGATGTTGAAATCAGTGAGAGAGGCTGCTGGGAGTGTGGGCCTCCCAGGTTTTTTTTTTTAATTATTTATTTATTTTACAGGGACAGAGAGTGAGTCAGAGAGAGGGATAGATAGGGACAGACAGACAGGAACAGAGAGAGGTGAGAAGCATCAATCATCAGTTTTTCGTTGCCGTTGTGACACCATAGTTGTTCATTGATTGCTCTCTCACATGTGCCTCAACCGCGGGCCTTCAGCAGACCGAGCAACCCCTTGCTGGAGCCAGCGACCTTGGGTCCAAGCTGGTGAGCTTTTGCCCAAGCCAGATGGGCCCGCACTCAAGCTGCCGAGCTCGGGGTCTTGAACCTGGGTCTTCCGCATACCAGTCCAACGCCCTATCCACTGCGCTACCGCCTGGCCAGGTGGGCCTCCCAGTTTTAAGGAGCCCGCACGTGTTTGTGTGTTTCCTGGGCATGGTATGAGCTGGGACTTGTCTTTCTTGGCTGCATCTAAACCGAAGACAAGCTCTCCTCGGTTTGGCAGGAAGCCTTTGAAGCTATTGCCAAGACATCTGTTTCATTTTTCTTGGCAACAAAAGGCATCCTGAGAGAGAGAGTCAAGGCTCAGGAACATCCATGACTCTCCTTTTCTCCCATGGGAGTTTAAATAGAAGCTCCTGTGCTCAAGTTTAAAGAGGGTCAGACCCAAGGAGCCTCAGCTGCAAAGAATCCAGAATTTGGAGGAGAGATGAATGGGAACAGGGGGGATGGAGAGCGAGCAGCACAATCAGGTGAGGCCTGAAAATGTCCTGAAAATCAGCATTAGGAGCTGGAGAACCATGCCCATACCAAAACAGCAACTGATTGGTTTTGATGCTACTGATGAAAGTTCAAATAATAAAAAGGATACCATAAACAAAGACTTCTAGGCAAAATCAAAGTATGTATCTGCGATGAAGCCAAAGGTTAAGTCAGAGGGTAGAATTAATACATACACAGTGCTTCCTAGCATCCAAAGTAAAGAGGAAAATGCAATTATTTTGTAAGATTCACAGGACCTTGAGATAAATGTGTGTCTGTAGCTTAGGGGAGGCATTGCTTTTCCAGGCTATTCTTAAAGGAAGACTGTGTCTGGGTTTATCAGCTAGACCAGGGGTAGTCAACTTCCTTATACCTACCGCCCACTTTTGTATCTCTGTTAGTAGTAAAATTTTCTAACCTCCCACCGGTTCCACAGTAATGGTGATTTATAAAGTAGGGAAGTAACCTTACTTTATAAAATTTATAAAGCAGAGTTACAGCAAGTTAAAGCATATAATAATAATTACTTACCAAGTACTTTATGTCAGATTTTCACTAAATTTGGCAGAATAAATCTTTATAAACAACTTACTATAGCTAAATCTATCTTTTTATTTATACTTTGGTTGCTCCGCTACCGCCCACCACGAAAGCTGGAGTGCCCACTAGTGGGCGGTAGGGACCAGGTTGACTACCACTGAGCTAGACTGTCCCTAATAACCTATCTTTTCACAGCACAGTTTCCTTCCCTCTCTTTCCAGACCCCCATCTTTTCCCGCTAACTGTGTTGCCACACATAAAATTGTTCTTGTTGTAGTAATCTTTTAAAAACATAAATATGAGCACTTCACTTCCCTTCTTGAAATTCTTCAATAGCTCCAATTACCCCCAGGATAAAGTTCACACTCTGAATACTAAATCTACATACACATTAAATGAAGTAATCTGAAGGCATTTAATGAAGCACAAATACTTTTTCATCATCCAATAGTTCCTGAAGATCAGCTTTTATCTAATTGGACTCTTCACAATGTCAAACTTAGTGATAAATTTTTTTCATTGTATTCTGTTGTAAGAAGGCACCATTATTTAGAAGGATTTTCTTAAACACTGGTTAATACAAAACAAAGACTTCTTAAAGTATTTGTTCTTGAATTAATAAAATATTAGTGATAAAGAAAACTTAATGCTCCAGTGCCTTCTCATGGGTTTCATTAACTGAAGTTTGATTACAGAGGGGAAGAAGGAGAGGGACCACCCTCTAATTCTCAGCACAAATTTTTCAGAAATAAAAGTTTTCAGAAATATAAGAGAAATATGTGTATTTTAGAAAATAAACCAGAAGAACAGATATTACACATGATCGCACTTTTTTCAACGGTAACCACTGCTAACATTTTGAAATACTTTCTTCTATATTGTTTTTACTGTGTGTGCATATGCATATGATTTTATTTTTTCACAAAAATGACATCTCGTTGGCAGTTCTCTGACCAGTTTCTGTGTATCGTGAGGACTTTAATATAATCCGGTCAACACTGTCATTTGAATGACTGCTGTCTGTGTGATTGCTGAGCTGACCCATGCTCTGCGCAACTATCTGTTGGGCTTTCCTCCTCCTCCTCTGATCTGGTCTGAGGGTGACTTCGAGGCTGATGCTGGAGCCCTTCTCTACGGTATACTGGGCTCTCAGTGACTGGAAAGCCTGTTATGTCTCCTAATAGGGCTGTTGTGACTTGTAATAAGGGCGCTTTGTGGTTTAATGAGAACAGGGATCTATTAATCCCTCTTTGTTTGACCTGGGCCAGCCTCCAGCTCAGTGCAAGCGGGATTCTTAGTCCCTTGGGTCCCTATTGAGCTGTTGTCATAGTGATTGGTGCAGGGTCACAGGGCAATATCTCTAACCAGACCATCTCTGTCAGTGACACATACAGGTCATGGCTGTTAAATCCCAAACTTGGAGAGACATGACTGACGTTCTGCAATGTCAGCATTTGCTCTGACTGCCGAGGCCGGGGACCCCTAAGTTTTCTGAGACCTGTCTTAACTGTCCCCAGGAAAACAGCCCAGATCACCTGCCCCAAGGGCCCCAGGGGTGCTCTGCTGCCACCTCATGGCCCTGGGACCACTCCCCAGCTGACGACCCTAGCCTCCAAGGGCTTATGTCTCAGAACTGCGTCCGTCCGTCCGGAGTGAACTTGCAACATTGTGGAAAGGGCCCAGGGGATCCCAGACAGACAGACAAACTGCTGCTTCCTCACACAGTGACACTTCTCATCCTGATGTCAGGACTAGAAGGACCTTGGAGACTATCAGGTCCACCTCCTTGTGGTACAGATGGGGAAACTGAGGCCCAAGGAGCCAGATGTGGTAACAAACCATTCAAGTCAGGAGCACCGTGTGAGCCAGGCAAGCACTACTTCCATCTCTGAAAAAGAAACATGTTTAGAAGTTTTTTGTAAGACAATTGATATTCTTACAATAAGTTCTTTAAGTCTTATTTTTTTAAAACTTTATTGTTTTATTTTCACGTAATCCATCAATACATTTTCTTGCAAAAAAGAAAATAGTAGGACCCTGCCGAGAAGGCTCAAAACCCCTTTGGCCTCTGTTTCCCATCCCATCACTCTGCTGATTTGGTTTTCAAGTACCCAGATCTCATTTGCTTGACTTGGGTGGCAGGGACAATTGGGGTGATGAAGGCCTGTGTCCCCAGCTGGGCTTGAGGCCAGGTGTTGCACTGTGGTTGGCAGGATTGCCCACGAGGGATGAATTTTCTTGGCCCTAGGGTGGCTGAGAATGTGGGGCAGGCTGGCACTGCTGTGTCCTCACTCAGTCAGGGGCTATGACAGTTCTTCCATCTTCTTGTCCTAGTTCTTGTTTCAGGACCCCAACCACCCCCAGCTACTGGCCTGGACAGCATGCTAGGAGTCTGGGCAGAAAAATAGCAACTTTGCTAGCAGGGTTTAGCAATCACTCCAGAAGGCCACAGGCCACAAGGGACAGTGCTCAAGATTTTGGGTTTCCTGTGCCCATCTCTGGCTTCCACTACCCCTCCCACCCATTCCTGCCACCCCTCATCCCACCTTACTTTCTCAGAATCTGTCCCCTGCCTCCCAAGCATCTGAGACCCTCTGCCAGGAAGGAACGCAGCTCACCGTCTCAGTACCTACTGGAGAAGGAAGCGAGAAGTTTAAAAGCAAAGTTTAAGAACACATGTTACATCAAAGAAGTTAGTCTTACAGGAGAGAAGGACTGACATTGAAGACAAGGCACAGGGCAGAAAGAGGCTTTGCTGGCACACCTATTCACACCTGGCTTCCTAACCGCCTGGGCTAAGCCCTGCTTTGCGGGACTGAGACAGTGAGGCTGGGCAGAGGACACTACGGGGCCCTCAGCACCTGGGAAATATGACATACGACAGGCGTGGAAATAGTCGCTAAGGCTGGGAAACCGGAAGCAGGTCATCCCTGGACCCTCCCAGTCCTGATCTTTGAGAACCCACTACAATTTCAGTGCAGATTTCTAAATACATAAAAAGCAAACCCAGCAGTTTTCAGATTCTCTCTTTTAAATCAGTTAAAAAAGAATTTTTTTTTCTCAACCCCAAAATCTTACCCAGAGCTTTAAACATGTCTGACATATAAAATCAATAAGAGAAAGTTTCTTCAGGCAAAATATTTTGCTTGGCAAAGGTAATCTAATGTCTGCGGAAACCCTAAGGTTTCTACAGCCCAATTGTTTTTTTTTTATTATTAAAATTAATTTTAATGGGGTGACATTGATAAATCAGGGCACATATGTTCAGAGAAAATATTTCCAGGTTATTTTGACATTTGATTATATTGCATACCCATCACCCAAAGTCAAATTGTCCTCCGTCACCTTCTATCTGGTTTTCTTTGTGCCCCTCCCTCTGCCTACCTCCACCTTCACCTCCCCCTTACCCCAGAGAGTCAGTACACTCTTGTCCATGTATCTGAGTCTCATTTTTATGTCCCATCTATGTATGGGCTAATATAGTCCTTAGTTCTTTCTGACTTACTTCAATCAGTATAATGTTATCAAGGTCCATCCATTTTGTTGTAAATAATCCGATGTCATCATTTCTTATGACTGAGTAGTATTCCACAGTATATATGTACCAAGCTTCTTAATCCACTTGTCCTCTGACGAACACTCGGGCTGTTTCCAGATCTTCGCTATTGTGGACAATGCTGCCATGAACATGGGGGCGCATTTCTTCTTTTCGAACAGTGCTATGGTGTTCTTGGGGTATATTCCTATAAGTGGGATAGCTGGGTCAAAAGGCAGTTTGATTTTTAATTTTTTGAGGAATCTCCATACTGTTTTCAACAGTGGCTGCAACAGTCTGCATTCCCACCAGCAGTGCAAGAGGGTTCCCTTTTCTCCACATCCTCGCCAACACTTGCTCTGTGTTGTTTTGCTGATGAGTGCCACTCTGACTGGTGTGAGGTGATATCTCATTGTGGTTTTAATTTGCATTTCTCTAATGATTAGTGATGTTGAGCATTTTTCATATGCCTATTGGCCATCTGTATGTTCTCTTTGGAGAAATTTCTATTAATTTCTTTTGCCCATTTTTTGATTGGGTTGTTTATATTCCTGGTGTTGAGTTTTATAAGTTCTTTATAAATTTTAGTTATTAACCCCTTATCAGATGTGCTGTCGAATATGTTCTCCCATTGTGTGGTTTGTCTTTTTAATCTGTTCCTATTGTCTTTAGCTGTGCAAAAACTTTTTAGTTTGATATAGTCCCAGTTGTTTATTCTGCCTTTTATTTCATTTGCCCGTGGAGATAAATCGGCAAATATATTTCTCCGACAGATGTCGGAGAGCTTACTGCTTATGTTTTCTTCTAAGATGCTTATGGTTTCACGGCTTACATTTAAGTCTTTTATCCATTTTGAGTTTGTTTTTGTGAATGGTGTAAGCTGACGGTCTAGTTTCATTTTTTTGCAGGTAGATGTCCAATTTTCCCAACATCATTTGTTAAAGAGGCTGTCTTTACTCCATTGTATTTTCTTTCCTCCTTTGTCAAATATCAGTTGTGCATAAAGGTATGGGTTTATTTATGGGTTCTCTGTTCTTTTCCATTGATATATGTGCCTGTTCTTATGCCAGTACCAGGCTGTCTTGAGTACAATGGCCTTGTAGTATACCTTGATATCCGGAAGAGTGATACGATACCTTCTGCTTTATTTTCTCTTTTTAAGATTGCTGAGGCTATTCGTGTTCTTTCTTGGTTCCATATAAATTTTTGGACTATGTGTTCTATATCTTTGAAGTATGTCATTGGTATTTTAATTGGTATTGCATTGAATTTATAAATTGCTTTGGGTAATACAGACATTTTAATGATGTTTATTCTTCCAAACCATGAGCACGTATATGCTTCCACTTGTTTGTACCTTCCTAGATTTCTTTTATCAATGTTTTATAATTTTCTGAGTACAAGTCCTTAACCTCCTTGGGTAAATTTACTCCTAGGTACTTTATTTTCTTGGTTGCAATAGTGAAGGGTATTGTTTCCTTAAGTTCTTTTGCTGACAGTTCATTGTTGGAATATAAAAATGCCACTGATTTCTGCGTATTAATTTTATATCCTGCCACCTTGCTAAATTCATTTATAAGGTCCAATAGTTTTTTGACTGAGACTTTAGGGTTTTCTATATACAATATCATATCATCTGCAAATAGTGACAGTTTTACTTCTTCTTTTCCAATTTGGATGCCTTTTATTTCTTCTTATTGTCTGATTGCAGTAGCTAGGACTCCCAAAACTATGTTGAATAAGAGTGGTTAAAGGGGGCACCCCTGCCTGATTTCTGATATTAAGGGGATTGCTTTTAATTTTTGCCCATTTAGTATGATGTTTACTGTGGGTTTGTCGTAGATGGCCTTTATCATGTTAAGGAATGTTCCTTGTATTCCCACTTTACTGAGAGTTTTGAACATAAATGGGTGCTGGATTTTATCCAATGCTTTATCTGCATCTATTGAAATTATCATGTGATTTTTGTCCTTCCTTTTGTTTATGTGATGAATCACATTGATTGATTTGCAAATATTGAACCAGCCTTGCCTCTCCAGAATAAATCCCACTTGATCATGGTGTATGATTTTTTTATATATTGCCGGATCCGGTTGGCTAATATTTTGTTGAGAATTTTAGCATCTGAATTCATCAGGGATATTGGCCTATAATTTTCTTTCTTTGTGCTGTGTTTGCCTGGTTTCGGGATCAGAATTATGCTCGCCTCATAAAAGGAGTTTGGAAGTCTTCCTTCCTCTTGAATTTTTTGAAATAGCTTGGGGAGGATAGGAGTTAGTTCTTTGAATTTTTGGTAGAATTCACTTGTGAAGCCATCAGGCCCAGGACTTTTCTTTTTTGGGAGTTTTTTGATAACTGTTTCGATCTCATTTGTTGTAATTGGTCTGTTTAGGTGTTCTGATTCTTCCAGATTGATTTTTGGAAGATTATATGATTCAAGAAATTTGTCCATTTCACCTAGGTTTCTTAATTTTCTGGCATATAGTTCTTCATAGTATTTTCTTACAATACTTTGTATTTATGTTGTGTCAGTTGTTATTTCTCCGCTCTCGTTTCTAATTTTATTTATTTGAGTCCTTTCTCTTTATTTCTTGGTGAGACTAGTTAAAGGTTCATCAATCTTGTTTACCTTTTTAAAGAACCAGCTCCTGGTTTCATTGATCCTCTGTATTGTTTCCTTAGCCTCTATGTCATTTATTTCTGCTCTGCTCTTTATTATTTCCTTCCTTCTACTAATCCTGGGCTTTATTTGCTGTTGTTTTTCTAGTTCGTTTAGATACAGGGTCATGTTGCTTATTTGAGCTTTTTCTAGCTTCTTATGGTATGCCAGTAGTATTATGAATTTCCCTCTCAGTACTGCTTTTACTATGTCCTATAAATTTTGAGTTGATGTATGCACACTATCATTTGTTTCTAGAAACTTTTTTATTTCTTCTTTGATCTCATTGTTAATCCATTCATTATTCAATAACATGCTATTTAGTTTCCAAGTGTTTGAGTATTTTTAAATTTTTCTTTTGTGGTTAATTTTTAGTTTTATACCATTGTGATCAGAGAAAATGCTTGATATGATTTCAATCTTCTTAAATTTATTGAGACGACTTTTGTGTCCTAACATGTGGTCTATCCTAGAGAATGTGCCATGAGCGCTTGAAAAGAATGTATATTCTACTGCTTTAGGGTGAAAAGTTCTGAAGATATCTATTAAATCAAGTTGATCTAGTGTATCCTTTAAGTCTGCTGTTTCTTTATTGATTTTCTTTCTTGAGGATCTATCCAGTGTTGTTAGTGGGGTATTGAAATCCCCTACTATTATAGTATTGCTGTTAATCTCACCCTTTATATCCATCAAAGTCTGCTTTATGTATGTTGGGCTCCTATGTTTGATGCATAGATATTTATAATGGTTATATCCTCCTGTTGAATTGTTCCCTTTATCATTATGTAGTGTCCTTCTTTATCTCTTACTACAGCCTTTGTTTTAAAGTTCATTTTGCCAGATATAAGTATTGCTACCCCGGCTTCTTTTTCATATCTATATGCATGAAATATTTTTTCTTTATCCTTCTGCCTTTAGTCTATGTGCATCTTCTGTTTTAAGGTGTGTCTCTTGTAGACAGCATATGTATGCATCCTGTTCCTTTATCCATGCAGCTACCCTATGTCTTTTGATTGGATCATTTAATCCATTTACATTTAAGGTTATTATTGATATGTAGTTGTTTATTGCCATTTCATTCTTTAAAGCTGCATTCTTCTTTTGCTATATTCTTTTCCCCCTTTGAACTGTTCACAACAGGCCCCTTAGTATCTCTTGCAGAATTGGTTTGGTTTTATTGAATTCCTTTAAATTTTTTTTTTCTGGGAAACTCTTTATTTCTCCTTCAATTTTTAACATTAGGAGGAAGATGGCGATGGAGTAGGCGGACGTACCAACTTCCAACTCCCAGAACCAAAGTGGATTATAACTCAATTTTAAGAACCATCATCTGGATAAACCAACTTTGAACTAAACTAAGTGGACTCTTCAACCAAGGAACACAGAAGAAGCCACATTGAGACTGGTAGGAATAGCGAAAACGCAAAGAGGGATGCCCAGCTCCCCGGAGCAAACAGCAGCTCGGAGATACCCGCGTGGTGGGAGGAGAGTTTGGCGGAGAGGGAGGGACCTGGGTCCCAGGAACCAAGCCCCAGACTGCAGTCCCAGAGCCTAGAAGAGGCGTATGGACAGTATTGAGCTGTGAAGCAAGTGAGGATACTGTTTGTGAAAAAGAGAGTTTTCTCAGACCCAAGAATCTTTTCAAAGGGACAGCGCAGAAAGCCTCTCTCACAACCACGCAACCGGGGCTCCAGGGAATGGGGACAGAGGAGAGAAACAGAGCAGCGGGAACAGAGAGTGGACTGAAGGCATGAAGACACTCTGAGGGACAGCCATCCTGAACCCTGGGCTAAGACATTTCCCTAATCGAAAACGAATATTTCCCCTGGAACTAGCAATAACAGCAAAGGGAGACAAGACACTAGCCAAACAAGCTCTCCCGCGGCAATTAGAGCAGAGCTGCTTAGAGGGAGGGAGCTCCCAAATCTACAGTGTGGAGACTTAAGACACTGCTATCTCTCTGAGGGTTGTTGAAGGGTTTGGGGCGGCAGGACGCTGAAAAGTGGTCCTGTCGGCGTGGGTGGAGGCACAACCGATGTGAGCTCAGTCTAGCCCAGCAGGGGCGGAGGGGACATGCGAAAGCGATCCGGCAGCTGCGGGCCACCTGTGACCCCATTTGTGGGGAAAAATACAGGCAGAGATCGGCTCTGCGACCCTGTGCAAGCTGGCCCTGACCACGGGGACGGGGCTAGGACCAGGGACGGGCGAGGGGCTCGCGGCTGAGCTTACACTGCCATCCCCGCCCGGACAGAGAAACCATGGTGGTTTGAAATCCTTTGTGCACGCGTGCTGGCTTTCGCGGCTGAGCTCACGCTACTAGCCCCGCCCGGCCAGAGAAACCCCAGTGGTTTGAAATTGTGCGAGAGTCTGCATGAGCGGCTTTCGTGGCTGAGCTCACGCTACTAGCCCCGCCCGGCCAGAGAAACTCCGGTGGTTTGAAATAGTGCAAGAGTGAGCGCAAGCGGTTTCCGTGGCTGAGCTCACGCTACTAGCCCCACCTGGCCAGAGAAATCCCTGCGGCTGGCGACCCTTCGTGCGCGAACTGGTTCTGAACGTGGGGGCGTGGTAGAGTCCTGATCGATCGAAAGCTAGCAGCTGAGCTAACGCCAGAAAACAAGCCCAGCCCAATAAACTGCAGTTTGCGACCCTACGCAGGAGGGCCCCGGCATCGAGGGTGGGGCTAAATTCTGATCGGGCAAAGGCTCACAGCTGAAGGCACGTCAAAAGCCCGCCCAACCCGCAAAACTGTGGTGAGCAGGCTCTGACTGCGGGGGCGTAAGCCTTCCAGAAATAGGCTGGTTCCGCAGCTGAGCAAAGGTGCTCAACTCTGCCCTTGGTACTAAGGCTTGTGGCTTGAGTGACAGCCCCTCCCGTGGAGGAGAGGGGGAAATCACAGCAATAGCTGCAGTAGGCTGTCACTGGCAACGCCCATACCCAACCACCCTAGGAAGCAGCAGAGGGGGTGGCAGGCCTGCAGACAGACCACACCCAGAGAACACAAAGGGAACACCTACTGGACTCCAGTGCCCACAACATGCCTATACACAGATAAAATGGGCAGGCAGAGGAATGCAAACCAAATGAATCAAGAGAAATCCCAAGAGAAGGACCTGAATGAACCAGATATAACCAAACTACCAGAAGCAGAATTTAGAATAATGATAGTTAGGATGTTCAAAGAAATTAGAGCAACAATGGATAGTCACTATGAACACCTAAATAAAGAGATAACAAGTATAAAGAACGAAATTGAAATAATAAAAAAGAATCAGACAGAAATGACAAATACAGTATCGGAACTGAAGACCACAATGGAAGAAATTAAAAGCAGGATGAATCATGCTGAGGATCGAATCAGCGAGTTAGAAGACATAATAAACAAAGGCACAGAAGCAGAGAAGAAAAAGGAAAAGAGACTCAAAAAATGTGAGGAAACTCTAAGGGAGCTCTGTGACAACATGAAGAGAAACAACATTCGCATCATAGGGGTGCCTGAAGAAGAGGAGAGAGGACAGGAAATGGAAACTTTGTTCAATCAAATCATAGCAGAAAACTTCCCTAAATTAAGGCTGGGAAACATTCCACACGTTCAAGAAGCACACAGAACTTCATTAAAGAGAAACCCAAAAAGATCTACACCAAGACACATCATAGTTAAAATACCAAAAGTAATGGATAAAGAAAAAATCTTAAAAGCTGATAGAGAAAAAAAGGCTATCACCTACAAAGGAGCCCCCATAAGGATGACATCGGACTTCTCAACAGAAACACTTGAAGCCAGAAGGGAATGGCAAGATATAATCAAAGTAATGCAGAACAAGAACTTACAACCAAGACTAATCTATCCAGCAAGGCTAACGTTTAAAACTGAAGGAGAAATAAAGAGCTTTTCAGACAAAGAAAGCCTCAAGGAATTCATTAAAACCAAAACAATTCTGCAAGAGATACTAAGGGCCTGTTGTGAACAGTTCAAAGGGAGGAAAGAATATAGCAAAAGAATACAGCGTTATAGAATGAAATGGCAATAAACAACTACATATCAATAATAACCTTAAATGTAAATGGATTAAATGATCCAATCAAAAGACATAGGGTAGCTGCGTGGATAAAGAAACAAGACCCATACATATGCTGTCTACAAGAGACACACCTTAAAACAAAAGATGCACATAGACTGAAGGTAAAAGAATGGAAAAAAATATTTCATGCAAATAGAAATGAAAAAAAGCCAGGGTAGCAGTACTTATAGCTGACAAAATGGACTTTAAAACAAAGGCTGTAGTAAGAGATAAAGAAGGACACTACATAATGATAAAAGGAACAATTCAACAGGAAGATATAACTATTATAAATATATACGCACCAAATATAGGAGTCCCGACATACATAAAGCAGACTTTGATAGACATAAAGGGCAAGATTAACAGCAATACTATCATAGTAGGGGATTTCAATACCCCACTAACAACACTGGATAGATCCTCAAGAAAGAAAATCAATAAAGAAACAGCAGACTTAAAGGATACACTAGATCAACTTGATTTAATAGATATCTTCAGAAGTTTTCACCCTAAAGCAGTAGAATATACATTCTTCTCAAGCGCTCATCGTACGTTTTCTAGGATAGACCACATGTTAGGACACAAAAATGGTCTCAATAAATTTAAGAAGATTGAAATCATATCAAGCATTTTCTCTGATCACAATGCCATGAAACTAGAAATTAACCACAAAAGAAAAACTGAAAAATACTCAAACACTTGGAAACTAAATAGCATGTTATTAAATAATGAATGGATTAACAATGAGATCAAAGAAGAAATAAAAAAGTTTCTAGAAACAAATGATAATGAGCATACATCAACTCAAAATTTATGGGACACAGTAAAAGCAGTTCTGAGAGGGAAGTTTATTGTACTACAGGCATATCATAAGAAGCTAGAAAAAGCTCAAATAATCAACCTGACCCAGCATCGAACAGAACTAGAAAAACAACAACAAATAAAACCCAAGACAAGTAGAAGGAATGAAATAATAAATATCAGAGCAGAAATAAATGACATAGAGGCGAAGGAAACAATACAGAGGATCAATGAAACCAGAAGCTGGTTCTTTGAAAAGGTAAACAAGATTGATGAAGCTTTAACTAGAATCACCAAGAAAAAAAGAGAGAGGACTCAAATAAATAAAATTAGAAAAGACAGTGGAAAAATAACAACTGACACAACAGAAATACAAAGCATTATAAGAAAATACTATGAAGAACTATATGCCAAAAAATTAGACAATCTTGGTGAAATGGACAAATTTCTTGAATCATATAACCTTCCAAAAATCAATCTGGAAGAATCAGAACACCTAAACAGACCAATTACAACAAATGAGATTGAAACAGTTATCAAAAAACTCCCAAAAAAGAAAAGTCCTGGGCCTGATGGCTTCACAAGTGAATTCTATCAAAAATTCAAAGAAGAGCTAACTCCTATTCTCCTCAAGCTATTTCAAAAAATTCAAGAGGAAGGAAGACTTCCAAACTCCTTTTATGAGGCGAGCATAATTCTGATCCCAAAGCCGGGCCAAGACAACACAAAGAAAGAAAATTATAGGCCTATATCCCTGATGAATTTAGACGCTAAAATTCTCAACAAAATATTAGCCAACCGGATCCAGCAATATATGAAAAAAATCATACACCACGATCAAATGGGATTTATTCTCGAGAGGCAAGGCTGGTTCAATATTCGCAAATCAATCAATGTGATTCATCACATAAAAAAAGGAAGGACAAAAATCACATGATAATTTCAATAGATGCAGAAAAGGCATTTAATAAAATCCAGCACCCATTCATGCTCAAAACTCTCAGTAAAGTGGGAATACAGGGATCATTCCTTAACATAATAAAGGCCATCTACGATAAACCGACAGCAAACATCATACTAAATGGACAAAGATTAAAAGCAATCCCCTTAAGATCAGGAACCAGGCAGGGTTGCCCACTTTCACCATTCTTATTCAACATAGTTCTGGAAGTCCTAGCTACAGCAATCAGACAAGAAGAAGAAATAAAAGGCATCCAAATTGGAAAAGAAGAAGTAAAACTGTCACTATTTGCAGATGATATGATATTGTATATTGAAAACCCTAAAGTCTCAGTCAAAAAACTACTGGACCTTATAAATGAATTCAGCAAGGTGGCAGGATATAAAATTAATACTCAGAAATCAGAGGCATTTCTATATACCAACAATGAAATATCAGCAAAAGAAATCAAGGAAACAATCCCCTTCAATATTGCAGCCAAAAAAATAAAGTACCTAGGAGTAAATTTAACCAAGGAGGTTAAGGACTTGTACCCGGAAAATTATAGAACATTGATAAAAGAAATCAAGGAAGATACAAACAAGTGGAAGCATATACCGTGCTCATGGCTAGGAAGAATAAACATCATTACAATGTCTATATTACCCAAAGCAATTTATAAATTTAATGCAATACCAATTAAGATACCAATGACATACTTCAAAGATATAGAACACATATTCCAAAAATTTATATGGAACCAAAAAAGAACAAGAATAGCCTCAGCAATCTTAAAAAGAATAAATAAAGCAGGAGGTATCACTCTTCCAGATATCAAGGTTTACTATAAGACCATTATATTCAAGACAGCCTGGTACTGGCATAAGAACAGGCACATAGATCAATGGAACAGAATAGAGGACCCAGAAATAAACCCACAGCTTTATGGACAACTGATATTTGACAAAGGAGGAAAGAACATACAATGGAGTAAAGACAGCCTCTTTAACAAATGGTGTTGGGAAAATTGGACATCTACCTGCAAAAAAATGAAACTAGACCATCAACTTACACCATTCACAAAAACAAACTCAAAATGGATAAAAGACTTAAATGTAAGCTGTGAAACCATAAGCATCTTAGAAGAAAACATAGGGAGCACGCTCTCCGACATCTGTAGCAGCAGTATATTTGCCGATTTATCTCCACGGGCAACTGAAATAAAAGGCAAGATAAACAAATGGGACTATATCAAACTAAAAAGTTTTTGCACAGCTAAAGACAATAGGAACAGATTAAAAAGACAAACCACACAATGGGAGAACATATTCGACAGCACATCTGATAAGGGGTTAATAACTAAAATTTATAAAGAACTTATAAAACTCAACACCAGGAAGACAAACAACACAATCAGAAAATGGGCAAAAGAAATGAATAGAAATTTCTCCAAAGAGGGCATACAGATGGCCAATAGGCATATGAAAAAATGCTCAACATCACTAATCATTAGAGAAATGCAAATTAAAACCACAATGAGATATCACCTCACACCAGTCAGAATGGCACTCATCAGCAAAACAACACAGAATAAGTGCTGGCGAGGATGTGGAGAAAAGGGAACCCTTCTGCATTGCTGGTGGGAATGCAGACTGGTGCAGACACTGTGGAAAACAGTTTGGAGATTCCTCAGAAAATTAAAAATCGAACTGCCTTTTGACCCAGCTATCCCACTTATAGGAATATACCCTAAGAATACCATAGCACTGTTCGAAAAGAAGAAATACGTCCCCATGTTCGTGGCCGCATTGTTCACAATAGCGAAGATCTGGAACCAGCCCAAGTGTCCGTCAGAAGACGAGTGGATTAAAAAGCTATGGTACATATATACCATGGAATACTACTCAGCCATAAGAAACGATGACATCGGATCATTTATAACAAAATGGATGTACCTTGATAACATTATACGGAGTGAAATAAGTAAATCAGAAAAAAAGAAAAACTGAGAACAGCATGATTCCATACATAGGTGGGACATAAAAGTGAGAATATGAGACATGGACAAGAGAGTGGTGGTTATGGGATGGGGGGAGGGAGGGAAGAGTGGGATAGGGAGGAGGGGAGGGACATAGGGAGGGCCAGATCGAAGGTGACAGAGGACAGTTTGACTTTTGGTGATGGGTATGCAACACGGTTGAATGATAAGATAACCTGGAGATGTTTTCATTTTACATATGTACCCTGATTTATTGGTGTCACCCCATTAGAATTAATAATAATAAAATATATATATAAAAAAATAAAAAATAAATAAATAAAAATAAAAAAAAGACAAACCACACAATGGGAGAACATATTCGACAGCACGTCTGATAAGGGGTTAATAACCAAAATTTGTAAAGAACTTATAAAACTCAACACCAGGAAGACAAACAACACAATCAAAAAATGGGCAAAAGAAATGAATAGAAATTTCTCCAAAGAAGACATACAGATGGCCAAAAGACATATGAAAAAATGCTCAACATCACTAATTATTAGAGAAATGCAAATTAAAACCACAATGAGATATCACCTCACACCAGTCAGAATGGCACTCATCAGCAAAACAACACAGAATAAGTGCTGGCGAGGATGCGGAGAAAAGGAACCCTCCTGCACTGCTGGTGGGAATGCAGTCTGGTGCAGCCACTGTGGAAAACAGTATGGAGATTCCTCAAAAAATTAAAAATCAAACTGCCTTTTGACCCGGCTACCCCACTTATAGGAATATACCCTAAGAACACCATAACACTGTTCGAAAAGAAGAAATGCACCCTTATGTTTGTGGCAGCATTGCTCACAATAGCGAAGATCTGGAACCAGCCCAAGTGTCCGTCAGAGGACGAGTGGATTATAAAGCTTTGGTACATGTATACTATGGAATACTACTCGGTCATAATAAATGATGACATTGGATCATTTACAACAAAATGGTGGTACCTTGATAACATTATACGAAGTGAAATAAGTAAATCAGAAAAAAAACAACTGAGAACAGCATGAATTCATACATAGGTGGTACATAAAAGTGAGACTAGGAGACATGGACAAGAGAGTGGTGGTTATGGGGTGGGGGGAGGGAAGGGAGGGTGGGATAGGGAAAAGGGTAGGGGCACAAGAAAAACCAGATAGAAGGTGACAGAAGACAATTTGACTTTGGGTGACGGGTATGCAACACAATTGAATGATAAGATAATCTGGAGATGTTTTCATTGTACATATGTACCCTGATTTATTGGTGTCACCACATTAAAATTAATAAAATAAATAAATAAATAAAAAATAAAAAATAAAAAAAATTTTTTAACATTAGTCTTGCTGGATAGAGTAGTCTTGGTTGTAGGTTCTTGTTCTGCATTACTTTGAATATATCTTGCCATTCTTTCTGGCCTCAAGTGTTTCTGTTGAGAAGTCAGATCTCATCTTTATGCGGGCTCCTTTGTAGGTGATAGCCTTTTTTTCTCTAGCAGCTTTTAAAATTTTCTCTTTATTGCTTACTTTTGGTTTTTTAACTATGATGTGTCTTGGTGTAGATTTCTTTGGGTTTCTCCTTAATGGAGTTCTCTGTGCTTTTTGAACATGTGAAACATTTTCCAGTCTTAATTTAGGGAAGTTTTCAGCTATGATTTGACTAACAAAGTTTCTATTTCTTGTTCTTTCTCCTCTTCTTCAGGAACTCCTATGATGCGGATGTTATTTCTCTTCATGTTGACACAGAGCTCCCTTAGGGTTTCCTCAGATTTTTTGAGTCTCTTTTCTTTTTTCTGCTCTGCTTCTGTGCCTTTGTTTATTTTATCCTCTAAATCGCTGATTCGATCCTCAGCTTCATCCATCCTGCTTTTAATTCCTTCCATTTTGGTCTTCAGTTCTGATACTGTATTTGTCATTTCTGTCTGATTCTTTTTTATTATTTCAATTTCCTTTTTTACACTTGCTATCTCTTTATTTAGGTGTTCGTAATGACTATTCATTGTTGCTCTAAGCTCTTTGAACATCCTAGCTATCATTATTTTTAACTCTGCATCAGGTAGTTTGGTTATATCTTATTCATTCAGGTCCTTCTCTGGGGATTTCTCTTGATTCATTTGGGTTGCATTTCTCTGCCTGCCCATTTTGTCTGTGTGTAAAAGGGTTTGGCTACTGGAGTCCAATGGGTGTTGCCTCTATGTTTCCTAGGTGTGGTCTGTGTGCCGGCCCGCCACCCCATCTGCCGCTGCCTAGGGCGGTTGGGTGTGGGTGTTGCCGGTGCACTTGCCGCTTCAACTGTTGCTACGATTTCTGCCTCGCCTCCGTGGGAGGGACTGTGTTCTCATGCCAGGCTCTATAAACCTCAGCCGGTCTCAGCCTTTGCCCCTCTCCCACGGGTGGGATTGTGCACCATCTCGGGCCACAATCCTTGGTACCAAGGGCAAGGGTGAGCACTTTCGCTCAACTTGGGTTCCTGTCAGCGGGTTCCTCCAGCCAGGAGGTGCTTCTGGTGCACGCTCAGCTGTGAGCCTGGGCTCCCGCCCCACCTTTGCGAGCAAAGCCGGTTCATGCAGGCTTCAAGACTCAGAGGCCGGGTGATGCTACGCACCTGCTCACCCCTGCCCATCGGCAGATCTCTGCCCATTCAGGGCTCCCGCTTTTCCCCCACAGGTGGGGTCGCAGGCTGGCCTGCAGCCGCCGGACCACTTTCTCGTGTCTCCTTCACCCCTGCTGGGCTAGACCGAGCTCACGCCAGCTGGCTTGGCCTCTGCCCCACCGAGGGCACCGTGCTTCCGCGTCCCCCCGCCGCCCGCCCTCCAGCAAGCCCTCAGCAGTGTGGGTGGGGGCACTGCAGCTCAGACCCTAACACTCCATACTGTAGTCCTGAAAGCTCCCTCCTTTAAGAGACTGTGCTCTAATTGCTGCAGGAGAGCCTGTTTGACTGGTGTCCTGCTTCCCCTTGCTGGTTCCAGGGGAAATATTGTTTCAGATTTGTGGATTGACTCAGCCCAGGGTTTAGGGTGGCTGTCCCTCAAAGCTTTTCTCCCTGTGCCTTCTAGACTGCACTCTTCCCACTGCTCCGGTCCTCTCCTCTCTCTCTGTCTTCCGGAGTCCCGGGTAAGTGGTTGTGAGAGAGGTTTTCTGCACCGTCCCTTTAAGAAGAATCCTGGGTCTGAGACAACTGTCTCTTTCTCACAAACAGTATTCTAACTTGTTTCACAGCTAAATACTGTCCATAAGCCTCTTCTAGGCTCTGGGGCTGTAGGCTGAGGCTTTGTTCCTGGGGCCCCGGTCCTTACCCTTCCAGTGGCCTCTCTTTCCGCCACACGAGTCTCTCCGGGCTGCCTTTCGCTCCAGGGAGCTGGGCAGCCCTTTCCGCGTTTTCGCTTTTCCTACCAGTCTCAATGTTGCTTCTTCAGTGTTCCCTGGTTGAAAAGTCCTCTCAGTCCAGTTCAACATTGGTTTATCCAGATGATGGTTCTTAAAATCAAGTTATAATCCACTTTGGTTCTGGCAGTTGGAAGTTGGTACATCCACCTACTCCATCGCCATCTTGCCAGAACCTCTACAGCCCAGTTTTAATTGAAATAATTTTCCTTTTCTTGCAGCTGAGAAAAGTGAGGCAGAAGACTGGGGGGAGGGGCAAAGCTCGCTGTAGTTCCCCCACCACCACGTCAGCAGCTAATCCGAGCCTGTCCAGGACACCTGGGAATCAGGCCAGATCTTGACACCGCCCAAGTCCTTTCTCAGCCTGAGATGGTCAAGCTGGACAAAGTGAGAGCTTAGGAGGACACTTGGACAGTCCGTGGCTGTGGGAACGGCGTTGCTGTGGTTACCCTGGCCCAGGAAGTGACCTTTCCCTCTGGAGTCCTGGAGTAAATGCCTTTTCCCTGCTGGACTGGGGGAGTAGGGTGTGGCCAGGGCTGAGGCCGAGGGCTTCACCTGCCCGTGGCCTGGGAAGCCAGCATTCCAAGCTCACGCCATGAACATGGAGACGGCCCAGGGACCCTGGGATGGGAGACGAGGCAACGTTGGGTGGCTGGTCTTGAGACCCTGCCTTCTCTGGGTCTCTCTCTTCAAGTGGAGATTCAGGATGAGTCAGGCTCAGTCACTCTCTGTTGCCATAAAGGCAGAGGTTTTGAGCTAGACCCTAAACACACTCAAGTGGCCCAAATCTCACCCTAGGTCCAGTTCGCAGAGGCCACTCATGGCTGCCTCGGGCCTGCATGGAGCAATCCCTGATGGGTGCCTACATGGGTCTACCTCAGGGAGGGAAGAGGTAAAAAGACACTAGGCTCTGAAGGAGCCCAGATCCCGATGGGAACTAACATGAAAACAGATACTTTAGAAACAGTAGAAGGAATATTTTGATGGTAAGGAGAATGGAGTATGGAAGGGGGCAGGAAGGGACCACTTTGCCTGTGTTTGTGGGAAGAAGGGAAGAGAAATCAAAGCCAGCTTCTCAGAGGAGATGGTATCCTCGCCGGGGTTCTGAGGGATGACTAGAAGTTCTCCAGGAGAAGAATGGCAGGGACAGAGGAAAGGAGAGAGACTGAACATCCCAGAGCAACAAAACAAAAATGATCAAAACAATGGAGGACAGAAGAGGAACAGGGACTCTCTGGTGTGGCCAGAGGTAGGGTGAGACAGCTACTGAGGATTCAGAGGGGTTGGAGGAGAAAGTTATAAAAAGCTTTGGAAATTTGGTCACATCGGTCGGTCAGTTTTTTTTCCACTACTGGTGGCCAAAGGAGCCCTAGGCTTGGTGGAAGTGCTTTCGGGCCCAGAAAGGGTGGGTGGGGTGGGAAGTTCTGTGTCACTCCTTCCTTCATTTTATATTCTAAGGCTCCATGCAGGAAAACCTTTGAACTAAGTTCCCTGTGATTAAAAAAAAAAGAGAAATCCAGTCATGACCCATGCTTGGATCTGTTGTTAATCAGAGGCCGAAGGCTCTGCCTCCAGGCTAACACCTCTTCTTGGCCGCCCAGGGGACTCAGGGCCTGGAAAGGTCTCCTCACCTGGCTAAGTCCTGGAGGGTGAGTGCTAATGAGCATGGCCATCACCTCGGCCACCCTCTCTGCCCAGCACGGTCCAGCTTCCTTGGTCTTTAAGTTGGTGTGTCTGTTGGTCTCATTTGCATTTATGTTGTGGAAGAGTCAACAGGAAGCAAAATAGAGAAATAGGGAAAAACAACCATGCAGCACATGGAAGGACAGCAGCACAGATCGGGCCAGAGCCCCTCTGGGGAAAGTCAGTTGGCCAGACATAGATCGTGGGTGGAACCACTGACTGTGATAGGCCCTGCAAGGCCCAGTTCAAATTTCCCTCCTCCATGCAGCCCTCCTGGTGCTACATGGGAATGAGTTCCTTTTTCTGGGCCCACCTGCCTCAGGTGAACCATGAGCATTTGTCATGTTGAAGATAATGGTTCTGCAAGATTCAACTAGCTAGCTTATAAGCCACCTCTGTGCCAATTAGAAAAAGCATTCCTTCCTCTGGGTGGGCACAGCTCTGTGCCAGGGCATGTGGCCCTCACTGCCCCCCTCAGCCATTGCCTTTCTGCAAGGCACGGCTACACTTCCCTGGCCTGAAAAGTCAATAGCTGGTATGATCCCTACCTCACAGGCGGGAAACTGAGGTTCTAATCGTGGTGGGTATCCCCTCGTAAGGCTGCCAAGGCACTCCCCCTGATCCAATTGCTCTGGCAGTGAGAGAGTCCCCCTGGCATTCTGGTACAGGGTATGCTGGGCTCCATGTCTGTCCTGAGGAGGCCTCGGCACTAGTCACCATGAGAGTGATTGGCCCGGCTGAGCCCGCACCCTGCCTTGTTGATCCAAGCCCCAGGCCAGAGGCCAACCTCTGCGCCAAACCCGACACCCACTGCTGAGTACAAATGGACTCTTGGCTAACTGTCCTGTGGCCTCCACCTCAGCCTTGGGAAGGAGCAGGCTCACCACTGGGTCATCGAGGACTTCCCAGCTGGTGGCCCACACTAGCTACTTCATAGTCATGAATACAACGCAGCAAGAATTTCTGGTGCCACCAGCCACACTGCAGGCTCAGCACAGCTGTGTTCCTGCTCAGAAACCTCAAACAAGATCACATGGGCTCCAGAGGGTAGCGGGCCACACACACATGCGGCCAGCGCAGGGTGCTGACAACAAACACCTGGCATTAAAACCTTGGGCAGCATCCGCCCCTCGGGGTGCTCAGAATCTAAATGGCTGTGGCTCTCCAGGGGGCTGGCAGCCACGCTCACATTCAAGACTTTGTCTGACCTGGTGATGGGTGGCTTTAAGCAGGACTTTGTCCCGGTTTCTATAAAGCAGGAGAGAGGGTGTGCACGAAGGGACTGACCCAGGAGGGCTGTTTCTTGTTGCAGGAACATGACAGAGGTTTCTCTTCCTGGGTAGTTTCCTGGAGGAAGGGGCTAGTAGCACCACAAGGACTCAGTCACAGTGGCTGGGGCCAGCTTTGATTCTGCCCCTGCACTGCAAGAGCAGCTATAGGCTTTCAGAGCCTGGCTGGCTGGCCCCAGGCCCCCAGCATGACCACCCTGCCCTGGCCTGGCCTGGCCTTGAGTCTGGCTCCCCCCAATCCCCCGCCAGGCTCCTTACTGCATGGAGATGCTGTCTTTGCCAGCACTTGGGGGCTCTGAGAGGAGGAGTGAGGGGAAGGGTGGGGACTCTGGGTGGCAGCATACTATACTTATTTACTTACCTATTTCAGTGCATCTGAGCTTGCGTGTTTTGCTATCCAACATTCCCTTTATTAGTCTTCTTTTTCCATAATTTTCTGTTTGATTTTCTGATTATTTCCCCAGAGAAAATTCCAAGACATTTAAGTTTGCCAGTTAACTCTCCTTGATAAATTTTGTCCAGGTGTTTCAGGAGGGGTTACCCCTGGCTTATATGCCACCACCAGCCAAAATCTGAGGAAGCTGATATCGTGGGTCTGCACCAGCTCATAGAAACACCAGCAAAGCAAATCCTATTACCAAAGAGGCAAATAATGGTATCTCAAAATTATAAACTATGCCTGACCAGGCGGTGGCACAGTGGATAGAGCGTCGGACTGGGATGCGGAAGACCCAGGTTCGAGACCCCGAGCTCTCCAGCTTGAGCGCAGGCCCATCTGGCTTGAGCAAAAGCTCGTCAGCTTGGACCCAATGTCACTTGCTCCAGCAAGGGGCTGCTCAGTCTGCTGAAGGCCCGTGGTCAAGACACATGTGAGAAAGCAATCAATGAACAACTAAGGTGTCGCGACGGCAACGAAAAACTAATGATTGATGCTTCTCACCTCTCTTCGTTCCTGTCTGTCTGTCCCTATCTATCCCTCTCTCTAACTCTCTCTCTGTCCCTGTTAAAAAAAAAAAATTATAAACTATGATCATCGATGAAAATGGTCATAATTATTAAGCCATTTAAAAACTTTTGGGTCCATTATCTGCTTTCTTTGCCTGTTTATCTAACAAGGTTTTGATGAGTTTATTTTTAAAACACTTTATGAGCTCTTTATTCATTTCCATTGTGATATTTATGGCATATGTGTTTTACTAGTGGGTTATTCCCTTTCTTGTCCTTAATGGTGTTTAATGTACCAAAGTTTATATTTTTTTACACTTTCAAAGTCATTGGCCTTTCCTTTTGTGACATTGTCTATTACTTAGAATGTCCTTCCTGGAAAATAGATTTTTAAATGGGTCAAGAGGTGGCATTTTCCTCCTCTTGGTTCTCTATTTTTGGTAAATTTTGAACAAACATCCTTTCCCCAAAGCCCATTTTCCCTGGAACATCTGGAATGTGCTTGCTTTTATTTTGTCCTCCCTTAAGGCCAGCGTGTTGGGGGGTGGAAGGGGTTCTTTCTGCCTGAGGACATTGGAGCGGGGAGGTCTGGGTTCCAGCCACGCTGCTCTCCACCTTCGAGGTGGCCATGCTCTGTTCTGCAGGACACCTGACCTCTCCCGCCAAAGACAGGAAAACTGTTGGGAAACCTCTGAGATGTGTTGCATCATCAACTGAAGATCATCTGTGGCTGGCCCTCAGACCAACCCAAAGGGTTTTTTCTGTCCCCTTGGGCAAGACAATCCTGGCTCCTTGGTAGCCAAACTGTCTGGGGGCCTTGAGAGTCTGAGGGTCCATACACCTGATTTAGCCATTTCTGTCTCATCTGTAGACCCACTGGAACCCTTTCCCTCGTAGCCCCAACCACATCCCCCTGCTGAACTTCCAGAGCATGCGCACCAAATGGCATACCCTATGGAACTCATTGGGCTCAAGGCTGGGACCCCGAGTTCTAGGCCAGTTCAGCCTCCTCCCAGTTGTTTGACCTTCGGGAGTTTCCTTTCTTTGGAAAGAGGACCCACACCCAACTTGCAGGGTTGGTGTACAGACTAGATTGCTGTACTTTGTACAACCCCTGGCGCAATGAGGCTTGTTCATCTGACGACAATGACGCTGCCGTTAGCAGTGCACAAACCAGGTTTATGCACGCAAGCTCTCAGAACAGCAAGGCAAAGACGGCCGATGTGTGGCCTGGGAAGACAGTCAAGACAACTGCAGGACTTTAATTGTTGTTTTTCTAGTATTTGGAGATACTAGATTCTCAGCCCTTCAAAGCATCAAAGGGTTTTAGGGGAGAGGAAGTTTAATGTTGTGGCTAAACCAAGAAGCTTTGAAGTCCAGAGCTGAGTTCTTAAAGTTCTGGATCTGCCACTTCTAATTCTATGACCTTGAGCAAGTGACTTACCATATTTCCCCATGTATAATATGCACCCTGTTTTCAAAAATTTGGGGTCTAAAAACTGGGTGCACCTTATATTGTGGTGGTAGATATTTTACTTGCATTTCCTGCTTTTTTGCACTTGTTGAGTTGTATGAATTTTATGATGAATAAAACTTGAGTTCAGTAACTTTATGTAATACATTTCTTTTCAAATTTCAGCTCCCAAAATTAAGATGCGTCTTATACATAGGAACATCTTATACATTGGGAAATACGGTATCTTCTCTAAGCCTTAGTTTCTGCATCATAAAATTGGGCTCCTAGCAGTGTCCCTCTTGAGGGCATTGGGAGGATTAAGTAAAACAGGACTTACAAAGTTAGGTGAATATATAGTTATCTTCCAAACGAGGACACTTTCGAGAGTAAAAGGAGGCACTGTAATCGTCTAGCAAGCCATTCCAGGCAAACCAGGAAGGACACAGGGTCACCCAGTGGAAAGGGCGTAGTACAGTGACTAACTCCTAACATGCTCTCAGTTATGGTAACCACTGTCGTTGAAGCATGTGTGGACTTGTTCCACAGCTGGGTGACCCATGTTGAAAACAGAAAAGAACCGTCCACTTCTCAGCAGAGCCCTGGAAGGAGTTGAGTGTGGGGCGAGGATTCATATCGGCCACTTAGGGCGGATCTCGGAGCAGCCAGAGCCTCCCCAAGCCCTCAGACCTCTGGCAGGCTGGGAGGCAGTGGTGAGGGAGCAAGTCCCTTTCCGGAGGGCACACAAGGGGTGGTCCCGCTTGTTCTGGCCAGTCTCCGCTCCCTGTCCCACGGGAGTGAGTGAAAGCCAGCTCTGGGCATGATGAAGTCTTCAGTTCTGGCCCTATCCCCCTCTGGTCCTCCATGGCCCCTGCAGAACAGCATCTCAGCAATTCCAGAGGTCACAGCCTTGTCCACCTTGTCCTTGAGAGGGCCCCTCCGCTCTAGCCCTGAGCCAGCCTGATGGATACAGAGGGAACAGTCGTGGTTTGGTGGTTTGCGCTGCCCCCTGGCCTTCAGTTTCCCTCAGCCCTGTTAGCATAAACACATTCCTACAGAGAGCTGGAACCAAGACTGACTCACGTCTCAGGAATGTGCAATTGGATCCCCTCTCTTGAGGGGCAAATTCCTCATGGAAGGTGGGCAGCTAGTGGCAGGGCCAACCAGCCCTGGAGAGCCTATTATGGCTGCTGTATCAGGGTCTGGACTGGCTCTGAGGGAACAACCTCTTACAATGCAGCCTCTTGGCCCAGCCCTTCTTCTTCAGACCCCCAGAGCCTTACGGTGTGGGCGGTAGGGCTGGAAGGAGTTGTAGGGGCGGGGAGTGTGCAGGGACCCCATTACAGATTTGGATTCAAGGCTCAGATCAAGGCCGCAGGTGGGCAGAGTCAGCCTGGGCGGAGGCCAGGAGCAGACCATGGTGGAAGAGCACCCAGTCTTTCCCTGGTCTGTGCCCTGACTGTGGGAGAGAGGATATGGCCCTGGATCAGGGACCCAGAGAGCAGTCTGTCTCCTGCCTCCCCAGCATAGCCCTCCAGATCCTGGCTGTTTTCAGGGGACAGCCACTGGAAGGCTGCCACTCAGATTAGTCATGTCCCACCCAGCCCAGCCTAGACCAGAGATTCTCTGGGGACACAACTCTGTGTCATTGTTCAGTGCCACCAAGCAATAAAATAGAGGATCTCCTAAATCACAGGAGAAACCCCCATTTGATGGCTGCGAGGGTAGCCATTTGTTCAGGGAGGAAAACACTCATCAAGCCTGAGTCTGTGAGCCAGTACCGCACGAGGACAGAGTCGGAATCCTTTAGTAACAGGACACAGGTAAGAAATGCAGGACCTTTGGCCTGAAGCTGAGACCTGGGCAGCTTGGTGAGGGGGCCCAGTTCTGAGACCAGACCCAGCCACTTGCCACCACCATATATGGAATAGTGTGCTGGCCCTCCAGGGCCCCTCACACAGGTCAGAGAGACCTTGACCCCTCTGGTACCGTCTGGGGGGCACTGGCAGTGCTGAGCCCCATGTGTCCTGATGGACAAAGCAAGAGGAGCTCACCTAAGTGTGATGACCACACCAGTCCTCTGGCAGAGGACTCCCAAGAAAGGTGAGCTCACCTCCAACTGTGGCAGATAGTTAAGGGTTACAAGCCCCTCCTCACTCCTTAGCCAGAATGGTGGTTGGCACCGCATTGGACCCTTCTCCCTGGGACCTTAAACCTGCAAGGCCTCAGTGGGCAGCTGAAAGAATTGGAGAGTCCAGCAGTGTCTGTCCAAGGATGGCAGGTCCTAGCACAGTGTCCCCACTGAGACCCAGCTGTTCTCCCCTCACTGGTTCCTGACTGTTCCCATCCCAGTTCTCCAGCCTTCCTAATAATCAGGGAGCCACCCAGTAACCTTCTATCACAATCCTTTGCTACGTAAGTTAGCCACAGCTAGTTTCTGGGATTTGCACAGGAGGGCCAAGTGCAACAGACTGGTATGTGTCAAGGTCAGGGGGGTGAGAAAGCCAGGCTCAGGGCAGCACAGAGGGGTAACCCACAGTGTCAGCAGCCCCTTTGAGGGCACACACCTTGCTCTGGACTCCTTGCTTGCTCAGGGCCTGAGCAGAAACTAAGGGTGCCTGAGGGGGCTGGTTCTCAGTGGAGGAACTCTTGGGAGACCCCAGGTTGGGCTGACAGAGGCAGGTAGGCCAGAATGTGAGGCAGCCCAGAGTCAGGAGTCTGGTGAGTTTGCCAGGGCTGAGACACCTCCTCAGCCTGGTCAGAGCAGGCAGGTACCCCAATTGCCCCCAGTACAAGCCCACAGCTTGGCAGGTACAAAGAGATCAAAAGTGGTCAGGGGGCAAAGCAGGCAGAAGGACTCAGGAACTGGGGAGTGGGCAGGCAGCTGGGCAGGAGCCACACATTCAAGGTCTCACGCCTGCCCCAGCCGCCAAATCTTGGTATCTTGTCTCTCAGTAGGGCACAGAGGGCTGGAATGTGGGCTCCCAGGGCAGGGGCACAGGTGTCAGAGGTTCTGACCCTGCTGAGAGGGTCTCTGTCGGGTTGGACCCCAGCATAGTGGGTGCTTGTTCCTGTTGGACAGTGTTCCTCTCGGAGCAGAATGAGCTGAGCCCAGAGGGTGAGGTCACGTCTGCCCAGCGACAATCCCTCCACTGTATCTGTGGGGGCACACAGCGCCCTCCCCACTGCCCCAGAGCTGACCCCTTAGGTGCCTGTGAAAGCCAAGGGGAGGGGCGTGGGTGGCAAAAATGTTGAGGGCAGAGGAAGAGGGGTCAATCCAGGGAGTGGATGTGGGCCCTCTCAGCTGGAAATGGAGTTCAATGACCATCCTAACGACCCACAGAGCACACTGGCGCCCTCATCCTCTCCCAGCGGAGGGGCCAGGCCTCCCCCAGGGCCTCCTTTCCCATCCACTCCTGTCTCCTGGCCTCCTCACACCTCCAGAGAGCCCACCAGCATCCCCACCATGCCTGCTGGCCCACCCTGGGAGGCTCAGAGCCTTGCCCCCTCCCACCCAGCACTGGGGAGGTGGTGTCCCGCTGCTGTTCTGTGCTGCCCGAAGTTCTGTGTCCCTTCAGCAGACTCATAAAGGCAGGCAGACACTGTGGCAGACAGGCCCCAGGGCGGCCCACAGCTCCTGCCCTGTGTTCAGCAGTTTTCTCGCCTTGGGTGCGAGCTAGACCTGTGACTTGCCCCTAGCTTATACAGTGTGTCCGTAAAGTCATGGTGCACTTTTGGCCAGTCACACTGTCAAAAGTGCACCATGACTTTACGGACACACTGTAGATGATGGTAAACGCAAAAGGATTTCCAGGTGTCATTAAGATTCTGAATTAGTTGATTTTGAATGAACCCAAATAGAGACTGGGTCTGGTTCAAGCAGGCAAATGCCCTTAACACGGGGATTGCAACCTTCCTGGTTAGGAGCCTTCCTGCAGGCTGGATGAAGGAAGCCCACCTGGCAGGGAGCCGCAGGTGAAGTCCGGAGCCTTGTAGGACCACAGCCAGCAGCTGGGCAGTGTGAGCTCTTGGTGGGAGGCCAGAGCTGGGCTGGGGCCCGGTTTTGGGGTTTTGCTGACGAAAGCCTGCATGCTGGAGAAGAGTGTGGCCAGGGGACATGTCTGACTTGGGCTGGCATCTGTGTGGGACACTCACCTGGGGATGGGGCCTCCACTGTGGTGTCCTGGGGCCTGGTGAAGTACCACTGTGGGAGCTCGGCAGGAGTGGGGTTCCCTGTGCCCGTCTATGTACACTGAACTTGCATAATGATTTTCAATAAAACCTGCCAGCTTACTCATCACTTACCTGCCTGGTGTTCACTTCCATCAGCTCTCCTAAGGGCTCCCTCTGCCCACAGTCTTGTCAGCACTTGATATTATCTAGCTCGGTAATTTTTCCAAACTCAGGGGTATAAGTGTCTCCTTGTTTAATTTGCATCTCTCTGATAAGTGGGGAGGTAGACAACCATTTTATGAACTTGATTGCTATTCAGGTCTCCCTTTTTGTGAATTCTTTTTTATGTCTTTTTTTTTTTAAGTGAGAGGTGGGGAGGCAGAGATACAGACTCTTGGTTGCACCTCAACCAGGATCCACCTGGCAAGCCCCTACCAGTTGATGTTCAACCCATCTGGGACAGCTAATCTGTTGCTCAGCAACAAAGCTATTTCAGCTCCTGAGGTGAGGCCATGGAGCCATCCTCAGCACCCGGGTCAACTTGCTCAAACCATTCGAGCCATGGCTACAGAAGAGGAAGAGGAAAAGAGAGAGAGTGAAGGGGGAGGGGTAGAGAAGCAGATGGTGGCTTCTCCTGTGTGCTCTGACTGGGAATCAAACCTGGGACTTTCACATGCTGGGATGACACTCTACCACTGAGCCAACTGGCCAGGGCCTTTTATGTCCTTTAATTCCTCTCAAAAAAATGATTTGTTGCTCTTTTCCCCTTGTGAGGGCCAAGGACCCCTAGTGTGGTCCAAACCCAGGGGCAGATACTCAGCCCTCCCCTCCTTAGTCCCCTTAGTCTCCTTAGTCCCCAGCTCTGGGCACCAGGCCCTGTGCCTTTTGCACCAGTGTCTCGAGTCTGTGCCCTCACACGTGGAGTGGAGCTCAGTGTGTTCCTACACTAGATAAGGGTATGTGGAGACTATGGTGGAAACAGACCTGTAGCTGTCTCTCTTCCTGGTCATCCACAACCCTTTTACTTGATTTCTTTTTTTTTTTTCAGGAGGGAGAGAGAGGAGGTCTGCTGTCTCCCAGACCTGGCTCTGGTCCCCTATCAGGGGTATTCTTAGGGGACTTTTGTGTGTGTAGAGGTTGCTGGGGGGAAGGGTGACTAGATACTGATTTTCCTCCCACTGCAGGGGCCCAGGTCTGGTGGACCCCCACAGCCCAGCAGGAGGACTTCGGTTATGGAGAACCGGTGAGAAAACACAAATGACCCCATTGAGCCTGCAGTGCCTGCAGAGGCTTCCATGCAAACAATGGCCCTCTATGTCTGGTTGCCCCTGAGGCCAGAAGCCCTGGTGAATGGCCCACTGATGAGTCATGCAGGATATCTCCTGAGCCTGCTTTGTTGAGCCCGAGGATTTCAGCTCAGCCTGAAATGTCATATGATCTCATTGGTTGTTCTGGGGAAGCCCTGTCACTGGACAGTCCTGGGAAGCTCACTGCCCACTGGTGGTCCAGAGTCCAGGTCCCCTCACCTTGAGAGAGTTCTTGGAGGTGGGGGGGAGGGGGTGCTGGGCAGAGAGAGCCAACCAGCAAAGACCCGGAGCTTGGGAAACCCAGGGAAATCCCCGTTTTGCTCTCTCCAGACACAGCACATATGTGGTGGCCGCCCAGCCTCAGCTGTGTCCCATGGAATTTCCTGCACTTGAGGAGCCCCACACAAGTGCAGGCTCCCAAGAGGAGCCAACCTGGGACAGGCAGGAAGCCAAGGGCTGAGGTGGCCGCCAAACCTGGCTTAGCCTGTGAGGCCTGGAAGGAAACAAGAAATTGGACTTTCCACCTGGCTGAATCCAACAGGAATTTCAGAAACAGAAAGCTATACTGGGCTATTCAGGACATTTCAGTTCCAGGAACTTGGACATGGGTGATGGTGGTGGTGTTTAAAGTTACCCCTACTGGTTGGTAGAGATCATGGCTCCAGAGTCACATATCCACACACCCACTAACTGTGTGGCCTTGAGCAAGTGACTGCCTTTCCAAGCCTCAGTTTTCTTTTCCATAAAATGGGATGATGGTATAGCCATAGCTGTGGGCACACAGGAGTTTCCACAAGCGCAGCGCCTACCGCATGGCTGGCCCCCACTAGTGGCTGTCTGTGCTCTTCCCTCCATCCCCCAGAGCCTTGAAGATACTTTTGGTTGGGCTTCTATTCTGGTTTACCTCCTACAGGCTTATGGCTTGAACATGATCCTTGGGAATGCCCACCTATCCTTCAGAGGCAGGCGATAGGTTGGGTCACCTGCCAGAGCCTCAGGTGGAAGAACTGCCGCAGCCAGTCTGAGACCCAGAATGGTGTCATTGCCACCTCTGCTGGAGTTCACATCTGTTTGGTTACCATGCAAGTGATTGCTTAGAGGACAGCCCAGAGATAAACATTGTAGGGTGAACCCAGGGCCCGGCCCCAGAAACCACTGTGACCACGGCCCTTTCTATATTGACTATTCCCATCCAATCCTGGAGCAGCTGAGAAGCCGTGGGGCAAGAGAAGCTATTCTCAGCAGGCGCCTCCTTGCCCCATCGTCCACCACTGCCCACGATCGATCCAGAGCAGTGCACCTGAGCCTCCTTCCTGTGCCTCACACCAGGGATCAGCAAGTTCCCTAGGGGGAAATGACTCGGTGCTGAGTGTTCCATGTCAGAGGTTCCCAGCCTGCTTGGTCACCGTGAGACACTGGACACATTACATGGCCCTGGCAAGATCATGGTCACCCCCTGCCACAAAATACTCAACTGGGAAGGGGGCTGAAGAGTCAGCCTGGAGAGGTTTGAAGAAAGAGGCCCCACTGGGCGGGTCCTGGAACTGTTCTTTTTTTTTTATTATTTTATTTATTGATTTTACAGAGAGCGGAGGGGAGAGAACAAGAAGTAACAAGTAATAGTTGCTACACTTATTTGTTCCTTGATTGCTTGTTGTATGTGCCTTGACCGGGCAAGCCCAGGGTTTCGAACCAGTGACCTTAGCATTCCAAGTCAATGCGTTATCCACCACACCATCATAGGTCAGGAACTGTTCTTTAGGTGGTTCTGACATGGCCTGCAGCCAGCATGTGTGTTACTGGCCTGCGTTTCACAGGCTCTGTTCAAACTGGCCCAACCCAGCCCCAGAGCCGGGACTGTTGACTGGACTATTTCTCCCACGTGGCTTCTCCTTCCTGCCTGGGGTAGCAGGTGCTCTAAGAATGTGACCCAGCCAGAGGTTCAAAAGCACAGTAATTTCTGCTCTGCCCCAGGCCTCAGTCTCTCTGGCTCTGCTTGTCCCCATCTCCAGCCTGTCTCTCCATCCCAGCCCACCCCACCCCCTACAGCCACAGAGAAGCACCCTCACACTTCCCAGACGGGCCCTCCTTCTGCCTAGAGGGTCATTCTTCCCCATGCCCCCCTCTGCCCATGCTGGAGCTGTATTCAAGTCACTGACATTTCACAGAAAATGTGGGGAGATGGGAAGGCCACATGAACTAGAACTTCTCTCAAGGAGAACACGGCATCAGGTTCAAAGGAAGTCTTGGACAAGACACTTGCGGGGAGGGGAGACCCGCCAGGAATTTCACTGAGCCCATAGATGGTTGGCAGAGGTAGATTAAGGTCTGCTGAGGCCCCGGGCACAGAAGAAAATATTGGGCCCCTTAAAAACAAGAGAGAGGTAAGAAAATAAAAATACATGTTAACCATATTTTTAAATAAATAAAATATATTATGAACTATTAATGTTAAAATTGGACATATGAAACCAAGCTTGGTGTCATTAGAAAAAAGTGTAAAGTTGGGGTTTTGTGGGGCCCCTCAAAAGTCAAGGCCCAGGGCACGCGCCTGGTGCGCCCGCCGTTAAATCTGCCTCTGATGGTTGGGAGCTTTCTCAGGAGTCCGAGCCTTCAGGCCTTCGGTCTGAGTGTGGGGCTGGGTGTTGGAGGTTGGGGGTCAGGGCTAAACCGCTCAGGTGGACAGAAAGCCTCTTCCTTTCCTACCTTTTTTCTCCTCTGCCTTCAACCTCAGCCCTGCACATAAATATTGAGCCAATATTAAAAGAGTATTAATTTGTACTGCCCCCAGTTCTTCATCTCCTTAGAGCACCATGTGCTCAGCCTCACTGGGCCATCCCATGTCTCAGTCTTGACCCCGTGGTGCTCCCTGCCTCCCGCTACCAACCCAGCTCAGCGGCTCTTTCCTTGGAAATCTTGGCACACAGTAAGCACTAAACAAACACTGCTGTCTGGCCTTCCTCCAGTGCTCAGCACAGTGCTGGACCCGCCACGCGTGAGCACATGCTCCAGGGTGTGAGTGAGTGCAGGGCCACCTACCTGGGTCAGGTGGGCGCTCCATCATGCCCCCTTAGGGCTAAATGTCCACGTCCTTAGGTGTTCATGCAGATGAGAAACATGTGTGATTATGTCAAGAGTTCAACACCAGATTCCTGTCCTCTCTGGAACCAGACGGGCTTCCCCTTCTGCTGTCCTTGTTCCTGTCATGGCCTCAGCAGCCTGTCTCAGCCCAGCTTGGCCTAGCTGGAGTCTGTCCACAAAGCCACGCACACAAACACACTGTCCACATACCCCACTGCCACTGCCAGGCCCAAGATCGGGTTCTGGTCCTCTCTACTCAGGCCCCTCCCGGCTCCCTGAGGCCTTCCCCTGCCCGCTGGCCCCAAGAATAGTCAGGTCAATAGTCCCCAAGCCCAACTTTCTTCATGACATGAGTCCACCTTCCAGACACAGTCTAAGACCCCATCCACCCACTGCCTGCTACTTAGGGCTCCGTGACACAGCCCCGCCTTGCCCATATGGTCTATGACATACACCTTCTGCTCCAAGCTTACTGGCCTCTGTGTGGTCCCTGCACAGTGTTGCCATGATCTCGTCTCCCGGCCGGCCGACCCAGCAAACCTCAGCTGTTTGAGAGGCTCAGCATAGTACCCAGTCACCCATATTCCCTCTTGTGCCCTCCTCTTCCGCCCGTGGGCTTGATTATGTCCCAGGGTTGGCCTTAGCTTAATTTAGTGATGGGCAATCTTTTGAGCTTGGTGTGTCAAAATTCGCCAAAAAATTGAGCATAACTCGGGTGGTGTCACTTCGAGAAAAATGGCCTAACCAGAAGTCCCAGAACTAGACGCTCTGTGCCGGAGTTCTGTTGTTTTGGCCTACAGACCTCTGGCACAGAGTGTCTACACTACAGCAAATGTTTTATCCTCGGCTACGCACCTGGGGAGCTGAGGATGAAACGTCCTTCTCGGCATGCGGCCCCCTACTTCTCTGGTATGCGGCCACTGGTTATCAAAAATGGCTATGCGTGTCAGTGCTGATACACATGTCATAGGTTCGCCATCACGGGACTAATTCATGTAATTAAGAGCACCTACTGTGTGCAAGCCACCAATCTGACCAGCCATAGCCTGCCTGAATAGGAACTGTTAGCATAAAGCCCTCATGTGTCAGTGCTGCCACAGAATGGGACCCTTGGGGACAACTGTATGACCCGTGAATCCAGGCCTGACCTTCCTCTGGAGCGGTCACATCTGGAGCGAAAGCTTCAGGAAAGGGACAGAGAGGTTCAGGGACTTCCCCGGGAACACCCACCCTGGCCACCCCAATGAGAAAAGTTTCATTAGTGGGAATTCGGACTCATTGTTTGTTTTCCACTGAACAAAAGGATGTGACTGGGTGTCTTGTTCTCTAGAAAGCAATGGCTGCTCCAGCAGAGCAGACACAGAAATTCCAGCTGCATTTTCCCTCTCGCGATAAGTCCTTCTTCCCAGAAGATAGGGAAGGCCCAAAAAACTGTGCATTCTTTGTGCAACAAGGTCAGTTTCCGTTTCTGTGGTAGAGTAAAAAAATCCCCAGGTTGTCTTCATGCCTGGGCTCACCCTGAGGGCACTGCTCAAGGCCTCCTCTCCTGCAGAATGTCTGGGGCAGCAATCATTGTTGGCACCTTGCTAGTGCCAGGCATTTCACAACACTGTGAGGTAGGGAATACTGCCCCTGCTTTAGAGAGAGGGTGACATCGCCAGAAAGTGTCAGAGGTTCTAGAACCAGATCTTTATCTCAGGGAGGTACCAGACCAGTGGGGAGACCATAGAAAACAAGATGTTTGTGCTGTAACTCCCCTGGCAGCAGGGTCTGGGCATGGAGGGCTTCTTGGAAGAGGTGAGCTCCAGACTGGTTCTTAGAGGACAGGAGATGATGAGGACAGGCAGAGTCCAGGTGGAGAGAAGAATATGAGCATAAGCCCTGGCCGTTTGGCTCAGTGGTAGAGCATTGGCCCAGCGTGGAAAGTCCCAGGTTCAATTCCCGGTCAGGGCACACAGGAGAAGTGCCCATTTGCTTCTCCACCCTTCCCTCTCTCCTTTCTCTTTATCTCTTTCTTTCCCTCCTGTAGCCAAGGCTCCATTGGAGCAAAGTTGGCTCGGTGCTAAAGATGGCTCCATGACCTCTGCCTCAGGTGCTAGAATGGTTCCAGTTGCAACAGAGCAACAGCCCAGATGGGCAGAGCATCTCTCCGTGGTGGGCATGCCAGGTGGATCCCCGTCGGGCACATGTGGAAGTCTGTCTCTCTGCCTCCCCGCTTCTCACTTCAGAAAAATACAAAAATACAATATATATATATATATGGATTCAGGGACCCTCCCAAGTAACCTGTCAGAAACTTCCTGTGCATCCCTTTCTGCCAACAGTTATCTTTTCATGAGTAGCCCTTCCATGAGTGCAGGTATGGGGTCTGACAGTCACTCACACTTTAATTCCTCAGCTGCTCCTGTCTTCCCTGGGTGGGCGTGCCTGAGAAAGGCAGAGGCACAGACACTACAGGGGAGTCATGGACCAAGGCCCCATGGGGAAGAGCCCAGGCCCAGGGGCACCTCAAACACCAATGGTTTGAGGCCCCAAGTCGAGGTCCCAAGCTTAGAAAGCAAAGAAGGGAAGAGGCTTCCTCCCCAGTCTATGCCCCTCACTTGGAGCTGTGGTGGGGCTCCAAGGATGCCAAAAGAGGGGCTCACTGCCTTCGAAGACCTGCGGGGGGGGGGGCAGTGTGTCTGGGGACCCGGGGTTCCTGGCGGCTCAGGCCTGTGTGCTGAGGACAGCAACTTGGAGCTCAGAGCTGGAGGAGGCGGGAGGAGTCGGCACTTCTGGGTCTTTTCTGACTGAGTCAGCTTATGGGTTAAAATAAGCCCAAAAGGCTTTGAGCTAGAACACTCACTGTGGGGCTGACACTGTGTGTCCCTGAGCTTCCTGCCCCCAGCATGGCCTCTCTGGGCAACCCAACTGGGCCTGTAAACATCCCTCCAGGCCCCTTACCCTCCTCAAATGCATCCTCTGGGGCTGTGAATAGCTACAGAACCAACCACCGGAACCCATTGTTCTGGAAGTCCCAGAGAAACCAAAACACACTCCCAACAATATGGGAGTGAGGAGGCAGTGCGGAAAGGCCCAGTGGGCCTTTGTTTTTAGGCATCCAGATGCTTACATTTTCCACATTTCTGAGCAGGGAAATGGCTGTTTTTATGCCAGTAATAACAACCACCCCTCTTCCATGTTCTCACTTAATCCTGGCAAAACCCAAACAAGGTCAACAGTAGCATCCCTTCACAGGGATGATGGGACTGAGGTGCCAAGAGGCCCCCTGACATCCCCACAGTGCTGGCGTTAGTAAACACCAAAGCTGGGACTCTAACCCAGTGCTCTGGCTTCTTTCCAGTCCACCTTGATAGTGCCAGCTGCTCCCAGCCAAAAATAGGATTGGCAGGGACGGTCTTGCCTGGTTCCCATGATAAGGAAGCAGGCTCTTCCTAGGTGGCCAGGAGGCCAACCCTGCCAAGTCCTGCTCGCCTTGAGTGCTGCTACACAAAGGCCAGGCGCCAGTGAGGGGGGCTGGCAGGCCATCGCCCCCCATCCACCCAGGCCAACCGTGTCTATAGCCACACACATTTCCAGCCATGCAGCCCTTGTGTCTTCCTGCTGATGCCCTGGCCCTTAAGGGCCTAAGAATGAGCCACCTTCCCTCACCAAGCCCAGCTCACCCCTACACACCCTGCCTGGGGCCCCTTGCAGTGGCGGGAAGAAGAAGGCAGCTATGCATAAACCACTTGTCGCTCAATTGACTGCACCTCCTCCCACACCGTAAGATTTTCATGGGCTGATAGTTTCAGCAGAAAAAGAAAAACTGCTGAACTTACGAACTGTGATTCTGTGTGCTCATCTGTCCCGAAACTCTCTGTTAGATAATCAAGAGCTGCCACTCTGATTAGGGCCACTTAGTAAATGGGATTTGAGTGGCCCTGCTGCAGTCTCACAGGACACAGTTTGCACCAGAACATTGTGTGTAAGTGCACATCCCCCTGGCAGATGGCCTCGCGGGCAGGCACCTGGGAGTTTGCAGGAGGGGTATAAACAGAAGCACCATTAATCAGTGCAGTTGTTTTCTCTGCCGTGAACATGACCCATCTCTGGATTTTGGAGGGCCACACACATGGGAAGGACCTGGCTTTGCATTCTCCTTAGCCTTCACAGCCATGTGCTTTTGCTTCAGACATCGGGTCTTCCTGCTCAGTTCTGTCTCCTTGAAAGCATGCAGTGTAGCCAAGCCCTGGACTCTCCTCGCCCCAGGGGGGACAAAGTGCTGTGTCCCCTGAGGAACATGAAGTTACTGGCCCAGACCAGAGGATCCCTGAATCCAGGCTTTGCTGGTTGTTATTTTTATGTGAAAATGACTTGTTTTTTTTCCTTGCAGACCAGAAGAAAGAAAACAACTTAGCCAATAGCTGAACAGGAAGGGGAGACTCACTAAGTTAACCGCAGGGCATTGTGGGTTTGGTGAAGCCTCCAGAAGCCAAGGCCAGGAGGGAGTGGCTCCTTTAGAACTGCTGGTCTACCCTGGTCCTGTTTGGGGAAGCTCTGAACCTGTTTGGGGAAGCTCTGAACCAGTCTACAAAAATGCTGACTCAAAACCTGCTGAATGATGTGGGTCTTGGGATCAAATAGCTTGAGTCAGGGGTATAGGGCCACCCTGGGAAAAACAAGTTAAATGCACACCTCAAAGAGAGACCCCAGACATCAGGGTGGCAGTAGACATCCCAAGGTTAAAAAGGAGAGGGTGTTTTTCTCCTCTGTAGCAGGAAGCAGTTAAAAGCAGGGGAGTCGGTCGACATTCTTAGAGTAGGGTCTACCTGTGCCTGTCCACAGACTCCTGGGCAGGTCCTGTGTCCTCTGGGTGGGACAGACTGGGAGCTGATACCAGGGCTCTGGTGTCCTGCGGGCGGGGGGGGGGGGGGCTGGGCTTCTAATAATTAGGGCCTCTTCATTATTTCTTTTCATCCTCAGAATAATTCTATTTGTTAGAAAAGGCTCAAAGAGCCTTAGTATCTAATCTAGATCTCAGAACTATGAACAAATGAAACCAAAGTCAGAACTTGGGTTGGTTAGAGGACAAGGTCTTCGGTTTGTTCTTGTAACAGACCTAGAGTTCCAAGTCCCAGGCATAGCAGGGAGGGGGGTCCAGAGAGATGGTTTTAGTCTTAGAGCTATGCCAAGACCTGAATTAAAGTCTCTGTGGCCCTGTGGCCTGGGTCATGGATGGCGGGGCAGTGGGGAGAGCTTTGGATGAAACAGAGGTGTTCAAGGAAAACGTATTCATGACATTTGTTAAAGAAAAATAAGGCAGACTTTATTCAGGGGGACTGTAGTGTTAGGTATGAGGACCGCTGCAGGTGGTTAGGGAGAGAGTGGGCTCAACTCTAAATGCAAGGAGAAGCTGGCATTTATAGCCAGGGAGTTGGAGGAGAGAAGCAGTGGATGGAGTTTACCGAGAGGAAATGTCAGAGGTAATGGGGTGCTAAATAAACCAATCAGGATCCTTGCTGAAGGCAGGCCAGGGAATCACATACCAAGGGTGATCAGATATCTAGGACAGGGAGATTCTGGGTAAACTGATGTAGCAAGATTCTTGCTGAAATTGGACAATGTAGAGTCAAACATGGAAGCCCAATAGCCAGGTCCTGGGTGAGCAGAGAATTCAGAAGAGCCTGACTAGATTCTGTCAAGGAGAGAATTGTCTCAGAACTCCGTCACCTCAGCAGATGGCTTGACCCCTCTGAGCCGGGATTCCCTGGGAATGAGGTGAGGAGAGAGTGGGCCGACACACTGGGACCTGCGAAGAGGAGACAGGCGGCAGTCCTGTCCTCCTCAGCCGCTCTGGCCTGCCAGAGGGGGCAAATGTGCAGTGAGACCATGTCCCTTGTGACTTGTTCTGCACCAGTCCCCCGGAGTGGCACTTGGGGATGGCAGGCTCTGTTTCAACCTCATGAATTGACACCTGCTGTTGTGGGGTTCAGCTTCTGGCTTTGCCTAGGAACCTGGGGACTTTGCAGAGCTCACTGACCCTGGGGCACCCAGACTGACTCCAGAGAAAGACAGCCTTGTGAAGTTCTGGTGCACGTGGGCCCAGGGCACGGTCACGGGAGTCCCTGTGGGCCAGAAGGAGGGTCCTGTCAGGTCTGAGGGTGCAGGGAGGAAGCTGAGGGGAGGGTGTCTGCTGTCTTTTCTCTTCAGTCTTAGGGGCTCCGGGGACTGTTCTTCCCTGGCCCGTGGCGCCAGTCCCAGTTTGGCGAGTGACCCTTGAGAGAACCAGGGCAATAAAGTTGGAATAGCTCAGGCACAGGAAAAGGGACACAAAGGCCAACAATGTGGGGAGTGTTCAACAGGAAGAGAAGGGGACAGGGGGCCAGGGCTGCTGGGCAGGTCTCAGGCTCCAGGAGTCTGGGCGTCCAGGGGTGACCTGGGCTCAGGCAGTGCAGAGGGGAGAGACCTGGGCCCCGCAGTGGAAAAACACAGAGGGCGAAGGGGCTGCAGCCTGAGGAAGGGGTGTCGGTGGAAAGGGCTGAGTGAGGAACCGCTGTCTCTGGAGTCAGGCCTTAATTTTGTCTTTTTGTTGTTGTTGTTAAGGGCCAGTGGTTCCTATTTGTTCTGAATCAAGGTGGCTTAGTAACTGTAAGCTCCTGCTGCATGCAAGGCCTGGGCTATGTGAGAGGGAGTGACAAGGAGACAGGGCCCCAGCCCCCAGAACCTGGACCTTTCCCAGTGGCCTCCCTGCTCTACTGAGTTCAGTCCTGCCTTGATTTCTGCAACCCTTCCCAACCCTCTGGGGGTTCCTAGGAATGAAATCTAACCCTCCAGGTGCCATCCCGGGCTTCCCTAGCCGGGCCTTGCTGCCCTCCTGGCCTCCTGCCCCTCTACCTCTGCCTCTGGCTTCCAAGCCTCCGGGCATTTGCCCACCTTGTCCCCGTCTGAAATATCGTGTCTTCCATCCTTCCCCAGCAGACTACCCCTTACCTCTGGGGACTCAATTCAGGCACTGCCTCTGAGAAGCCCACCCTGCTCTTTCAGTCTGGGCAGCCCCCAACCTCCCTCCATGCCAGTAGGAAACCACAGACAGGTTCTGAGACACTTGCCCATCCCCCTTTCACCATCAGGAGCCCCCAAGGGCATGGTGGAGGTTCTTTGTGGCTTTCCCCACCATGATCGTGATCATGATCGGGACCATGCCGAGAGCAGGTATCCAGAGAGCCTTTCCAGATGAGTCAGCCGCAGAGCAGCTCGGGGTCAGGGCCCTTAAGGTGGCATTTCAGAGGGAGGGGAATGGAGGAGAGGTGTTGCCCAGGCTCTAGCACTCCATAAAGCTAGGGGAGCACACACCTGAGGGTCACGGTGTAATGCTGTCATGTGGAAGCAGGACCCCAGATTCAGGTGTCTGAGACAGAAATGGGGGCGACATGTCTGTTCCAGCGCTGCCAGGTGAGGCAGGTGCTGAGCTAGAAGGGCAGACCTGGGTGGCAAGAGCCCTAGAAGATTTTGTGATGGGGGAGCAGGGGTGGGGAATTCCAGGTAGGGGCTGGGGCAGCTCCTCTTTTACAGGGCCAACTTTTGGCTTGCGTCCCTCGGGTGGGGGCCAGAAGGTCCTGTGCAGAGGGTCAAGGCTAGGATAGAACTCCTTAACCCTTTGAGTAATACGAACGTTCGTGTACATCCTCGTGCCTCCTGACCGTCCAGAGCAAAAAAATTTTATTTTAACAATGTGTAATGTGGCCCTGGCTGATTGGTTCAATGGTAGAGCATCGGCCTGGCATGTGGAAGTCCTGGGTTCGATTCCCCATCAGGGCACACAGGAGAAGCGCCCATCTGCTTCTCCCACCTTTTACCCTCTCCTTCCTCTCTATCTCTCTCTTCCCCTCCTGCAGCCAAGGCTCCATTGGAGCAAAGTTGGTCCGGGCACTGAGGATGGCTTCATGACCTCTGCCTCAGGCGCTAGAATGGCTCTGGCCACAGCAGAGCAACGCTCCAGATGTGCAGAGCATCACCCCCTGGTGGGCATGCCAGGTGGGTCCCGGTCTGGCACACACGGGAGTCTGACTGCCTCCCTACTTCTAAGTTTGGAAAAATACAAAAAAAAAAAAAAGCAAATGTATGTTCTTCTTGTTTCCATAAATTGATTATCAAAAAACATGATTTTAAGTTAATAAAACTGGAACTGGAATAATTTAATTTTCTGAAGAAAAAAAAAAACTCATTCCCCAGGTCAGCAAGCATGAAAAAAAACTCACTACTCAAAGAGTTAAAGGCCAGATTGAGTTCTGAGTCCAAGGAGGGACACTGTAAGGGCCATCCTTTTCTGAAGGTAGAAGGAAGGAGCAGTGAGGAATAAGTGGGGACCAGGGGCAAGGTCTAGGGGACATGTTGGGTTTGGTTTCGTGGCCTCTTTCCAGCTTAGTCCCCCTGTCTGGCCAATGACTTGAGGTCCCCACTGTCCACCTCTGGGGCACAGGCAGAGCTAGGCCAGTGATGGAGAATCAGTGGACCGTCAATAGGGCGAGCACACCAGGAGGGATTCAGGGACCCCAAAGGCTAGTGGCCAGGAAGGACACAATTAGAGAACTTAAGAAAAGGTAGCCAAGTAAAATACAGCTTAAGTTTGAATATGAGATAAATGAGTATTTTTTTTTAGTCTGAATATGTCCCAAATATTGCATAAAACATACACTAACCAATTATATGTTGTTCATTTGAGATTCCAGTTGAGCTTGGGGTGCTGCACTTTTATTTGGCAAACGTGGCCACCTGAAGGGTCAGCCTGGTCTGGGACACCATGGTCCACAGACCCCGTTACAATAAAACAAATACCACCGCCAACAGCCTACACAGAAAAACAAAACATATTAACTTCCTGAGAACACGTTATTTATTGTCTGAAGGTGGAAGTCTGCAATTCTGAAGGAAAAAACAAACTTTTCTGCTGAGGAAGAATGAGTCACAGGCAAGCTGAAAACATTTATCTGGCTTTTGGAGACATGTGGACGTGGGTCCCCTTCTTCCCCTACCTTCCCTCTCCTCCCTTCTTCTCATGTCCGTCCATTCCAGGTTGGGCTGGGCTGGGTCCTGACTCTAAGTCTACCAAGAACCCCACCGACATTGTCACTCCTGACCCCCAGCCCCTAGACCCCTGAGGCCCCTCTTGATTCCCAACCACTGACCCAACTCTGCCTGTGCCCAGGAGCTGTCACTGGGGCCCTCGAGTCACAGGCCAGACTCTGGGATAAGCTTTAGAGTCGCCAAGAAGACCTCTTGGGTTCTTAGGCAGGCAGGCACTGAGCCAGATGAAGAGAGGGTGTGGCGTGTCCCCAAGAAGTCTCAACCTTGCGCTCTGGGTCTCAGAGCTAGGCCAGGCCACCCTGACCTGTCTCCCCATCAGCAAGAGGCTCTTTGAGAGAAGCACAGTGTTTCTGTCCTGTCCTCCAGCACAGGGCTTCACCTGTCCCACTGCACATGGAATGGATGTCACCCTGCAACTGTTAGCCCTAGGCCTGGGGGACAGGCCGCCATGAAGCAGGCAGAGGTATGCAGGGTGGCTGGCCTGGGGCTTCCCGGTGTGACTCCAGCTTCCTCCCCCTTCTTTGTCTACTCTGCGCAACTGCAGAGGGCCCTGTTAAAACCCAGAAGTCTGCTCCCAGTTCTCCCTGCGCAAACCCTTGCAGGGGCACCTGTCTCCCCCATTACCTCTTGGCCTCTGCTCCCAGGAGCATCCCCTTGATGACTCTGCCCTTCCTGCAGGGCTTCGGACTTGCAGCCCTTTCTCTGGAATGTTCTTCCCCCACAAGGCTCACCTCTATCTTCTCTCAAACATCCCCTTTACTCACCTCCTGACATTGCAGATTATAGTTCCCACCAGCACCATGTTTCCCTCTCTAATCCACCTCACCTTCCACGATTCTCTTAGGTTTGGGCTCACTGTTCGTCAGCCCTGAGAGGACATCTGCTCCGGGGACAGTTGGGGTACCCAGCAGCTGTGGTCGGAAGGGAAGGGCCCTGAGTGAACCCAGCGCTGGGGGAGCAGGTGAGGTGGGGACTGGACCTGCCACTGCCCAGGGGGCTGACCATGCAAAGGACCACTGGGGACCCTGAGTAGCCTCCACCCTGAGGAGGGGAGCCCCAGATATAAATTCAGCATAAGGTTCAATGTTTTGGGGGCCATCTTGTATGAGCTTCTGTCACTCTTCTCTTCTTCTTTTCCAAAGCTGCTACACACTTGGGACCAGGTCCCACTGGCATGAAAGAGACACTTAGGGTCCCAAGGAGGGAAACCCAGCTGCCCTCAGAGACAGGAGGAAAGAGCAGGGTCATAGGTCATGGAATGACCTTTCTAACTTGGGGTCAGTTATCCTGGCAGACTGAGCACAAAAGCCAGTCTCTCCTTGTCTGCAGGAATGTCTAGCCCTGTGACATTCCAAGCATTCTTTGGGGTCCTTGCAACTGAGGTCTCTGTGGGGAGGGGTGGGCTTTGTGCAGTGAGGAAGTGTCTGGCTGACTGCAGACTGCTTTGTTTGGCTGCCGGCCTTCCACTGTCTGGCCCGGATGACCAGCTGGGGTGAAGAAGTGTGGGGACAGAGGTTCCTGAAGCTGGTGTCCTCCCACTGCCCTTTAAGGGGCTCTGCAGCACCTGGCCTCCAGCAGTCTTGTAGGGATCAGGTTGAGAACAAAATCAAGTGCCCCAGACTTCTGCCCCTCATTCCCAAAGGAGCACCTTAAGTGTGAAGTGGCTTGGCCTGTGGGGAGGACTTGAATCCACGGTCACCCACATCAGTTTGAACCCTAGCACTGCCACTTCCTAAGGACGTGGCTTTCTCCCAGCAACATCAACTGTTCACATCTCAACTTTGTCATCTGTAAAACGGGCTAATCATGCTCACCAGATAGTGTTACTGAGAGGTTTAAATGAATGTGTATGATGGTGCCCAGGGTGGTTTCCGGCACAGGCAGGCACCCCGAGGGGTGTGAGATCTATGGTGTCGGGAGTGTGAGAGACAGGGAGCAGGAGAAACTCAAACCCTGTCCTCATGGGGTAAGGGGCAGTGAGCAGATCCCAGAGAAAGGAAAGGGGAACCTGGTAGAGGTGTCCGTGCTGGGGCACAGGAATGCTCAGGGGAACCCTGTCCACCTCGTCTTCCTGGACCAGAAGCTGGGGCCTTGGAGGTCCCATGTGACCCAGAGGGTGCTTGGGCAGCTGGGGAAGAAACGCAGATCCACCCAGTGACAGGTCCTGGGCAACTCAAAGGCTGAGCCCCCAAAGAGGGAACTTGGCCGCTGCTGGAGTCAGCCCAGGCACTGTCTGTGACTCTGAGAGCCCTCCGCAGGTGTGGTGGGGGCCATAGACAGTAAGGGGCTCGTGGCAACGATGGGGAAGCAGTTTCACTTCACAGGGAGGATGCGTCTGGCCACCATGGAAAGGCCTCCTTGAGGAGTGAGCTTCCAGTCAGTGGCAGGACGGGGAAGAGCAGCTTAGTGTGGTCTGGGAGCGGAGGGTCACTGTCCAGCCCTGAAGGTTCAGTGTTCCTAGAGGGACAGCAGGAGCGTTTGCTAGCTGTGTCTTCATCCGACAGGACCCTTGTAACCGCGGTGCCAGTAGCAGTGTCTGCGAAGTAGCTAGGGCAGGGCTCCCATCGCCAGACAAAGCTGCCATTACTGTGGAAGCCTGGCCGGCGAGGCCGAACCCCCCAGTGTGTCCAGCTCTCTGTGTGGCCTCAGCACATCTCTCTCTGGGCTGCCCTTTCTCCCTCCATAGCCCGAGAGGAGTAACAAAACCCCTCCTGCTTTGGCCAGCTTGGTGGCCTTAGCTTGTCCCCAGAGGATCTTTCTCTGTGAAGGCGTGAAGGCGGAGCAGGGTGAGAGGTCCCACATTCATCTTCTGGTAGAGTAACTGCTGCTGGCATTAGACATGCTCCAGCTGCAGGGGGCGCTGGAGTGTCATACAGGGCAGGCTGGCCTGCCTGGGGGAGGGGCACTGCTGCCCATTCTGGGCTATGCCAGGCTGCAGATACCTGCTGGGGTCAAGCATATGACCCAGGTGAAAGGCCTGTTAAAACACAGATGCCCAGGCTCAACCTGCAGAGATTCTGGCTGGCAGTAGGTCTGAGGTGGGGCCTGAGACCCGGGATCTATCAGATGCTCCCAGTTGGTGCTGATGCTGACACCCCCTCTCCCCCTCCCCCCACCCGGATACCACCAGCTAGATCTTTGCTACTCGGAGTGTGGTGCTCAACCAACAAGAGAAGCTGCTCCTGGGAGCTTGTCAGAGGTGCAGAATCCTCCCTTCTCCAGCCTCGGAGTCCAAATCTGCACTTGAGCAAGAAGAACTCTGCTGCTAATTCCTATTCTCATTCATATTCCCAGGCCAGGGGCCGGGGGAGCCTGGGACGGGAGCGCACTGTCCTCTACCACTTCCTGGGACGATGGAATTGTTCTCTACCTGCACTGCCCAACGCAACAGCCGCATGTGACCACTGGGCATTTGAAATGTGGCGGGTGTGATTGAGGAGCTGAGTTTTTAAATTCTATTTAACTTAAATGAATTTAAATTTAAATAGCCACCTATGGCCAGTAGCTTCCATTGGTCAGAACAGGTGTAGAGGAACCCAGCTCAGAGGCCTGTAGAGGTGGTCATTGTGGAGATGGGGAAAGGTTCAGAGAGGGGTCAGGACCTTCTTGAGGTCTCTCGGTGAGTCAGTAGCCTTGTTCAGAGTGGGACCAGAACAATGTCCCTGGGCTGAGGCCAGTGTTTTCCCCTGGGCATGATGACACTGCCACCATGCGCCTGGGCCCTTGTCCTGCCTCTGTCTCTACCCACCCCTGGATGCTATCACTCTGCAGATTAAGAGTTCAGTCGACTCTCACGAGGCCACTGGTTGTTAACACTGAACTCAGCCATACAAGAGACTGGAGATATGCCCACATATAGTACTGAATGGAGCAGTAAGAACTGGCCACCAGCTGGGAAAAAACACATAGTAGGCTATATGAGCACCACGCTGGACACAACACACTCAAGCACAGTATGGATTTGGGATAAAGATTATATTCAACATTTACCATTATAGGCAATTAAGGTTAAATGAAGTCATGGGGGGATGCTGGTCCAGTGGGATTAGTGTCATTACAAGAAGTGACACCAGAGGGCTTGCTGGTGCTTACTCTCTGCTGTGTGAGGACACAGCAGGAAGGTGGCCCCTGCAAGCCAGGAAGAGGGTTCTCTCCAGAAACCAGCCCTGCAAGACTTTAATCTGAAACTCACAGCCTCCAGAACTGTGAGAAAGTAAATTTCTGTTGTCTAAGCCATGCAGTGTGTGGTATTTTGTGATGGCAGCTCGAGCTGGATAAGACTCAGGTGAAATTGGTTTGACTTTAAAAAAGTAGAGAAAAACCAGCCACATTCCCTAACCATCGTCATTTGCCTCCTCCAAGAAGCCAGGGGACGCTGGGATAGAGCCCACCCTTCAGCTCCGCAGCAGCAGTAACTGGGAGGGGGAAGTCCATCAGCATTCATCCGTAGCTGAGAACTTTGTAAGACTCCAAAAGGGTTTGGGGACCCTCGACATAGGCAAGGATTATCAGGGTGTGGGACAGGGAAGTGGGTCTCTGGGGAGAACAAGAGGTTTAAAAGGAGGAATGAAGGCTGCATGTGGTGGGGGGGACTGGTGCAGAGAAGGATGAGGAAGGTCTGTAGAGAACCCCAAGACTTGGATGCATGCAGGTCTACCCATCAGACACTTTTCTGAGAGCCTGTGGGCCCCACCAATGAGGCTGAGTTTGATGTCATAGGCCCGGGGTTGGATTGAAGGATTTTAATGAGCAGGTTTCTGTGATCACATTTGTATTTCAGAAAGATACTGCTCTTCACGTGGATGGTAGCTTGTCAGAGAGACTAGAGGTACAGGACCGACGAGGAGGCAACAAATGAGAAGTTGCAGGGCTTGGGTTGAGTCATCGGCAATGGGGACAGAGAGAAAAGGACAGATAGTAGAGACATGAAGGAAGTGGAACTAGCAGCACTAACCCCAGAATCCACAGAGCCCCCTGAGCAGCACAGAAGAGAAGGGGAGCCAGGGGGGGCACAGCTCAGGGTGACCCAATGTGCTGCTTGGGTCCTTGATAACAACTATACTGCTCAGGAGGATAGGACAGCAGGAGCTGGGGAAGGAAAGGGTGAGTTCAGCTCTAAAGGGTATGAATTTTTAAAAAATATTTTATGGCCTCTTTTTCGTGGCGCCTCCAAGGCAGCTAGTTCTCCAGGATGAAGCTGAACATCTCTTTCCCAGCCACTGGCTGCCTGAAAGACATCGAAGTGGACGATGAATGCAAACTTCGAACCTTTTATGAGAAGTGTATGGCCATAGAAGTTGCTGCTGATGCTCTGGGTGAAGAATGGAAGAGTTACGTAGTTTGAATCAGCAGTGGGAATGACAAACAAGGTTTCCCCATGAAGCAGGGCGTCTTGACCCATGGTCGGGTCCGCCTGCTTCTGAGTAAGGGGCATTCCTGTTACAGGCCCAGGAGGACTGGAGAGAGGAAGCGCAAATCTGTCCGGAGTTGCATTGTGGATGCCAATCTCAGTGTTCTCAACTTGGTCATTGTAAAAAAAGGGGAGAAAGATATTCCTGGTCTTACTGATACTACTGTGCCTCGTCGGCTGGGTCCCAAAAGAGCTAGCAGAATTCGCAAACTTTTCAATCTCTCCAAAGAAGATGATGTTCGCCAATATGTTGTGAGAAAGCCCCTAAACAAAGAGGGGAAGAAACCTAGGACCAAAGCACCCAAGATCCAGCGTCTTGTTACTCCACGTGTCCTGCAACACAAACGTCGGTGTATTGCTCTGAAGAAACAGCGTACTAAGAAAAATAAGGAAGAGGCCGCAGAATATGCTAAACTTTTGGCTAAGAGAATGAAGGAGGCCAAAGAAAAACGCCAGGAACAGATTGCCAAGAGACGTAGGCTGTTCTCTCTGAGAGCTTCTACCTCTAAGTCTGAGTCCAGTCAAAAATGAGATTTTTCTAAGAGTGAAAAATAAAGAACAACAAATATAAAAATACATATTTTATGTATTCATTTTAAAGAGAAGAGAGAGAGAGAGAGAAGGGGGGAGGGAAACAGGAAGCATCAACTCCCATATGTGCTTGACCAGGCAAGCCCAGGGTTTTAAATCTGTGACCTCAGTGTTTCAGGTTGATGCTTTATCCATTGCGCTGCCACAGGTCAAGACCTAGATGGTGAATTTAATGCCTGTGGGCAGTCGGAGGTGGCCAGAGGGCTGGAGCAGTGCTGGTCCAGAGGGGGCAGAGGTTAGGAACATCACTGTCTCCAACAAGGCTTACTGGGAACACTCTCCTTTAGTTCCCTGAGGTTCCTCTGGTCCCTGCTGGTAGCAAGGGCTGACACTGTACAGGCCAACCAGTGAGCTAAGCCCCTCTGCCCTCAGTATGTACCACAGTGTCTTTTGAAGGCCATGGTAGCACCACCCCTTGTGCCTCTGACTTACCCAAACCTGCCGGCTGCCCACTTGTTTAATGCCCAGAGGAAGGGACGAAATGAGGCCAGCCCAGTGAGTCCTGTGGTAGAAGTTCTGCCTCCACAGAGGCCTCTTCAACACTACCACATTCTGTGAAAAGAGCCCATTAAATGACTCTCCACACACAAAAATAAAGGCTATTTCTGGAATGAGAGAAAGAATAAAGTGGCAGGGTGTCCGGGATCAAAGGAAGGACAGGCCTGGCTTCCAGCAGCCCCGGGGGGACCAGGGGCTGGAAAGTGGGCCAGCTGAGGACACAGGGATGGGTCAGCTCCACGTGAGGGAGGCCTTGCCAGTCATGGCTGTGCACCCTGCAATGTATGGCGTGAGAGGTGGTGAGCTCCCTGTCATGGTGACAACCCAATCCAGGACTGGAGAGCAGCTGTTAGAGAGATTGCAGAAGGGCTACTTCTTTAGGAGGAGGGTGGGACAATGTCTCGCATCCCTTTTTGGCCTCAGATTCAACCATTCCATGAACCTCACTCCTCCAGTTGGGCTGAGTGGCGCTTCCACTTTCACAGGGATTTGCCAACCTAGGGGTTTCTCCTCTTTCGTTCCCGTCCTCCCTGCTCCCCTCAGAGCCAGCTAATAATATCGTGGGGTGCCATTAATCACAGTTGTCGCTGCCAGGTGAGACGTGATGCTCAGTGGCTCATAAACCCTTCCCTCTCAAACCCTAATGGGCATAAGTACCGCTGGGGGATCTGACCCAGCTGGTTGGCTCCAATAAGCCTGCAGGTGCTGCCGCTGGTCCTGGCTCCACAGTGGGAGAAATGCCTTGGGCTGCTAGAGAGACCCAGTGAATTCTACGACAGGGTGGGGATGAGTGTGGAATAGCCTCCTGAGCAGAAATTTTTGGGAAATAGACTCAGTTCTTTCACAAGCAGGTCTAAGTCCACCCCCACCACTCTCTATTTGGGGAGCCATTCCTAGTCTTCCCTGCTTGCAAAGCAGAAGCCTGCTATAGGAGGGCAGCTCCACTGTGCCCTGGGGACCCCTGTGTGACCAGTCTCCCACCCTTCTCTGCCGAACTCTTTCTGCCCGGAGGAGTTTTTAATTGAATCTGCTGTGTGGCTGAGGTCCCATCAGCCCAGCCCAGCTAGGGGCCTGCTGGGGAGGTCTCTGCCCCCTCACCCATTCCTGCTGGCCCCTGACCACAGAGGCTACACTCTGCAGAGCTCACCTGGAACCAGCAGGCCTCAGCCTCTGGCCCCTCCCCCTCTGAGCCTCATGGAGGTGGCTTTATACCCACCAGTTCAGGCTTCTGGGACTCAGAGCAGGCAGGGATGGGGCCATGGGGGAGGGGTGAGACGGAGGGGTAGCCAGGAAGGCCTGGGCAGGGCAGGCTGGCTCCATTAGGAAACACACCCTTTGCAGCCTGTCTCTGCACTGAGGGTTCTTGGATATTTTTAGGGAGGTTGGCGCCTCCTGGGCTGTGATTCATGAATGCAGCTGACGAAGATCAGCATCTTTTAAAACCACGTGGGAAGTTGAGACGATTCCTAGTTCTGCAGAGAGTCTGTTGGGGTGAGTAGGGGTTGAGATCCTGGTGGTTCTACCCAGAGCTGTGTGTTGGGGCTGGGGGAGACTAGAGACCGGAGGGGAGGGAGGTGTGTGTGGAACTGGGCAGGGGCCCTGGGAGTGTGCATTTTTAGAGTTGGGGTCATGGTGCCCAGGGCAGGGCTATTTGGTCAGGACAAAACAGGAGCTTTTCAAAGTGTTCCAAGTGTTCTGGAAGCATTTTCAGGTGCACGTGTGTGTGTGCATGTGTTTGATGGTGACAGCCAACAGCGACACCGTCACGTCATGGGTCAGCCTTCAAGGCCTCTTTGGCCCCATTTCAGTGAACCCTTGTTGAGGCCCTATGTTGAGGCCTGTGTTGTGAGGCCCATTTATTTACTGCTTTGGGTTCGTTTGTGCATTTATGTGTGTCGGGTATCTGCTTTGTGAAGGCCCCGAGCTAGGTGCTGAGGATGGGGAAAACCAGGCATGACGCCTGCCTCATGTGGGAGAGTGATGGGGGCACCCTGGGGGGCTGGGTAGGGAGCATCCGGAGGAGGGGCACATGGCAGGACCCCAAGATGTGACAGAAGAAGGCAGCGGTAGGCAGAATCAGGAGTGCGACAAGGCAGGATGCGTTGAGGACAGCAGGGGCCAGTGGGGGCCAGACTTGGAGGAGCCTGGAACGCCGGGGAGGTGAGGTCTGCTGGCTGCTCACTCTGAGCTCTCTGCATCCCTCAACCTCAGCCCAAACGTGTCCCTGCCACCCCTACATCATTCCCAGGCCCCGTGGCACTGGCTCCAGCCTCCTCTTTCTTCTCCTTTTCTGTCACCGTCAAACCACCTCCTTCCTTGATGACGTTGGCCTGCAGTCCAGGGGATCTCCCTTGTTCAGGGACAGAACATTAGTGTCCTGCCACACTGGGACCTACAGAAGGCCGTGGGGTAAGGGCAAGAGCTGGGAAGTCTGGCTCTGACTCAATTCCAATATTTCCTATTGTGTGGCCTTAGATGAGTCCCTTCCCCTCTCTGGGTCTTAGGTTATTCCTCTGTCAAATGGGTATATGTGAATAATTTCTTTCCTGCTTGCCTCACTATTATTTTATTATTATTATTATTATTATTATTGAGAAGTGGGGAGGCAAAGACAGACTCCCACATGTGCCCCGACCAGGATCTACCCAGCAAGGCCCTGCCCATCTGGGGCCACTGCTCTGTTGCTCAGCAACCTAGCTAACACCTGAGGTGAGGCCACAGAGCCATCCTCATTGCCCTGGGTCAACTCGCTTAAACTACTTGAGCCATGGCTGTGGGAGGGGAAGAGAGAGAAGTGGGAGGGATGGAGAAGCAGATAGTCACTTCTCCTGCGTTCCCTGTCCAGTAATAGAACCCGGGACCTCCATGTGCCAGGCAGACGCTCTACCACTGAGCCAACCAGCCAGGGCCCCTGCCTCACTATTAAATTGAGGCTTTGATAAACATCAAAAGCATGCATTTGCTCTTGTTATTTCTTTAGGACACTGCCATATGGGGGTTTCAGTGCACGGGACAGCCCCCTAACCACCCGCTGCTCACTGATTCCATCACAGCCTTCTGGAAGGACCACCACAGCTTCTTCTGACCTGCTCTTTCCACAGTGCTTTGCTCTTGGCTGGGGTGGGGTGGAAGTGGCTGGTCCCAGAAGACTCCATGCTAAGCAAGGTGGAGAAAGCTGTTCCCTAGGCCTGGGTGCCTCCCCAGTTCAACTGCCTGCTACCCACAAATGGGAGTGTAGTCATCAGGGTTTGCCTGAGAAGCAGAACCAACAGGGTGCTATCTTAGTCAGCTTGGGATGCCCTGCGAAAGTACTACAGGCAAGGCTTAAGTGACAGAAACAGGTCAGGGGGCTGGCATAGTCAGGTTCTGGTGGGGACCCTCTTCCTGGCTTCAGATCCTTGTCTTCTCACTGCGTCCTCACATGGGCCTTTGCTGGGAGCATGTCCATGGGGTCAAGGACAGAAAAGTGAAGGGACAGGAACCATTTTCTTCTCACAGAGAGAACAGCCAGCCGGAGACATGGTGCAAAGCTGATGGAACATTAAGTTTTAAGCAAATGACTTAAAGTTATAAAGATCACTAAGAGAGGAACTAAAAACAATCTAACAAAACTAGGAATGACGTGGAACATCGAGGTGAGAATAGTATATACTAAATCAGCGATTGTCAACCTTTTTCCTCTGATGGCACACATAAACTAATCATTGAAATTTTGTGGAATTCTAAAAAATATATTTTTGCCGATCTGACCAAAGAAATGGGTATAATTTTGATTCATTCACACTTTTTCTTTGACACTCTAAGGGAACAGAGGTCAGTGCCCCTGACTAAACAGACAGGTATTGCACGTTTTAAAAATTCTTGTGGCACACCATTTGAAAATCACTGTACCAACTTGACCATGTTTCATGGCAGGAAGTCAGTAAGTACTGCCCAAAGTTAAGCTATGAAAGAGAGGTCTGAGCATATTTCTAACTGTGGTGCTAACCACCAGACAGTAAACAGAAATAATAACACTGATTTCCTCTGGGGGGTGGGACGGGGCAGAGTCAGGACACTCAGTGTACTTAACCACCGTTCTCTACTCTTTGCATCTCTATTTTACGTCTGCCTCGGCATGCTGGCCGTGAACACACAGTTGTATATACTTGACAACCTTACAGGGGAAGGGCTAAGGGGAAGGGCCCTAATGGGTGACTGGATAAGTGTGCAGACATGGGATGTAAAAGGGGCTGGAAAATGGAGTTTCCATATCTCTACTGTTGGGTGTGTATGCAGGTGCCTTAAGAGGGGGGACCCTGTCACATGATGCCCAGGTGAGGCCACAGTAGGGGCCCAAAGCATTTTCATATGTGGGTAAAAGGAAACGAACTAAATAATGTCAAGGTTAGTCTCCTCCCACACGCAGTCTTTGTCAGGCTAACCCTTCACTTGCAAGTAGGGGAGTATCTCCACCCATTCACAGGTCTTGACAACATGTTTGTAACTGTGTGTGTTCCAGGGAGTCTGGCCTGGACCACATTCGCAGGTAAGCGAGAGGAGTGGTGGTAGTGGGATCTGCAGGAAAGGGTGTTTCAGGTTTGTACTGATTGGGAAACCAGGCCTTAGATGTTTGTGTCTGTATGAGAAAACAAGAGCATGCATTTAAGATGGGGACTAAGTGACATGGAGAGACAGATGCCCCCTCACCCACCCATCTGCCACCTGGGCTTATGGGGACCCTGTAGTGACCTGCGGAAGAGGTCACAGAGGACCATCCAGTAGAATGAGTAGCTAAGCCAGTGGTTCTTAACCTTTTTTTAAGGTACCAAACCCACCAGTTTCATATGCGCATTCACCGAACCCTTCTTTAGTGATAAATAAAATATGATTTGTTTTTCCAAATTCAAGACATAGGTATATATTTTTTTACTGGTGCACAAAATGAGCTGTACATGAACATCACCTTGCTCAAAGAACAAAACCAACAAAGTGCATGAACTCACAACAAATTACGGTATTACTTTATTCTGGCCTCCACAGCAGAAGCTTCTCTGAACCCCTAAGACCAACTCATCGAACCCCTAGGGTTCGATAGAACCCAGATTAAGAACCACTGAGCTAAGCTCTTAGACGGGACCCTTGCTCTGTGAAATAAGATCTTCCCTGCCCCATGTTAAACTCACCACTTTCACAACACTCCAAACCTCTGTCAACGCCAAGTCCATCCCAGGCCAATGGAGTCCAACTCTGGACCATAAGCGCCAGTACTGTTTTTCTCTAGCAGCCAAACTTGAGGACCTCTCCTATTATCTTTGTCCAGCCAGGAAAATGGGACTGGGCATCCGTCAGCTGTCGTATCTCCTGGTTAGAACGGGCATTCATCCCCATGGGAAACTTTCAGGCCTCCTCCCATTTCTAATTATTTTGCTCAAATCTCTTGCTTCAGTGGTCTGGGTGGAAAGGGAGGTTGGAGGGAAAGAAATGACACCTGAGATTTTACTGCGCTGAGCATAGCTGGGTGCTTTACTGACATTATCTTCTCAGCCTCCTGTGGAGGAGGTCTTGATGTCCAGGTGAGCGGAGGAAACTGAGGATCAGAGAGCCTTGGTTACTGGTCCAAAGTCACACGGAGAGGCAGAGCCCGGAGTTTGGGAGAAGCGGTGGATGTAGGGGGGACAAGACAGGAAGTGAGAGGAGAACCCTCGGTGCCAGAAGGCACCGACCATGCCGTGGTTTAACACTGCAAAAGCGCCGAAAGGACTCTCTGAGGAGGCTGAAGCGCAGAGAATTGGCAGGAGGAGGATGAATCAGTGTTTGGGGAGGTGGCTGACTACCTGGAGCCCCAAACCCAGCAATGGACTGAGACAGAAGCCCTCCCGGTTGTAATAACAACTGTATATGTGTGTCCCTCGGCATCATCTAGAGATCACACCACCCCAAAACCTACGGATGGGTCCATTTTAGCTGGTCAGCCCTGGAGCCTGCTGAGGCAGTCACAGGCACACAAGGGCTGCTATACCTCCTCTGGCTCCTCCAGCCTCTCATTAACATTCACGCAGCTCCACATTCCATTCTTCAAAGCCACAGAGGAGCTGAGATCTGGTTGAGCCTGGCTGAGCCGCATTAAAATCAATTAAAAAGGAGCAATAAACCTCTTCTTTTCTACTTGTCCCAGTAGAGCCCTGATTCGACTTTCGCACGCAGTGGGACACTCCTGCTTATCAGCAGGGCTGGCAGCCTCTTCCAGACTACTCTTAAGGCAGCTATGAGGATTCTACCTGTCAGTGCCAACGCTAACTGCCACCAGAGGAAAGACACAATCGACACACAAGTTAATTGCAAAGATCACACAGGCAATTTATTACTCACAAATCCTTTTGGTGAGCCTGGGTACAGCTTAAGGGGGCCCTGTCAGCGTGCTGCTCTCAGCTGTCCTTGGTCAGAGCAGCATAGAGACAGTCCACGTTCAACATTGGAGTCTGGGCGACTATCGCAGTAGGAGGGGCCTTAGCTTTAGTACCTTTTCTGGCCAAGACCTTCTAACAGGTGTCAATCTACAGGATTATCACCTCAAACCATCTTTTTGGGAGTTCCTAGTAGAGAGCCCTTTTTATGTTAATCTACAGAAATATCACATCAAACCACCTCTAAGATGTTCCTAGGGAAGCTTCTCATTTATGTTAACCTACAGAGTTATCACATCAAGCCACTTCTCATCTATATACAACTTCACACACACACTAACTGGGCCCTGCACGAAAGGCAGAGTCTGCCTATCATATCTGTACACACTGGATTAGTTCCTACCCAGACAGCATAGCCTTATTCACTTGCCTAAATGACTTTTAATATTATATCCTAACTTATTTCCATATATATCTTTTATATTTTTCTATATTTCTATATATTTAACTACTATAACATTGTATTACTGAAAAGTCCAGAGCAGCAAGGGAAAGACACACACACCCATCAATCATCCAAGACTGCTTTCCTGGTGTTTTTTCCCCCTTTCTGAACAGCTGCAGAGATGCTGGCTGAGTTGGAAGGGCTTCCTGTTGTGGGCCTGGCCAGCAGTCCATTGGATGTGCCGGCTGTCCCGTAGTATCACCCACCTGGCCAGCCTGACAGTCTCACCACAGTTGGAATGAGCCAAGAATGGCCAGGGGAAAGTCCAGAAGTCCTTGGAGCCATTTCCAGAGGCTCAACACAGACTGCTTTTCTACTCCCTGGCCCAGGATTTAGACCTCGGGAAAAACACATACCCCAGGCTTGTCTCTGCAGTTAGCAAAGAGCTGGGCTGAGCCAGGCTTTTCTCTCCTTATTCTCAGGAGAGCTTTCACTGCTATGAGGTTCCCGTGAAGCTGCATTTCCTGCTTTCTTTCAAGGAACAATGGTATGTGTGGGTGTGTGTGCCCCAGGGCCTGTACCCACAGAGAGCCTAACACATTAGCAGGCAGTGAGTAAATATTTGTCAAATAAAAGAAAAAAATAAGGCTACAATGCATCTGCCATCCACCAGCGCTAACCAAGCAAACAGCATGTGGTGCCAGTTTTGGTATTTTCTGATCTTAACTTTGTCAGTTTTGTTTCTTTGTTCAATTTTAACTGGTGACCAAGTCCTCCGGAGGCTTTTTGACACATTGAGAGTGTCCATATAGTCACACCCAGCCCCAGCTCACTGTCATGCCCAGGATGGCAGGCTTTCTGAAGACAGGCTTGAGCTTAGTGTATAAGGGTGAGTGGGCTTGGTTAGGCAAAGCTGGAGGGCAGAGTATAAAAGATCTTAATTGCCAGGGAAAGCAGTCAGTCTGGGCTCGCTCCAGGCAGTGGCACACCTGTTTATACTACCCATGGCCCACCTAGACCCAAATGACTATGTCATTCTCTCTCCTGGGTCAAGGGTGACCCTAGAGAGTAGGTGTGGTAGACAATAAAAGAAGAAAGAGTGCCTTGACCCAGAGCCATTGGGGTTTTATTGGATGTTTCAACCCCGAGGCAACCATTGGTTTGGGTTTAGAAGACAATTCTTCCCAGCAGTTTACAAAAGGATATTGACTCCAGCACCTAATGGTCTCAAGTAATTGGAACATTTTGCAATTCATTCGGTCAGGAGCTTAACCTGTAACCTGAGCTATTAAATAATTGCAAAGGGTGCGGCCACAGCAATGGTACCTCTGGACCAAGGATGTCTGCTGACCAAGAAACCATAGGATGCATTTTCTTGGAGGGCAGGGGTTTTCCCTGCTTCTAATGGTGTATGCAGAGGCAGCCTGCTGGGAAACACTGTCCATGGAAGGAGTTCAAACTCTGATTATTTGCAATTGTGTGGTTTGGAGAAAACTACCAATTGACTGAGGAGGCTCAGACCTCAGGTCAGTGCAGGATGTTTCAAATGCCAGGCCAGGAAAGGGGGGGGGGGTCAGGGCGGGGCGGGGGGAGAAGGGCCTTAGTCGCCAGCCCTGAGATTAGGGGTCCAGAGTGCTGAGTCCTTAAGTCAAGTTAGTGTGTGATTTTGGAGCCCAGAGCACTTTGTTTACTCGTTCAACAAATATTTACTGAGTGCTTCCTTTCCAATCCTTTGTAAGTGGTGTTTTTAAATATACTTAATAGCCAGAAGGGCATGGGCAACCAGCAATCAGAACAAGAAACACACCAATCAGAATGGCCTCTGCCCTTAAGGGACTGACACATTGTGACTCGCATAGGTAATACCTCAGCCCTGGAGCTCATGATGTAGCAGGGAGCACAACCTTCTATTGGCCTTGGTAGGAGGGCATTACTAGGGCACCCCAGATGGAAGGCTTCTAAGCTGAATTCTGCAGGACCAGAGGAAGAAAGAAAGGAAGCAGGTATTTCAGGCATAAGTGGGATGCAAGGTAGACACCACGTAGACAAAGTCCCATAAGCAAGAGTCCCTGGGACTTCCAGAACTTTCCAGTAGCTGAGTGAAGCTAGTGGGAAGAAGTAGTTTTAGGCGGGACCAGACCACAAAGCACCTTACGTGATTTAATAATGATTTGTGATGTAATTGTCATAAGTTGATTTGGGACAGCTGAAGGATTTTTAATTCAGGAAGAAACAGGATGAACCTGTCTTTAGTAAGATCAATGTCCATGGGCTAATTAACAGGCAAGTGTAAGGGACCAGAGAAAGGTGACCAGAAACTCCCCCAAGGAAGAGAAGATAAATCAGCACTTACAAGAGTTACTCTTTAGCCCTGGCTAAGTAGCTCAGTTGGTCAGCTGATCACCCCGACATGACAAGGTTGCGGGTTTGATCCCCAGTCAGGGCACATAAGGAGTAACCAATGAATGCATAAATAAGTGGAATGAATAGATCTCTCTCTCTTTCTCTCTCTCTCTTTCTCCCTCTCTCTTTCTCCCTCCCTTCCTCTCTCTCTAAAGTCAATTAAAAATTTTCAATTAAAAATATAAAGAATTACTCTTAGGCACAACTTCAGTGTACAGCAGTCCGGTTTTCCTAACGTTTGCCTTTCTCAGGATGGTTCTCAACCTGCAGATGAGAAGTGACACTTCTGAATGTGTTCCAGACCAGGCACATGGCTCCATGATCACTGTGCAAGGGGAGTGGTAAGGGGGCTCTCTCCGGTTCCCACAGCTCTCTGTGTGTAAAGTGCACGTTCCCAACACTGCCGTGTTACCCCAGGACATCTTGTGAAGGACTCAGCAGCTGATGAAGAGAGGTCTGAAGGAGACCCAGGACATAAAAGTCCTCCTTGTTCTAGGTCAATAGTTTTCAAATTTGTGGTCTCTGATCCTTATTTTAAAAAAAACTAAAAACTAAAAGCTCCTGTTTAGTTTTAGGTGGCTTATAGCTATCGAAAGAATAGAAAGTAAAGCAGACATTTTAAAATTACTTATTATTTAAAAACAAAAATAATAGACCAATAATGTTACCATGTATATTTTTATGAAAAATAACCATATTTTCCAAAACAAAAATAACTAGTGAGAAGGATGACGTTGTTGTACAGTTTTGCACATCTCCTTAATGTCTGCATCAATAAGAGACAGCCAGATGACCACATCTGGTTCTGCATTCAGCCTGCTGCAAAGCCATGCGGATTCCAGAGCATTCTGCTTTATCGTGAAAAAGAATGAGAGTAAGAAGTGTCAATGAGGTCTTCATGTTGCTGTGAAAACAGCTTCTACCTACTGGAGCCTCTGAAAAGTTTTCAGTGCCCCACAGGAGCCACTGCTCCAGACCTTGTCCTGACAGACCTACCCTTTGGAAAGAAGCAAACCAACCTGCTAGTTCCTCATGGTTTTCTCTGTGGGTGTCACCTGCTCCCCTAGACTGTAAACTCTGACAGGACAAGGCCACACCCAAAGGCCGGGAGTGGGTGATCCGTGCCCTGGAGACAACTAGGCACATATACCGTGGATAGGTGTCAGACTCACAGAGCCCTAGCCCCATTAAGTGCATGTCTCAGATCTCTCAGACTGGCTCAAGCCCCAGACCACCCACGGATGTATGACCTAGAACCCCTCCTAGGCACCTTTCTCCCCTCAACCCCCATGGCCATTTCATCACCAAAGTCGCTCAAGTCAACCTCATGATAGTTCTCAATCTGTCTCCCTCTCTTCACGTGCATTAAACCACCTGGTTCTATATACCCCATCCCTTTCCTGGGCTCCTGCCACACGCCCCATCTACCCTCAAATCTCCCAGGCTCCATGTTAACTAAAAAGAACCCTCTGAAAGGGTAGGTCTGAGCACGTTGCTCATTTCTGTAAGAACCTCGGGCACTCCCACGGAACTCGGGCTGAGTAGTCAATCCCTCAGTGGTAGGCAGCCCCTTCTACCCTTCTCGGCCAGCCTGTGTGTCACTCTTCCTCCTTGCTGTTCACCTGTGCCTCCAGCGTCCACCCCACCCAGGGCCGTGGCTCAAGCTGCCTCTCTGCCTGGAGTGTTCTTTTCCCCTTCTCCACCTAGGTACCTGAACTCAACCATCAGCCTCAGATCCGTTGCCATTTGGCTTCCAGAAGCCTTCCCCGACGTCTCTGACTAGGTCAGTTCCTTCTCATGGAGGCATTTATGGACACTTTCATACTCGTAATTTTATAGTTATTAGTGTAATTATTTGATCAATGTCTAGTTTTCTACCAGACTGGTCTTCAATGAAGACCAATGTATTATGTATTTGTTGTGTGACAACTTTTCCCAAAACATAGCTGCTTAAATCAACAAACACTTATCTCACAGTTTTATTGGTCTGAAATCTAAAGGCAAGTTAGCTGGGTGGCTCTGGGCCAAGGTCTCTCATGATGTTGCAGCCAAGTGTTGGCCAGGGCCACGGTCATGTGAGGGCTTAAATGGGGCTAAATGATCCATTTTCAGATGGCCACTTTGCCTCTCCATAGGGCTGCTTTAGTGTCCTTACAACATGGCCACGGCTTCCCTCAGAAAACAAGTGACACAAAAGAACAAGGCAAAAGCCACAAGACGCAGGGCCCGGGGAAGCCACTCAGTTATAACCTCACTGCAGACAGCCCATTGAGTCATTCCTACAATAACTGATTGGTTACACAGGTCAGCCATAATCAAGGTTAGAGGGTGCTACATAGGTACATGAGTATAAGGGGGCAAGAGTCACTGCGGGCCATCTTGAAGACTGTACCACAGCTGGGATGCACATCTGTCCTTGGTCACTGTTGTAGCTCAGTGCCTGGCATCATTTTCATGAATGAAAGAGGGTTTGGCTAGGTTAGCTGGCTCAAACAGTAAGTGCAGATACCCACCCTCTCTTAGCAAATTCTCAGAGATAATTGAGTCCCAACCTTTGCCATGACCCAGTGGCCCCAAAGCCTGGGTGTCAACGTCCTACTCAGGGGGGTATGAGGACATGGATCGCAGCCCAGCCCATAGTGAGCTGAGGGCTCAGATGGGTAATTCCTGGGGCGCTCTTTAGACATCTGGGCCCGAGAAGCAGCAACTGAGAGAATCGGAAAGTGGTGGTTTCACCTCTTTGACTTGCTCCGTGGCACCTGCCCTCCAAAGGGTCTATAGTGAGGGTGGAGCACTGCCCAGACAGCTCAGCCAGGTGCCTGTTCTGAGTGGCTCGGCCGGTTACAGCACTCCATCGCTGCTGCCACGGAGTGAGAGCAGCAGCTGGTGCTCCAGCTGCAATCTGGATCCCGCCCTGAATGTGTCTGCGGAGGAAAACAGGGCTCTTCAATAATGCATGGGGACATTAGCACCACGCTGGGGACGACTCACTCCCTCCCAGCGATCAAAGCGGCCGCCCTGAGAGCCGAGCTGGTGATCAGATTTCATGGGCGCCTTCTAACCGCTGCCCCTCCATCTGAGATTAGAATGGGCTGTTTCATGTCCCAGGATGAAAGCAGCAAGGGTTTTGGAAAAAATCCGGCTTCTCAGAGAAATCAAAACACTTCCATTTCATTACAAATGGATGCATGACATGACTAATGGCTTCTGTGAGAGGGAACACAGCAGGACCAGCTGTCTCCTCAAAGGCTGTGTAACGTGAGGACAGACGTGAGGACAGACGCAGGGCCGGGGAAGCCACTCAGTTTCCTTATGTTCAGGGCCTCTCCCAGCCTGTTGGACCCCTGTCTCAATCCCTGGGAGGTTGATCTCCATCCAGCAGCATCAACAGAGGTTGGTGCCATCCCCTCAGAGGTGATTGGGTGGTGGAAGCCCGGACCACTGAGGAGGAGGTGGCTGCGGCCAGCAGCTGACATAATATTAATAACTCTTCCTTACTGTATGTGATCATATGTCCAGCCCTCTGCATACAGTACAGTAATCCTTGCAGCAGCTGGCAGTATATTATTAGACCTTGCCGCAATGAAGAAACTGGGGACCGGAAAGCTTAAGTGATCTGCTCACGGCCACTTCTGCTCAGTTCAGAAGTGCTGGAGCCCAGGCCTATGCTTGTGCTCTCGTATCTGCTGCTCCCGAAAATCCCTCCAGTTGCAGAAGGGCCAGCTGCTAGAGGGGTAGGCCTTCCCAGTCCCCAGTGAAATGTGAGGCCCTGCACCAGCACTTCCATCGGAGCCCCTGCTCTGACTCCTGCGACTTCCCACAGCCCAACCCTGGCTTTCCTCCCTGCCCTCCGCCCATGTCTCTCCAGGAAGTGCTCCCCTTTGCAGCCCACAGGAGCTGACCTGAGGGGAGCTGAGCTGAGAAGCTGTTGCCTCTGAGCACCATTTCTCTTCTCTGGCCTCGGTTTTAATCTGTGAATTGAAGCTAACACACCACCTCCTTGGTGTCAAGACAGCACAAAGACGCTCGATCCAGGTGATTAGATGGGAGTCTACTGGCTGTCCTGTCCAACATAGCAGGTGCCCACCTTGCTCCATTTGCCCAGCCCTCCCTTCTCCCCCTACAGTAGCTTTCCCTGCTCCAAATATATCCCCAGACTATGGGCAGCTCGGGTCAAATCTTCTCCTTCGAGAACACCCCCATGTCAACATTCTCACCAGTTTACAGCCTGGCTGGGCCAGGCCTTGCCCACCGTCTGATTGTCTCTGGCTTTATGAAATGAGTTCACACAGCACCAGCTTGGCCAGCAGCGTGCATAGCAGTGTATGTCTGTCTCTCCACTTCCATCCTCTATCTGCCGCCAACCCTAGATCTGCCCGGGCTTCAAGCACAAGGCAGGTCCCAGCAACAGGGTTGGGTGACAATTTTGCAGACCTATCTTCAGAGTGTTGGGCAGTCTCTAGGGACAAGGCCAATCAGCCTTGTCAGCCTCCCTGCCCCAGTGGACAAAAGCGTTCGTCCGGAAGCACCAGGATCAGTGGCAGGCGCCCTCAACACCCCTGGAGAATGGGTCCTCCATGCTGGAATTCCCTGCCTGGGCTGGAGCATGTCCCTGTCCCTGACAGACCTAGAGGCAAAAAGGCCATCTGGGGACCCTGCCGCCTGACCCTCTTTGAGAACCTGACTTAATCATGCATCTGTCTCTCCCTCTACCAGAGCTCCTCAAAGGGTGGACTGTGTCTGGTTACATCCGTGTGCCCTGGAGCAGCACAGCATCTGCACGGAGGAGATGCCCAGAACTCCGAGTGTTAGACACAATGGGGAGCTGACGAAGAACCAAGGTTGAAACCTGGAGATGTGGGAGGGCATCTCCGGCAAACCAGGGGACCAGAGAAGCTGGGTTGGTTTGTCTAAGGGGACTTATAAATTGTCATTTGCAAGTCACAGACCCAGGCCTTTGAACAGAGCTCTGGGCCCATCAGTCCATTTGCCAGAGTCAATCTCACCTGCTATAAAAGTCATCTTCCTGTTTTCCATGTCATGAGCCTGTGTAGGTACAGATGCGAACAAAACCAACTCCATCTTGTGTCCTGGATTTCATTATATTTTTAAGTTTTCATGTTGTGACCTTGAACCAACCACTGTCCCCAGTAACCATATCAAAGCTCTATACTTGATGATTATCTATGTTTCTTAAAATGCAACGTACAGATCTTTTTCAGCAACAGCCGGAATGGCGTGACAACCAAGATAAATATCAAACTGGTAATAGCATTGATTATAAGCAGTCATCTATCACAAGACTACCAGGGACTACTATGACCCCTGGCACTACTGCATTCTTTGTCCCTTTGTCTTGTCAACCATTAGTCCCCAAGTTATACTATAAAATAATACTGTAATGAATCTGGTAGCAGAGAATAATTTGCAAAAAAGAAAAAGAAAAACTGCTGGGCTGTCTGTCTGCTCCAGCCAATAGCCCAATCTTTCTGTAAGTACATTACCCTATAATAAATTCTGCTACATTATATGGAGTGCCAGCTTCGTCTTTTAGTCTAAAGACACTTTCTCTTTACAGTGGCCTTGACACCTTGGCCCTGCCATCAGACACCAGGGCCATGCCCGGGAAGCGATGCCAGTGCATGTGCGTCTCCTCCAGCCTCTGCTGCACTGTGGGTGCCTGGGAGGGTTGGAGTGAAGACAAAGCCAGGGAAGTCTGCACACTCCTGTCCAAGCCACAGGCAGCCCTGCCCTTTATCTGGCTGGGCATTGTTTGATGGCACTTCCTGTGCCCAAGCCCACCTGGCAGCTAGTCCAAATCCTTTCTGCGGATGCAAATAACTGTTGGTTTAGAGGTGACCTGGAGTCCTCCTGTCCTCAGCATGGCTAGCAGCTCCCTTTCTGGCTGCTTCTCTACATTGGGCCGCACACCAGACAGCATTCCTGCCAATAGCCCGCTCACCCCTACTCATCAGACCCCTCTGCTCAGGAATTTTCTTTTCCTGTCACTTTTAAGTTACACTTTCGATGTTGGGATCATGGTAGATCCACACACATTAAGAAAGAACACCGAGGGAGCCTATGCGCTTTGGACAGAACTATCATGCAAGTACCACAAGCAGGATACTGAGCTGCTGACAGCATGTTGATTTGGTCAAGGCCCAGACCATTTCCGCCCCCACAAGGGTCCCTCCTGTAGCCTGTTCATGGCCACAAACACGTCCCTCCCTCCATAACCCCTGGCCACCACTAACCCAGTTCAGAGGTTTTCTAAGCTCCTATCTGCCCAGGCTCCGGGCCCCTGGACCCCACTCCCAGCCCCCGTCTCCTCAGCTGGGCTCCCACAGCTGTTCACATCCTGCCACCCCAATCCCATCTCTCACCCACGCCCACACCGCCCCAGAGGTGGGCTCGGCCTGGGCCGTGTGGGAGGAGTACTGGCCGGAGACAGTGCTCCTGGCTTCTCTCTTCAGGGCCCTCACTGACTCCCTGGGGAAACTCAGCAGGTGTGGCTTCTCCCTGGGCCTCAGTTTCCTCACTAGGACCGGTGAGTTAGAATAGATATAGGTATGATCTATAGAGAGCCATCATTGCCCGTGGCCCTGCCATGGTGAAATTCCCAAGGCGGCACTCTAGTTTTAACCCTCGGGTGGCGGGTGGCAGAGTCCCCCACCCCCCACCCCACCCACCCTACCCCTTCTGAACTCTGTCAGCCAGAGAAAGTGAGATTTACACCTTTGTCAGTGTTCCCTCCCTCGGATTCCTCACCTCTCCCCACCTCTGCCCCTGAGCTGTCCCTCCTGCTCCGTGATTGGCAGCTGCTCCTGTCAGGACAGAGACCTTCCCTGGCCCTGGGCTATCTGAGATCGTAGTCATTAGCTCAAGTGCACTCCTGTCTGCTCTTCTGCTTCCTGAAGCTACTTGGTTACTTGTGGACAGAAGCACAAATTTTGGCTCTGTCATCTTGGAGAGCAAGGGGCCACTTTGAGGTGCAGGGGGCCTTGACTGAGCAGTCATCTCTGAAGAGAAAAGCATAGACAGATTATTCCTCCTGACAGGAGGAATATTGGCTGGGGGTGGCCTCCAGATAGGAAGGAGTCTCTTGTCAGGAGGAGGGCTGGAGTGACAGGGACCTGAGATGGGAGCCCAGCGTCAAGCCCCTCTGAGCGCTGGGCGGGGGAATTGGGCTCCTGCCTCAGCCTCCCCTCCCTGTGAGGGCAGCTGGGACACAGGGTCTGGGCTCATGGCTGTGTCCCCTGGCACACAGACAGCCGGGTCACCTGCCCTAATGAAAAGGCCCGCTGCTCTGGCAGAGGGTGATTGATACCTCTCTCTTCCTAGGGTAGTGCTTGAGACAGTGACAGTGAACTATCTCCATCTGCCTGGAGGCCACCTGGAGCTTCCTTGGGTCCTCCTTCAGACTGAAGTGAGCATGACTACAGCCCTGCTCTCAGGCCCCCCGGGGCCAGGTGTTTCTCTCTGTTGGGCAGATAAAATATATTTGAAAGATTGCCGGGTGCCGCCGATGAACGAACGAAGAGCCGAAACAGCCAAATGAGCAAAAGTCAGGCTTTATTGGGAGGACTCCGGGCGAGTTCACCGACCCTCGGATGTGAGTCTGTGAAGGCGCGCCCGGGGAGGGTTTTTGGTTTTTTTATATCTGCAGAGGGGAAGGATGGTAATGGTCGACCGGTTTGGTGGGGCGTGCAGTTCATGGAACAGCCTTAGGGACAGACAGTTTTGAGAATTTGGGTGTGTGCGGTTTGAGCAAGATTAACAACTGTCAGAAAGGTCAGGGCCAGGGAGGGTTTCACTACCCAACCCAGAGGCAACTACCGGACAATATTATGCTCACTTTGTTAAAGATGGCGCTGCCCACATGGAAGTTCGTTGATATTAATGTGTGTTCTGGAACAGGCTGTGGGCAGGTTGGGTCGTTATAGCCTAAGGCTAAGTTTAAGAGTAAACTCTTCCCCACACCCTTGACTGATTGGATGATATAGGGTGGTGCACTCTCCTGAGGAATCCCATTATACAGAGACTTCCTTGTTCGTATAATTGGATTAATGGTTTTGAGTCTATGCTATAAAGTGGGAGAGACCAGTAGCTTGATCTCTCTCTCTTGGTTCCTGAAGTATTAGAAGAGAGGAGAGCAGATTATGGCCATATGGAGGCCAGGAGAAGCAGTCAAGATGGCAGAGTGCTGAGGAAGAAGCCAGTTTGTTAAGAGTTTGTGCAGGAGGAGATGGGAAACAGAGGTGAATAAGTCTGGTGAGCTAGAAACCTTTGAATCTAGGAAACTTGGATAAGTCAGTAGCTTTGTGAGCACTGAATGAGTGGGTTTTGGAGCCCAGTGTGTGTTTTTGCTTGCCCGCCAGGTGCAAGCTAGAATTAAAGCTGATGGCTCACCAGTTCTTGGCTCCTGTGTTTCATTACCAACTGTTCGAATCAAATGTGAACCTGCACGGGTCAGGCGGCTCTGATGGCGGCCTCGACTACTGGCTTTACACTCTCCCATGTTATTTTATGCTATCCTCACAGTCTTTCTTCTCCTCCCGTGAGGACACTCAGGAAGGAAGGACACTCCTCAGGGTCACATGGCCCCTCCTCAGAACAGCACTCAGACCTGGTCTGCTTGACACAGTCCGGGCCCTGCCCGTTGTCACCTCTGCTGCTGTTCCTTTTCTCAAGAGCCGACTCAGCCTTGCTTCCCTAAATACTCAAGAGTCAAAGAAAAAAAAAATCAATTCTTCAAATCTCGGGCAAATGCACCTTCCTTTATGAAGGATGCCCAGCTGCTTAGCTGTACCGGACTTCTCTGTCCGCACCATACAACTCTTTCACACTCGCTGCTTGTTGGGCAGATAAAATATATTATGCTCACTTTGTTAAAGATGGCGCTGCCCACATGGAAGTTCGTTGATATTAATGTGTGTTCTGGAACAGGCTGTGGGCGGGCCGGGTCATTATAGCCTAAGGCTTAGTTTAAGAGTAAGCTCTTTTCCACACCCTTGACTGATTGGATGATGTAGGGTGCTGATGTAGGGAGGAATCCCATTATGCCTCAGATGGGTGGCTTTGTATCAGAGACTTTCTTGTATGTATAATTGGATTAAAGGTTTGGATTTTCTAGGCTATAAACTGGGGCAGTCTGGGAGCTCTCTCTCTTTCTCTTGGTTCCTGAGTTCCTGAGATTAGTAGAAGAGAGGAGAGCAGATTAAGGCCATGTGGAGGAGAAGTAGCCAAGATGCAGAGTGCTGAGGAAGAAGCCAGTTTGTTAAGAGTTTGTGCAGGAGGAGATGGGAAACAGAGGTGAATAAGTCTGGTGAGCTAGAAACCTTTGATTCTAGGAAACTCGGATAAGTCAGTAGCTTTGTGAGCACTGAATGTGTGGGTTTTGGAGCCCAGTGTGTGTTTTTGCTTGCCTGCCAGGTGCAAGCTAGAATTAAAGCTGATGGCTCACCAGTTTTTGACTCCGTTTTTTCATTACCGACTGTTCGAATCAAATGCGAACCTGCGTGGGTCAGGCTGCTATGATGGCAGCCCCGGCTACTGGCTTTACACTGCTGCAGAATTATTTGTACACATGACTTTATCACTTGAGCTTCTGAGGGGGCTGTAAAGCCAGTAGCCACAGCCAACATCACAGCCGCCTGGCCCGTGCAGGTTCTCATTTGATTCAGACAGACAGTAATGAAACAACAGAGCCAAGAACTGGTGGGCCATTACCTTGAATCCTAGCTTGCACCCAGCAGGTGAGAAATACACACAGTGGGAAAACACTTTCCTTTCCATTCAGGGCTTCCAAAGCCACTGACTCATCTGAGTTTTCCTAGAATCAAAGGTCCCACCAGCCTTATTCACTTCTGTTCCCCATCTCCTTCTCTCCTCAGAAACTCTGCATAAACCGGCTTCTCCTTCAGCACTCTTTCATCTTGGCTGCTTCTCCTCTACAATGCTAATTTCAGGAACTGATAGAGAGAGCCCCTGGTCTTCCTTATTTTATAGTGTAGAAATTAAAGCCTTTAAGCCAATACACAAATAAGAAAGTCTCTGATACAAAGCCACTTATCTGAGGCATAATGGGATTCCTCATAAGAGTGTACCACCCCACATCATGCAACAGTCGAGGGTACGGGGGAAAGCTTAGTTCTGAGAAGATCTTAGTATTAAAAGAGTAGGCCTGGGAGCAAGATGGCGACGGAGTAGGCGGACGTACCAGCTTCCAACTCCCAGAACCAAAGTGGATTACAACTCAATTTTAAGAACCATCACCGAGATAAACCAACTTTGAACAAAACTAAGTGGACTCTCCAACCAAGGAACACAGAAGAAGCCACATTGAGACTGGTAGGAATAGCGAAAACGCGAAGAGGGCTGCCCAGCTCCCCGGAGCAAACGGCAGCCCAGAGAGACCCGTGTGGCGGGAGGAGAGTTTGGCGGAGAGGGAGGGACCTGGGTCCCAGGAACCAAGCCCCAGCCTGCAGTCCCAGAGCCTAGAAGAGGCACTTGGACAGTATTGAGCTGTGAAACAAGTGAGGGAGCTCCCAGGCCTACAGTGTGGAGTATTAGGTCCCTTCCTACTCTGCTGAGGGCTGCTTGGGGTTTTGGGGCGGCAGGACGCTGAAAGGCGGTTCTGTCGGCGTGGGCAGAGGCCAAGCCGGTGGGAGATCGGTCTAGCCCAGAGGGTCGGAGGGGAAGCGCCAGAGCGGTCCGGAAGCTGCGGGCCCGCCTTTAATCCCACTTACGGGGACAAAGCGGGAGGCCAGGAACGGGCAGGCCCTGCGCAAGCCGACCCTGACCGCGGGGACCAGGCTAGGACCAGGGACGGGCAGGGGCTGTGGCTGAGCTGACGCTAACAGTCCCCCACCCCCCCACCCGGGCCGGAGAAAACGCGGTTGGCCAGTATACGTGCGCGAGCGGACTCCGAGCGCGGGAACGGGGTGGACCCTGAGACAAGTGGAGGCTCGCAGCTGAGCCCATGCTATTATCCCCATCCGGCCGGAGAAACCCCAGATAAAATTCATACGTGCACGAGCGGGCTCCGAACGCGGAGGCGGGGTAGAGTCCGGGACGAGCGGAAGTACGCAGCTCGGCGGAAGCCAGCAAACACGCCCGCCCCAATAAACCTTGGTTTCCGACCCTGCGCAGAAGGGCCATGGCCTCAAGGGCGGGGCTAAAGCTCCGGACGGGCAAAAGCTTATAGCTGAGAGCACGTCAAAAGCCCCGCCTAACCCGCGGAACTGTAGCGAGCAGGCTCCGACTGCTGGTTCTGGGCGGAAGTCCGGAAATAGGCTGGGTCCGCAGCTGAGGAAAGGTGCTCACCTCTACCCTTGGTGCTAATCTTGTGGCTTCAGTCACAGCCCCTCCCACGGAGGAGAGGCAGAAATCATAGCAAAAGCCACAGTGGGCCGGCGCTGGCAACGCTCATACCCAAACACCCTAGGCACCAGCAGAGGGGGCGGGGGGCCTGCAGATAGACCACACCTAGAGATCACAAAGGCAACACCTACTGGACGCCAGTGGCCACAACTTGCTTATACACAGAAAAAATGGGCAGGCAGAGGAATGCAAACCAAATGAACCAAGAGAAATCCCCAGAGAAGGACCTGAATGAACCAGATATAACCAAATTACCAGAAGCAGAATTTAGAATAATGATAGTTAGGATGCTCAAAGAAATTAGAGCAACAATGGATAGTCATTATGAACAGCTAAACAAAGAGATAACAAGTATAAAAAATGAAATTGAAATAATAAAAAAGAATCAGACAGAAATGACAAATACAGTATCAGAACTGAAGACCACAATGGAAGGAATTAAAAGCAGGATGGATGACGCTGAGGATCGAATAAGCGAGTTAGAGGACACAATAAACAAAGGCACAGAAGCAGAGAAGAAAAAGGAAAAGAGACTTAAAAAATGTGAGGAAACTCTAAGGGAGCTTTGTGACAACATGAAGAGAAACAACATTCGCATCATAGGGGTGCCTGAAGAAGAGGAGAGAGGACAGGAAATGGAAACTTTGTTCAATCAAATCATAGCAGAAAACTTTCCTAAATTAAGGCTGGGAAACACTCCACACATTCAAGAAGCACACAGAACTCCATTAAGGAGAAACCCAAAAAAATTTACACCAAGACACATCATAGTTAAAATACCAAAGCTAATGGATAAAGAAAAAATTTTAAAAGCTGCTAGAGAAAAAAAGACTATCACCTACAAAGGAGCCCCCATAAGGATGACATCGGACTTCTCAACAGAAACACTTGAGGCCAGAAGGGAATGGCAAGAAATAATCAAAGTAATGCAGAACAAGAACCTACAACCAAGACTACTTTATCCAGCAAGGCTAACGTTTAAAATTGAAGGAGAAATAAAGAGCTTCCCAGAAAAAGAAAGCCTCAAGGAATTCATAAAAACCAAACCAATTCTGCAAGAGATACTAAGGGGCCTCTTGTGAACAGTTTAAAGGGAGGAATGAATAGAGCAAAAGAAGAATACAGCTTTAAAGGATAAAATGGCAATAAACAACTACATATCAATAATAACCTTAAATGTAAATGGATTAAATGATCCAATCAAAAGACATAGGGTAGCTGCATGGATAAAGAAACAGGACCCATACATATGCTGTCTACAAGAGACACACCTTAAAACAAAAGATGCTCATAGACTGAAGGTAAAAGGATGGAAAAAAATATTTCATGCAAATGGAAATGAAAAAAAAGCAGGGGTAGCAATACTTATATCAGACAAAATGGACTTTAAAACAAAGGCTGTAGTAAGAGATAAAGAAGGACACTACATAATGATAAAGGGAACAATTCAACAGGAAGATATAACTATTGTAAATATCTATGCACCAAATATAGGAGCCCCGACATACATAAAGCAGACTTTGATGGATATAAAGGCCGAGATTAACAGCAATACTATCATAGTAGGGGATTTCAATACCCCTCTAACAACACTGGATAGATCCTCAAGAAAGAAAATTAATAAAGAAACAGCAGACTTAAAGGATACACTAGATCAACTTGATTTAATAGATATCTTCAGAACTTTTCACCCTAAAGCAGTAGAATATACATTCTTCTCAAGCGCTCATGGTACGTTTTCTAGGATAGACCACATGTTAGGACACAAAAATGGTCTCAATAAATTTAAGAAGATTGAAATCATATCAAGCATTTTCTCTGATCACAATGCCATGAAACTAGAAATTAACCACAAAAGAAAAAATGAAAAATACTCAAACACTTGGAAACTAAATAGCATGTTATTAAATAATGAATGGATTAACAATGAGATCAAAGAAGAAATAAAAAAGTTTCTAGAAACAAATGATAATGAGCATACATCAGCTCAAAATTTATGGGACACAGCAAAAGCAGTTCTGAGAGGGAAGTTTATTGCACTACAGGCATATCATAAGAAGCTAGAAAAAGCTCAAATAAGCAACCTGACCCTGCATCTAAAAGAACTAGAAAAACAACAACAAATAAAACCCCAGACAAGCAGAAGGAAGGAAATAATAAAGGTCAGAGCAGAAATAAATGACATAGACGCTAAGGAAACAATACAGAGGATCAATGAAACAAGAAGCTGGTTCTTTGAAAAGGTAAACAAGATTGATGAACCTTTAACTAGACTCACCAAGAAAAAAAGAGAGAGGACTGAAATAAATAAAATTAGAAAGGACAGTGGAGAAATAACAACTGACACAACAGAAATACAAAGCATTGTAAGAAAATACTATGAAGAACTATATGCCAAAAAATTAGACAATCTTGGTGAAATGGACAAATTTCTTGAATCATATAACCTTCCAAAAATCAATCTGGAAGAATCAGAACACCTAAACAGACCAATTACAGCAAATGAGATCGAAACAGTTATCAAAAAACTCCCAAAAAAGAAAAGTCCTGGGCCTGATGGCTTCACAAGTGAATTCTATCAAAAATTCAAAGAAGAACTAACTCCTATTCTCCTCAAGCTATTTCAAAAAATTCAAGAGGAAGGAAGACTTCCAAACTCCTTTTATGAGGCAAGCATAATTCTGATCCCAAAACCGGGCAAAGACAACACAAAGAAAGAAAATTATAGGCCTATATCCCTGATGAATTTAGACGCTAAAATTCTCAACAAAATATTAGCCAACCGGATCCAGCAATATATGAAAAAAATCATACACCACGATCAAGTGGGATTTATTCTGGAGAGGCAAGGCTGGTTCAATATTCGCAAATCAATCAATGTGATTCACCACATAAACAAAAGGAAGGACAAAAATCACATGATAATTTCAATAGATGCAGAAAAGGCATCTGATAAAATCCAACACCCATTCATGCTCAAAACTCTCAGTAAAGTGGGAATACAGGGATCATTCCTTAACATGATAAAGGCCATCTACGATAAACCGACAGCAAACATCATACTAAATGGACAAAGATTAAAAGCAATCCCCTTAAGATCAGGAACCAGGCAGGGTTGCCCACTTTCACCACTCTTATTCAACATAGTTCTGGAAGTCCTAGCTACAGCAATCAGACAAGAAGAAGAAATAAAAGGCATACAAATTGGAAAAGAAGAAGTAAAACTGTCATTATTTGCAGATGATATGATATTGTATATTGAAAACCCTAAAGTCTCAGTCAAAAAACTACTGGACCTTATAAATGATTTCAGCAAGGTGGCAGGATATAAAATTAATACTCAGAAATCAGAGGCATTTCTATACACCAACAATGAAATATCAGCAAAAGAAATTAAGGAAACAATCCCCTTCACTATTGCAGCCAAAATAATAAAGTACCTAGGAGTAAATTTAACCAAGGACGTTAAGGACTTGTACTCGGAAAATTATAGAACATTGATAAAAGAAATCAAGGAAGATACAAACAAGTGGAAGCACATACCGTGCTCATGGCTAGGAAGAATAAACATCATTAAAATGTCTATATTACCCAAAGCAATTTATAAATTCAATGCAATACCAATTAAAATACCAATGACATACTTCAAAGATATAGAAAACATATTCCAAAAATTTATATGGAACCAAAAAAGAACACGAATAGCCTCAGCAATCTTAAAAAGAAAAAATAAAGCAGGAGGTATCACTCTTCCTGATATCAAGGTTTACTACAAGGCCATTGTACTCAAGACAGCCTGGTACTGGCATAAGAACAGGCACATAGATCAATGGAACAGAACAGAGGACCCAGAAATAAACCCACAGCTTTATGGACAACTGATATTTGACAAAGGAGGAAAAAACATACAATGGAGTAAAGACAGCCTCTTTAACAAATGGTGTTGGGAAAATTGGACATCTACCTGCAAAAAAATGAAACTAGACCATCAACTTACACCATTCACAAAAACAAACTCAAAATGGATAAAAGACTTAAATGTAAGCCGTGAAACCATAAGCATCTTAGAAGAAAACATAGGCAGCAAGCTCTCCGACATCTGTAGCAGCGGTATATTTGCCGATTTATCTTCATGGGCAACAGAAATAAAAGGCAAGATAAACAAATGGGACTATATCAAACTAAAAAGTTTTTGCACAGCTAAAGACAATAGGAACAGAATAAAAAGACAAACCACACAATGGGAGAACATATTCGACAGCACATCTGATAAGGGGTTAATAACTAAAATTTATAAAGAACTTATAAAACGCAACACCAGGAAGACAAACAACCCAATCAAAAAATGGGCAAAAGAAATGAATAGAAATTTCTCCAAAGAGGGCATACAGATGGCCAATAGGCATATGAAAAAATGCTCAACATCACTAATCATTAGAGAAATGCAAATTAAAACCATAATGAGATATCACCTTACACCAGTCAGAATGGCACTTATCAGCAAAACAACACAGAATAAGTGCTGGCGAGGATGTGGAGAAAAGGGAACCCTTCTGCACTGCTGGTGGGAATGCAGACTGGTGCAGCCACTGTGGAAAACAGTTTGGAGATTCCTCAGAAAATTAAAAATCGAACTGCCTTTTGACCCAGCTATCCCACTTTTAGGAATATACCCTAAGAACACCATAGCACTGTTCGAAAAGAAGAAATGCGCCCCCATGTTCGTGGCAGCATTGTTCACAATAGCGAAGATCTGGAAACAGCCCAAGTGTCCCTCAGAAGACGAGTGGATTAAAAAGCTATGGTACATATATACTATGGAATACTACTCAGCCATAAGAAACGATGACATCGGATCATTTATAACAAAATGGATGTACCTTGATAACATTATACGGAGTGAAATAAGTAAATCAGAAAAAAAGAAAAACTGAGAACAGCATGATTTCATACATAGGTGGGACATGAAAGTGAGACTATGAGACATGGACAAGAGAGTGGTGGTTACGGGGTGGGAGGAGGGAGGGGAGGGTGGGATAGGGAGGAGGGGAGGGACGCAGGGAAAACCAGATTGAAGGTGACAGAGGACAATTTGACTTTTGGTGATGGGTATGCAACACAATTGAATGATAGGATAACCTGGAGATGTTTTCATTGTACATATGTACCCTGATTTATTGATGTCACCCCATTAGAATTAATAATAATAAAATATATATATATTTAAAAAAAAAAAAAAATTTAAAACGAAAAAAAAAAAAAAAAAAGCTGATTAAATCTTACTTGACTAATATTTTTTTTTCATTAGAAAACCTACAAATGTCTCACAGTATAGATATGAAAATTCTCCAGGCCAAAATAAATCATTGTTTTAGTTATATGTTTACTTCTAAGGCACTGTCCACTGAAATTGTGTTCTTGATATTTCTATTCTATTAATTTATGTAAGTATAAGCAATGACAATAAACCAAGATAACTGAAAAAAAAAAAAAAAAAAGAGTAGGAAAAGCCTGGGTGACTGTGGTCTGGTTCACACACTTCCCCTAGGCCAAAGGCAAAGAAGTAAAGGTTAGGGACCTCAATCCATGATCCCTTTAGACTCCTTTATCCTGCAGGGAGGCCCCAGCAGGGGAGCCCTGGATAAAATGATGGGAAAGGACAGGCAAATGTGGGACACAGGTGTGCTGATCAACAACAGGCTTGAGCCACAAGGACAGCGGAGTGTCAGGGAGGAAGTCCTAGGTCACTGCAGTGCTCCACACCAGACACAGATCCTATGACCCATTTCTCCAGCCTGCCTTCTCAAGCTGTCCAGAGGCTGCCCTGGCTCAGGACAGGGACCAGGGAGTGTCTCCAGGAGACACCCTCCTTGTCTTCTGCTAGAGTCCTGTTTCTAAGAGTGAGCTCATCAACGGCTTTCTGGGATTTCTAAGAATAACTGTGGAGTGGGTGGTCAGAGCTTTCTAACTCATTCAGTGTTTTCTGGAAACATCCTGGTCTTTTTTGGCACAATCACAGCCAGCACCCACAACCTATAGTTACAGAACGTTCTGGGCTGAGTGTCCTCTCTGGCATGGGGGAGGGGGCTCAGAGGAGAGGCTATACCCAGCACAGTGAGCTGGGCCGGGACTCCAGCTGGACCTCCAATGTGTAGCTCATCTGTCTCTGCCCAGGATGCCCAGACAAGCGGGCCCCAACCCTGCTCTTCTTTGTGTGCTGAGCCCTGGGCTCAGCGACAATTGCGGTGGAGAGCTCAGGACTGTGAAGACCACCTGAGCTCTCTGGGAGCTCAGAGTGCTGGCGAGAGCAGTTCCCTAAAAGACCACTCCTTGAAACTGTGGGTGTGGTTATGACTGAAGGTGATGACGATATGAGAGCGATCTGCAGAGCTGTGCACGGGGAGCATCTGCTGAGGGAATGGGAGGTGAGGGGATAGAAGCAAGGCCCAGCAGGATGGCCGGATAGGAGGAGGACAGAAGAAGTGTCCATTGTCCACATCCAGGACCCCTTCTGGGGTATGTGTGCTCCTTCCAAGGGCAAAACAGTGACCAAGGAACCATGGAGTGGCAGGGCTGGCTGCGGGGCAGACATTCCAAGGAGGCCTGGTCTCCACTTTAGGTCCTGCCAGAACTCCAGGAGCACTGGCCTCCCCAGTTCCAAATAGCCCCTCCCACCATGACTTACTATGACTCCTCCCTACCACCCTGCCCCTCTGTCCATAAGAACTCTGGCCTTGTAAACACACGCCCTGCCCCCTTCCAGAGAGTGATATCACCAAGTGTACCCTCTGTCCTGTAACCTAACATGTGAAAGCTCAGAATGGCCTGCAGCCTGGATGAGCATTGTCCCCAGCCGGGAGAGCTGGATAGGTCCTACCCTGTGTTCTACCTTGGAGCAGGAAACAGAATCTGGAGTCCAAGAGACACATGAGTTTGACCCCTGGTTCTGACACACGTTGGCAGACACTTCCTAGACCCTCTCAGCCTCCGTCTGATCTGCAGAAAGGGGCTGACCACTCTGTTCTTGCCTTGTGCAGGGAGGCCAAGGAGGACCACCTGTCACTTGCCTGCACCACGGATGCCATGCAGTAGGAGCTCCATAAATGTTAGTATCTTGTTTTTCCCCTTCCTGTCCTAACCCTTTTTCCTCTAATAAGTGACTGGGAACAGAAACTCTGCTCTGAGGACCTCTGCCTGCAGCCTGCCCCCCGAGTGTGTGGCCAGTCTTGCCTCGGTGACCACTGTACGCTGAGAAAACACAGCTCAGGCCCATCCTGGGATGGACGCAAACTATGGGTAGGGACCTTGTAAAAATGGAAACCAGGATGTGAAAAGAGGGAGAGGAACAGAAGAAAACCAGCAAAGCTCACGGACAAGCTGCTTCCCAGGCTCAGGGACCAGGAGCACTCCCCCCTCTCACCTGTTCCCCTTCAGGTCCTGGCCCCTCTCCACAGAATTGGCACCAACCCTCCGGCCAGCTGAGAGCCAGCCCTGGCCTGTCCGGGGCAGAGCCAGAGGCCACTGTCACACCCAGGCCCCAGCTCTCCTAGCTACTACAGGTCCCACTTGTGTTTTGTTCTTTTTGTTTTTACCTTTATAGTTTAGAGTAATTGTAGCTGTGGAGACAAGCCGAATAGACGGTACAGAGTTCCGTACGCCCGTCGTCCAACTTCCTCTAATGTTAACATCTTACAGAACCGTGGGCCATTTGTCACAACTCAAAAGTTTATGTTGGGACAATATTATTAACTAAACTGTAAACTTTATTCGAATTCCAACAGTGCTTTCATATATATATATATATATATATATATATATATATATATATATTATTATTATTATTAATTCTAATGGGGTGACACCAATAAATCAGGGTACATATGTAAAATGAAAACATCTCCACGTTATCTTATCGTTCAATTATGTTGCATACCCGTCACCAAAAGTCAAATTGTCCTCTGTCACCTTCTATCTGGTTTTCCCTGTGCCCCTCCTCTCCTCCCCATGCCACTCTTCCCTCCCTCCCCCCATCCCACAACCAACACTCTCTTGTCCATGTCTCATATTCTCACTTTTATGTCCCACCTATGTATGAAATCATGCTGTTCTCAGTTTTTCTATTTTTCTGATTTACTTATTTCACTCCGTAAAATGTTATCAAGGTACATCCATTTTGTTATAAATGATCCGATGTCATCGTTTCTTATGGCTGAGTAGTATTCCATGGTATATATGTACCATAGCTTTTTAATCCACTCATCTTCTGACGGACACTTGGGCTGTTTCCAGATCTTCACTATTGTGAACAATGCTGCCGCGAACATGGGGGCGCATTTCTTCTTTTCGAACAGTGCTATGGTGTTCTTAGGGTATATTACTATAAGTGGGATAGCTGGGTCAAAAGGCAGTTCGACTTTTAATTTTCTGAGGAATCTCCAAACTGTTTTCCACAGTGGCTGCACCAGTCTGCATTCCCACCAGCAGTGCAGAAGGGTTCCCTTTTCTCCACATCCTCGCCAGCACTTATTCTGTGTTGTTTTGCTGATGAGTGCCACTCTGACTGGTGTGAGGTGATATCTCATTGTGGTTTTAATTTGCATTTCTCTAATGATTAGTGATGTTGAGCATTTTTTCATATGCCTATTGGCCATCTGTATGCCCTCTTTGGAGAAATTTCTATTCATTTCTTTTGCCCATTTTTTGATTGTGTTGTTTGTCTTCCTGGTGTTGAGTTTTATAAGTTCTTTATAAATTTTAGTTATTAACCCCTTATCAGATGTGCTGTCGAATATGTTCTCCCATTGTGTGGTTTGTCTTTTTATTCTGTTCTTATTGTCTTTAGCTGTGCAAAAACTTTTTAGTTTGATATAGTCCCATTTGTTTATCTTGCCTTTTATTTCATTTGCCTGTGGAGATAAATCGGCAAATACACTGCTGCTAAAGCTGTCGGAGAGCTTGCTGCCTATGTTTTCTTCTAAGATGCTTATGGTTTCACGGCTTACATTTAAGTCTTTTATCCATTTTGAGTTTTTGTGAATGGTGTAAGTTTATGGTCTAGTTTCATTTTTTTGCAGGTAGTTGTCCAATTTTCCCAACACCATTTGTTAAAGAGGCTGTCTTTACTCCATTGTATGTTCTTTCCTCCTTTGTCAAATATCAGTTGTCCATAAAGCTGTGGGTTTATTTCTGGGTCCTCAGTTCTGTTCCATTGATCTATGTGCCTGTTCTTATGCCAGTACCAGGCTGTCCTGAGTATAATGGCCTTATAATAAACCTTGATATCTGGAAGAGTGATACCTCCTGCTTTATTTTTTCTTTTTAAGATTGCTGAGGCTATTCGTGTTCTTTTTTGGTTCCATATAAATTTTTGGAATATGTTTTCTATATCTTTGAAGTATGTCATTGGTATTTTAATTGGTATTGCATTGAATTTATAAATTGCTTTGGGTAATATAGACATTGTAATGATGTTTATTCTTCCTAGCCATGAGCATGGTATATGCTTCCACTTGTTTGTATCTTCCTTGATTTCTTTTATCAATGTTCTATAATTTTCCGAGTACAAGTCCTTAACCTCCTTGGTTAAATTTACTCCTAGGTACTTTATTTTTTTGGCTGGAATAGTGAAGGGGATAGTTTCCTTAATTTCTTTTGCTGACAGTTCATTGTTTGTGTATAGAAATGCCTCTGATTTCTGAGTATTAATTTGTATCCTGCCACCTTGCTGAATTCATTTATAAGGTCCAGTAGTTTTTTGACTGAGACTTTAGGGTTTTCAATATACAATAGCATATCATTTGCAAATAGTGACAGTTTTACTTCTTCTTTTCCAATTTGGATGCCTTTTATTTCTTCTTCTTGTCTGATTGCTGTAGCTAGGACTTCCAGAACTATGTTGAATAAGAGTGGTGAAAGTGGGCATCCCTGCCTGGTTCCTGATCTTAAGGGGATTGCTTTTAATTTTTGTCCATTTAGTATAATGCTTGCTGTGGGTTTGTCGTAGATGGCCTTTATCATGTTAAGGAATGATCCCTGTATTCCCACTTTACTGAGAGTTTTGAGCATGAATGGGTGCTGAATTTTATCAAATGCCTTTTCTGCATCTATTGAAATTATCATGTGGTTTTTGTCCTTCCTTTTTTTATGTGATGAATCACATTGATTGATTTGCGAATATTGAACCAGCCTTGCCTCTCCAGAATATATCCCACTTGATCATGGTGTATGATTTTTTTTTCATATATTGCTGGATCCGGTTGGCTAATATTTTGTTGAGAATTTTAGGGTCTAAATTCATCAGGGATATAGGCCTATAATTTTCATTCTTTGTGTTGTCTTTGCCCGGTTTTGGGATCAGAATTATGCTCGCCTCATAAAAGGAGTTTGGAAGTCTTCCTTCCTCTTGAATTTTTTGAAATAGCTTGAGGAGGATAGGAGTTAGTTCTTCTTTGAATTTTTGATAGAATTCACTTGTGAAGCCATCAGGCCCAGGACTTTTCTTTTTTGGGAGTTTTTTGATAACTGTTTCGATCTCATTTGTTGTAATTGGTCTGTTTAGGTGTTCTGATTCTTCCAGATGGATTTTTGGAAGGTTATATGATTCAAGAAATTTGTCCATTTCACCAAGATTGTCTAATTTTTTGGCATATACTTCTTCATAGTATTTTCTTATAATGCTTTGTATTTCTGTTGTGTCAGTTATTATTTCCCCACTGTCCTTTCTAATTTTATTTATTTGAGTCCTCTCTCTTTTTTTCTTGGTGAGTCTAGTTAAAGGTTCATCGATCTTGTTTACCTTTTCAAAGAACCAGCTTCTGGTTTCGTTGATCCTCTGTATTGTTTCCTTCGCCTCTATGTCATTTATTTCTGCTCTGATATTTATTATTTCATTCCTTCTACTTGTCTTGGGTTTTATTTGTTGTTGTTTTTCTAGTTCTTTTAGATGCAGGGTCAGGTTGCTTATTTGACCTTTTTCTAGCTTCTTATGATATGCCTTTAGTGCAATAAACTTCCCTCTCAGAACTGCTTTTGCTCTGTCCCATAAATTTTGAGTTGATGTATGCTCATTATCATTTGTTTCTAGAAACTTTTTTATTTCTCCTTTGATCTCATTGTTAATCCATTCATTATTTAATATCATCCTATTTAGTTTCCAAGTGTTTGAGTATTTTTCAGTTTTTCTTTTGTGGTTAATTTCTAGTTTCATGGCATTGTGATCAGAGAAAATGCTTGATATGATTTCAATCTTCTTAAATTTATTGAGACCATTTTTGTGTCCTAACATGTGGTCTATCCTAGAAAACGTACCATGAGCGCTTGAGAAGAATGTATATTTTACTGCATTAGGGTGAAATGTTCTGAAGATATCTATTAAATCAAGTTGATCTAGTGTCTCCTTTAAGTCTGTTGTTTCTTTATTAATTTTCTTTCTTGAGAATCTATCCAGTGTTGTTAGAGGGGTATTGAAATCCCCTACTATGATAGTATTGCTGTTAATCTCGCCCTTTATATCCATCAAAGTCTGCTTTATGCTTTATGTATGTCGGGGCTCCTATATTTGGTGCATAGATGTTTATAATAGTTATATCTTCCTGTTGAATTGTTCCCTTTATCATTATGTAGTGTCCTTCTTTATCTCTTACTACAGCCTTTGTTTTAAAGTCCATTTTGTCAGATATAAGTATTGCTACCCCTCCTTTTTTTTCATTTCTATTTGCATGAAGTATTTTTTTCATCCTTTTACCTTCAGTCTATGTGCATCTTTTGTTTTACGGTGTGTCTCTTGTAGACAGCATATGCATGGGTCCTGTTTCTTTATCCATGAAGCTACCCTATGTCTTTCGATTGGATCATTTAATCCATTTACATTTAAGGTTATTATTGATATGTAGTTGTTTATTGCCATTTTATTCTTTAAAGCTGTATTCTTCTTTTGCTCTATTCTTTCCTCCCTTTAAACTGTTCACAACAGGCCCCTTAGTATCTCTTGCAGAATTGGTTTGGTTTTAATGAATTCCTTGAGGCTTTCTTTTTCTGGGAAGCTCTTTATTTTTCCTTCAATTTTAAACTTTAGCCTTGCTGGATAGAGTAGTCTTGGTTGTAGGTTTTGTTCTGCATTACTTTGATTATATCTTGCCATTCCCTTCTGGCCTCAAGTGTTTCTGTTGAGAAGTTCAATGTCATCCTTATGGGGGCTCCTTTGTAGGTGATAGCCTTTTTTTCCCTAGCGGCTTTTAAAATTTTTTCTTTATCCATTAGCTTTGGTATTTTAACTATGATGTGTCTTGGTGTAGACCTTTTTGGGTTTCTCTTTAATGGAGTTCTGTGTGCTTCTTGAACATGTGGAGTGTTTCCCAGCCTTAATTTAGGAAAGTTTTCTGCTATGATTTGATTGAACAAAGTTTCCATTTCCTGTCCTCTCTCCTCTTCTTCAGGCACCCCGATGATGCGAATGTTGTTTCTCTTCAGGTTGTCACAGAGCTAGCTCCTTTAGAGTTTCCTCAGATTTTTTGAGTCTCTTTTCCTTTTTCTTCTCTGCTTCTGTGCCTTTGTTTATTGTGTCCTCTAACTCGCTTATTTGATCCTCAGCGTGATTCATCCTGCTTTTAATTCCTTCCATTGTAGTCTTCAGTTCTGATACTGTATTTGTCATTTCTGTCTGATTCTTTTTTATTATTTCAATTTCGTTTTTTATACTTGTTATCTCTTTATTTAGGTGTTCATAATGACTATCCATTGTTGCTCTAATTTCTTTGAACATCCTAACTATCATTATTCTAAATTCTGCTTCTGGTAATTTGGTTATATCTGGTTCATTCAGGTCCTTCTCTGGGGATTTCTCTTGATTCATTTGGTTTGCATTTCTCTGCCTGCCCATTTTGTCTGTGTATAAGTAAGTTGTGGCCACTGGAGTCCAGTAGGTGTTGCCTTTGTGTTCTCTAGGTGTGGTCTGTCTGCAGGCCCCTCACCCCCTCTGCTGCTGCCTAGGGCGGTTGGGTATGGGCATTGCCAGCGCCGGCTCACTGTGGCTTTTGCTGTGATTTCTGCCTCTCCTCCGCGGGAGGGGCTGTCACTCAAGCCACAAGCCTTAGCACCAAGGGTAGAGGTGAGCACCTTTGCTCAGCTGCGGACCCAGCCTGTTTCCGGACTTCTGCCCAGAACCCGCAGTCAGAGCCTGCTCGCCACAGTTTCGCAGGTTGGGCAGGGCTTTTGACGTGCTCTCAGCTGTGAGCCTTTGCCTGTCTGGAGCTTTAGCCCCGCCCTCGAGGCCAGGGCCCTTCTGCGCAGGGTCGCAAACCCAGGTTTATTGGGCCTGGAGTGTTTGCTGGCTTCCGCTCAGCTGCGTACTTCCGCTCGTCCCGGACTCTACCCTGCCCCTGCCTTCGGAGCCCGCTAGCCCACGTATAATGGCAAACCGCGGTTTCTCCGGCTGGGCGGGGCTGGTAGCATGAGTTCAGCCGCGAGCCCCTGCCTGTCCCTGGTCCTAGCCCAGTTCCCTCAGTCAGGGCCGGCTTGCGCAGGGTCGCAGAGCAGATTTCTGCCCATTCCTGGCCTCCCGCTTTGTCCCCATAGGTGGCATTATAGGCGGGTCCGCAGCTTCCGGACCGCTTTCGCGCATCCCCTCTGACCCTGCTGGGCTAGACCGAGCTCACACCGGCTTGGCCTCAGCCCACGCCGACAGAATCGCGTTTCAGCGTCCTGCCGCCCCAAACCCTTCAGCAACACTCAGCAGAGTAGGAAGGGCCCTAATACTCCACACTGTAGGCCTGGGAGCTCCCTCACTTGTTTCAGAGCTCAAAACTGTCCAAACGCCTCTTCTAGGCTCTGGGACTGCAGGCTGGGGCTTGGTTCCTGGGACCCAGTTCCCTCCCTCTCCGCCAAACTCTCCTCTCGCCACGCGGGTCTCTCCGGGCTGCCGTTTGCTCCGGGGAGCTGGGCAGCCCTCTTCGCGTTTTCGCTATTCCTACCAGTCTCAATGTGGCTTCTTCTGTGTTCCTTGGTTGAAGAGTCCACTTAGTTTAGTTCAAAGTTGGTTTATCCAGATGATGGTTCTTAAAATTGAGTTATAATCCACTTTGGTTCTGGGAGTTGGAAGTTGGTACGTCCGCCTACTCCGTCGCCATCTTGCTTCCCCTCTCAAAATGAACAATTTCTTAATACCATCTAACACCAAGTCTATATTTGAATATCTGCCAATGTCGCAAACATTTTATGGTTGGTTTACTTAAACTAGAATTCAAGCTGTATCCACACGTTATATTAGGTTGTTATATCTCTTAGGTCTCTGTTTAAACTTGAGCCATCCCATCCTTCCCACGGCATAAACAGGTGGAAGCAACCAGGCCAACTGGCCAGCTTATACCTAGGCTCAGGACCTGGCAGGCCTCACAATGAAGAGGTTTAGTGCACTCCTGGCCCTGAAGTATTTCTTCTTTCAAGCCCAGAACCCCAGAGACACTGTCCTTCTTTGGGGAGCTGCTGTGACACATGGCAGGGACCAGGGAAGATGGCCCAAAATAAGAATAAGGGCATTGAGACACTCGTGTTTATGCCGTCAGGGAGAGATGAACACTTAGAGTCTCTGGGAAAGGACTTTGAAGATGAAGGTCAATGACTCACAGTTTGTGAGGGCCATGACCTTGGTACCTGTGATCCCTCTGTGAGAGTAAGGCCTGGCAGAGCATTGCCAGCCTCCTGCCCGCACACTGTTTTCTTTGATGGATGCTGGGCCCCGCCTTAGGCTGTCTGCAGGTCCCCTCCCTGGGAATAGTCTCTTGTGCCTCCAGAGTGCAGCAGCTGTGGCGTAGCATTGTCCAGACCCCTTTCCTGCTCCCCATCAGGCTGCACCTCCTGCCTTGTCCGCTGTGCCCTTGCCTACCCTGCTCTCCGGGCTGCTCCCAGGCCTGAGGATCTGCACACCCACTGCAAACACACAGAACCGTCCAAGTCAGTCTGGCCCCTCATGCTCACAGGGAGAGGACAGGCATGGCTCAGGAGAAATTGCAAAGCAAGGGTGTAAATTCCTACTAGATGGAAAAATCCCCAGTGTTGCCAAGGGTGTGAAAGAACAGTCTCTTGCTTTCTTGGTAGAGTATTAATTGGCGAGCCTTTGGGAAAATAAGTTGGCCACACCTTTCATCGTTAAAAACGTACATGTCTTTTCATCTATTCTTTCATTCAGCAGATGGTTCCTGAATCCCACCATGTGTGGACACTATTCTACTATGTCAGGGATATAGCAGTGAATCAGACAGATAAGGTTTCTGATCCTGGGAAGCTTATATTTTAGTGGGAAAAGCAGATAATAAACAAAGCACAGAAAAGTTAAATCACTTGCACAAGATCACACAGCATGTAGATGTAAAAGGCGGAATTTGAGCCCATGCATTCTGACTCCAGAGTTTGTACTCTTAAACACTGCACTATATGGACAGATAGGCTGTGACTTGAATGTTCTCAGCCTACATTTTCTATTTCTAGAGAGGAGTCCTGAAAACCCCCCAGGGGCATTTTGGCATTCACTGGAGCAAGAGCAGCCGGCAGTGCCTATCTCTAGCCTCCTTCTGTGGTTGAGGAACTAGCTGTCCCACTGCGTGAGGATGAACAGAATAATCCCTTGGCTGTCCAGCTAATGCCCCTGGCGACATGCCACCACATTGCAGGCCTGGGAGGGGCCACTGATCCAGGATGAGAGAATCTGTTGGAAATTTGGAGCAGGGGGGGAGGGGGGGGACAGTCAAGGAACAGACTACACAGAGCTCTTCTCTCTCCCTTACTTCCTGCTCTCTTTCTATCTCATTAGGACAAAAAGACAAAAACAATTCCAAGGAAATGTAGCAGAAGTGTCCCTCCAGCTCAGCTCATGTCCTGGCTAAAGGACAACATGCTCTGGGGCTGGTGCCCACCAGCAGACAGAGCGGGGCTGGGGTACCAGGCACTGCTCTGGGGTCACTGTGAAGCTCCAGGAAGCCACACAAGGTATCTGGCTGAGATACAGGCTGCTGCCAGGCAGCTTTGTGCATTTGGTGGCTTCACTGGAAACCCATCAAAATCTTGGCACCAACACGTCCCTCCTCCAGTGACAGCTCACACTTTGGAAAGCATCAGATTGCTTTGAAATGTGATCATCGCTCCTGTCAGTTTCTGCGTACAGGGCAATGTTTTCTACTGCAGGAATATTTGTCTTGGCCTTCTGGAACTGTTTGGGCTTCCAGACCAACGATCCCCTGCTCCCTGGAGCAAGGTCAGGTGGTAAATGGGGCCTAAATGAATGGCTCAATGGGCTGGAGAAGAACTCATAAGGGCAGCTACCACTCTGCACTCCGTTTGTGGAGGGTGGGGGGAGGAGAAGATTCTGGGACATTCCTTAGCCAGGCGGCAGGTGCAGCTGTGACCAGCAGCTGCAGAGCCCCAGAGTGGGTCTGAGAGTGGCTGCTCCCTCCTTAGGTCTGGCAGACAACCTCCTGATCCTCAGCACCATTGCTGGGTATGGGTGGTAAGGGCCAGGCTCTCACCTCCCCCTACAGCAAGGTTGGAGCAGGTGCGGCAGGGGTGGGTGTCCTAGGAGGTGAGAAACAATGGGAACAGAGTGCAGAGGTGGCATTGTGGCTGGTCTTTGCGGGGAATGAAAGGCGGCCACGGTCATTGTTTCCATGTATTTGTGTTAAAATTTTACACGCTTCTTATTTATTAGGATATTAACCCTTGTCTTTTATATAAGTGGCAAAAATTTTTTCTAGCTTTGCATTTGACTTTTTACTTTGTTTATGGTATTTTTTGTCCCTCAAAAGGTTTCTTTAAATTTTGTTTTGTTGTAAAAAATCATGACTTCATAACTTAATTTGTAAAGATAGTCTTCAAGGAGTCTGAATCCCCATTGTTTTGCAAATTTTGGTGGGCGGGTCTCTAGACAAAGGAGACCCACTCTTACCCCAGTTGGCCTATGCCTAGCAGTGTGACCGGGGCTGGTCACAGGAGTGGGTCCAAAAGGCCAGCTCCACAGCCCCTCCTTTGCGCAAGACCTGACCAGGATGCCTCATGTAGCCCCCTTAGCCGGCTTCCTGGAGACAAAGCTGCCTGGGCTGTGAAATGGGCATAATAAGCCCTCCCTCCCAGTGTCTTAGCCAGAGGAGATCTGAGGGGTGGTTATAGGACACCACCTCAGAGCGGGCTGCTGATGTAAACCAGGACAGTCTCCACGGCCTGAGTTCTGGTCTGGGCCTTGGTTTAGGGTCTGTGCTTTTATTACGGCCTCCCCCTTTGTTGATCCTCCCTCCCTGGGGAAGACAGGACTTCCATGCCATTGATTCTCATTGGAGTGCTCATGTCCTGGCCGCTGGCTGGAGAGTGAGCTTGTGGGTTAACACCCAGCTAAGACCATTCTGCCGGCTTCTAGCTGATACCCCTGTTCTGGCACACAGGTGTTCTCAGGGCGAAGTGGGCAGAACCTAAACTATTAGGCCCAGTCCTCCTACTCAGTAAACTGTCACCAAATTCAAGCCCAAAAGCCTGTGGCGTGTGCAGGTCAGGAGTGGGGTCTCAGGAGACAGCCTCCCTTTGGCAGGTGAACCGCTTGCTAGCAATTCCAGCTCCTGCCAACTACTCACACACCAGTGGCTATAACAAGAGGTGCTGGAGGAGAGAAGGGCGACACCAAGGTCTTGATGGCTCCAAGGCAAGCTTCAGCTTCATCTGCACCAGGATGCCGGAGCACCCGCCAGCCAGCCGGGTCCAGGTCTCCACTCCACACATCCTCTTGGGCAAAGGCGTGAGAATGGTCAGGGTAAGAAAGATCTGCAGCTCCCAGGACTGGGGAGTCTGGGAAAGAGACCCTTTTCTACTCTCTGGAAGTGGAAAGCAGTTCAACCCAAGGCGGTGGAGAGATAGACATTGAATTCTAAAGGTGCATACCCTTTTTCACACAGCTCCACTTCTAGAAATATGCCCACAGAGAGGTAAATATAAAGAATTTCACTCGCCTGACCAGGCGGTGGTGCAGTGGATAGAGTGTTGAACTGGGATGTGGAGGACCCAAGTTCGAGACCCTGAGGTCATCAGCTTGAGCACAGGCCCATCTGGCTTGAGCAAAAGCTCTCTAGCTTGGACCCAAGGACTCTGGCTCGAGCAAGGAGTTACTAAGTCTGCTGAAGGCCTATAGTCAAGGCACATATGAGAAAGCAATCAATGAACAACTAAGGTGTCGCAATGAAAAACTGATGATTGATGCTTCTCATCTCTCTCCGTTCCTGTTTGTCTGTCCCTATCTATCCCTCTCTCTGGCTCTTCCTGTTGTCCCTGTAAAAAGAAACAAACTAACAAAAAACTCAACATGATCTTTATTAACAATTACAAATAACCCAAATGGCAATAGGAAAATAGCTAAGAATATCAATAATAGTTGACCAATTAAGTAGCCTCTAAGAAGGAAACTGTTGCTCTATATTCAACAACACAGAAAAAATAACTCTGAAAATAAGTGGAATAAATGGTACAAAATAATATGTACGCTGTATTATAATATATATGCACTTAAAGTAGCATATATAGAGAGATTATTTAATCTGGACACATATAATATGGTTATAGAGACACCTGGTAGGATATATACTACAATGTTAATAGTATACTGTATAGCCTGACCTGTGGTGGTGCAGTGGATAAAGCATCGACCTGGGAATACTGAGTTCGCCAGTTCAAAACCCTGCACTGGTCTGGTCAAGGCACATATGGGAGTTGATGCTTCCAGCTCCTCTCCCCTTTCTCTTTTCTCTCTCTCTCTCTCTCTCTGTGTCTCCTCTCTAAAATGAATAAATAAATTAAAAAAAATAGTATACTGTATATAATAGTATGCAGCCCTGGCTGATTGGCTCAGTGGTAGAGCATCGGCCTGGCGTGTGGAAGTCCTGGGTTTGATTCCCGGCTTGAGCACACAGGAGAAATGCCTATTTGTTTCTCCACCCTTCCCCCTCTCCTTTCTCTCTGTCTCTTTCTTCCCTTTCTGCAGCCAAGGCTCCATTGGAGCAAAGTTGACCCGGGCACTGAGGACTGCTCCATGGCCTCTACCTCAGGTGCTAGAATGGCTCCAGTTGCAATGGAGCAATGTCCCAGATGGGCAGAGCATCGTCCCCTGGTGGGCATGCTGGGTGGATCCCAGATGGGCACATGCGGGAGTCTGTCTCTCTGCCTCCCCGCTTCTCACTTCAGAAAAATACAAAAAAAAAAAAATAATAACAGAACCCAAATAGTATGCAACATATAATGGTTTACAGTATATAACAATATGCAGTATGTAATAGCATGCAGACATAAAACAGCATATTGTATACAACAATATACAGTATATAATGGCATGCAGTCTATAACAATATACTATAATAGTATATAGTGTATAACAGTATATAGTACAGAACAGTATATGCTATAGCATATACTAGTATGCATATAATAGTATGCAGTACATAACAAATTTTTAGGGAAAAATATAGGCTAAATCAGGGGTCGGGAACCTTTTTTGGCTGAGAGAGCCATGAATGCCACATATTTTAAAATGTAATTCTGTGAGAGCCATACAATATGTTGAACACTAAATACAAGTAAATGTGTGCATTTTATGTAAAACCAACACTTTTAAAGTACAATAAGTCTCTGAATTCTTTTTAATAACATTGTTATGCTGTTGCTAATCAATGATGAATAAAGTACTTCTTATCATTAATGCGACCTCTGGTGCTGCATGGTTTTGCTGATGGCTTTGTAGTCTGGTTGATATGTGGTGAGGTTAAGCTTCATGCAGGCGTTGAGACTTCCATCCATTAAACGTGACCGTAGGTTGGTCTTAACATTCTTTAGATGTGAGAAAGACTGCTCACATGCATACGTAGAGCCAAAGATTGTCAGTACAGCAATACTCACACACTGCAGTGTGTGCTATGTGACGGGAAACGCGTTCCAAGTTTTGACAATCAGCTGGTCCGTGGGTTGAAGTTTTTTCATTTCTCCCCACTTGTGTTTGCTCACCAACTCTGCTTGCTGTCGTGCAAGTCTTTCCAAATCTTCACTCAGTGACTTGAACTTATTCACCCACATGTCTGAGGACTTTAGGTCAGCATCTTGTAGCTCAAAATCTCTGACAGAGACACCAGGGATATAACGCAGGTCGGCACTGTCCACTGCACACTCGTGTGGATGGGTGATGAACTTAAAAAGATGAGTGCGCTCACAAAATTCTCCAAAGCGTGCTTTGAATGACTGTAGGAGATTAGATGTGAAGCCCGCTAGCTGCTGGAGATTAAGATGTTGAGCTGGGTCATTTGCTGTGCATGCATCTTTAAACTCTCCCAGTTTTTCAAAGTGTAGTAAATGACCTGTTTCAATGTCGGCAATGAAGAGTTTCAGCTTGTTTTCAAATGCAAACACTGCTTGTTGAATGGATAAGACTGTATTTCAAATGCTTTGCATTTTCACATTGAGCTGGTTCAGATGTTCAGTCATGTCCATGAGATAGTAGAACTTCAGGAGCCACTCAGTGTTAGCTAACTCAGGATGCTTGACGTTTTTCATTTCAAGAAAAGTCCGAATTTCACTCAGACAAGCCGTGAAAAGGCTGACCACCTTCCCTCTTGACAACCAATGCACATTGCTATGCAGAAGCAGACCAGGATAATTATTCCCAACTTCATCCAGCAGTGTTTTAAACTGGCAATCATTTAAAGCTCGGGTAACACTAAAGTTGATCACCCGAGTAACCAGCGACATCACCTCACCAAGCTGCTCGCCACACATCTGAGCACAAAGCGCCTCCTGATGTAAAATGCAGTGAAAACTTATGATGGGTCTCTTTTCATGTTCACGAAGAAGCACTACGAATCTTCTGTTTTTCCCCACCATGGACGGAGCACCATCATTACACACCGAAATAAGTTTATCCATCGGTAGATTTTTTTCTTTAGTGAACTCAGTGAAAGACTTGAATAAATCCTCCCCTCTTGTCTCTTTCATAGGCAAAAAAGCAAGACTTTCCTCACGTAGTGTATCACCTACAGCATACTTTGCAATTATGCTGAACTGGGATAAATGGCTTACGTCTATTGACTCATCCAAAGCAAGAGAAAAGCATGGTGCTGCATTTATGTCCTTTACTTGTGTTGCCTCAATTTGATTTGCCATGATGATGATATGATCGTGAATAGTTCTTGCCGACAGAAGCATGTCTTTTATTCATTTGATTATCTTGTCTTTATCTGAAAAGTCGTCAAAAAGTTCATTGACAACATTAAGCATGAATGTTTTGGCATACTCCCCATCTGTGAATGGCTTTCCATTTCTTCCAATTGCTAAAGCACCAGCAAAGCTAGCCGAATTCCAGTAACCCTGTTGGGTCCAAAATCGGAGTTGCTGCTTACTAGCTTGCACTCTGCACAGTAACTCTTGACATGCTTTCTTCCTGCTGTCCCCCACTGGATATTTCGATGCAAATGTAGTATGGCGTGTGTCAAAGTGCCACTTTATGTTTGACCGTTTCATCGATGCAGTTTTATCATTGCATATTAGACACACTGCAGAGCCTGCTCTCTCCACAAAGGCAAATTCCTCTGTCCATTCCTGCTGAAAAGTACAATACTCCTCATCTTTTTTTTCTTTTAGCCATCTTCTTTGTCAAAAGGGTTTCTGCAATTTGCTAGCTGACTATTTGATTAAAAGGAGGGAAGTTTACTTTTTGACCTCACAATGACCTGTGTACGTTACTCATTATCCAATAAAAATTTGATGTTGTCCGGGAGGACAGCTGTGATTGGCTCCAGCTACCCGCAACCATGAACATGAGCGGTAGGAAATGAATGGATTGTAATACATAAGAATGTTATACTTTTAACGTTATTATTTTTTTTATTAAAGATTTGTCTGCGAGCCAGATGCAGCCATCAAAAGAGCCACATCTGGCTCGTGAGCCATAGGTTCCTGACCCCTGGGCTAAATCTTTGTGAGCAAAAGCTAGGCAAATACTTTTTAGAGCTGACTACAAAAGCATCCATTAAAAATGTTGATAAAGTGGACCTCATCAAAATTAAAAGCTTTTGTTCTACAAAAGGCCCTATTAAGAAGGTGAAAATATAAACTACAAACTGGGAGAAAATATTTGCAAACTACATAGCCAGTGAGAGACTAATACTTAGACCAGTGGTTCTTAACCTTTTTTGAGGTACCGAACCCACCAGTTTCATATGCGCATTCACCGAACCCTTCTTTAGTGATAAATAAAATATGATTTGTTTTTCCAAATTCAAGACATAGGTATATGTTTTTTTACTGGTGCACAAAATGAGCCGTGCATGAACATCACCTTGCTCAAAGAACAAAACCAACCAAGTGCATGAACTCACAACAAATTACGGTATTACTTTATTCTGGCCTCCGCGGCAGAGGCTTCTCCGAGCCCCTGAGACCGACTCATCGAACCCCTAGGGTTCAATAGAACCCAGGTTAAGAACCACTGACTTAGACTCTGTAAGAACTCTTAAAATCCAACAGTAAACACACACACACACACACACACACACACACACACGAACAATTCAATTAGAAAATGGGTAAAATAAATGAAGACACATTTCAGAGAAGAGTCTATAGAGGTGAAGAATAAGTCTAAGAAAAGATGCTCCTCACCATTAGCCATAAGAAAATGCAAATTAAAAGCACAATGAGATAGTGCTACATGCCTGCCAGAGTGGCTAACAGGACAGTGACAACACAGTCACTTGGCTAGAAAAGGGTGTCCTGGTACCCGGCTGGGGCTGTTCTAAAGTCAAGACTGGGAAGACTCTCCCTTGTCCAGAAGAGCCCGCCCCTGTGACCTTGGCAACTCTCTGGTGCCTCCCAGCCCCACGACCTGCGACCTGCAGTGTGGAGCCAGTCAGGGGCCGGCTGCCTTCCACGCAGCTGAAAGTCAGGCCTCAGCTCCACCTCTCTGGACAACTCAGGACAAGCTGTTTCTAAAACGAATTTATTTTGAACTCCCAGCCTGGTAACCATCCAGGATTTCATGGGGATCGAGTGATTGCTTTCCTTTCTTTTGTCCTAATTTCCATTCATGCTATTTATGAAATAAAGCATACAATTTGAAATAGACTGATAAAAATTTTGAAATAATTAATTCAATTAAATAAAATAATAGCTTGTCTGTGTGTCAGGTCTCTGCTAAACACTCTGTGTGCATTACCTAATTGAGTTTCTATCACAACTTGTGAGTAGGTAGTAGGTTAGTCTCTTTTCATAAAAGGAGAAATGGCTTCAGAGAGATTAAGTAACTTGCCGGAGGTCACATAGCTAATAAGTGGCAGAATCGAGTTATGAATGCAGCTATACCTTATTCCAAAGTCTCCACCCCAGATTGCCTCCAGACAAACATTAAATGCCAGTGTCTGTTATTAACTCAGGCAAGGCTTATTGCCAGAACATGCAACTATACATATGAGTGGTAAACATGTTATTCTATTGGTTAGGACTTGGTTGCCTGGGTGCCATCTAAGTGCACGAGAGGGTGGCAAATGTGGACCCACTGTGTGCCCAGGACGCAGGAACTGGTTAACAGATAACAGTGTCTCAGCCAAATCCACCTTCAGTGATATTTTTTCTTCACCTGAACTCATGCTCAAAGTCAATGTCCAAATGGTCTGATCGGGATGCTTACCAGCCAATCTTTGCATGATGCCATGAACAATAAAGCTGCTTCTTGACCTGGTAGAGCCAGGGCAAGGCACCATGCTTCTTGCAGAAATTTAGAGAATATGTTTTTAGTCCCCTTTGTCCTGCATCTTTTCTTGTTCTTACATAGAGAAGCTGTGCTGGCCGGGTTGGGCTGGAGGGTAGACTGGGGTGAAGCCTCTACTGCCTACTGGCCTGGGCACTGGGCTCATGCAGGCCAAGCAGGAGCCACTCCTCACTCACCACCCCATCCTGCCTCTGAGTTCCTTGCCTGATGTTGCCAGGCAACATGCGTAAGTAGCCTGGACCAGCTAGGCACTGACATTGGCCTCACTGGGCACCAACTGCCCATCCATGCCCACCCTGCCAGCCATGGGCATGCACAGGTATAACCTGAGCAAAGGTCTCCAGTGTCCCTGGCAGGGGTTCTACGAGTTCTTTTCTGCTGCCTTCCCTGTCTTAACCAGGCAAGTCGGCCTATTTCATAGACAACTCAATTCTCACAGACACCAGGAATCTATCCTAATTCAATTAAGCAATTACCCTATGAAGTGGCAGGAAATGCCTGGACTATACCGTCTATCGAATGGAGTGGGACAGTCGCCCCAGCTTCTGTTGTTCGGTCTTTAAAAGGCAGTTAGGAGCTCGCCTCGATCGTGCCTGCCTCCACAAGGTTGTATTCCAGAAACTATGACCTGTCTTTGAGGATCATCTGGTTCATATATTTTATTATGTGTGCTGTGCATAGAGCTGGGAGCTGGGAAACCCAGTTCCAGGGCTGTCTCAGTTATGGACTCTTTGTGACTCTGGATAAATCCATTGTGAGCTCTGGGCCTCAGTTTTTTTCATCTGCAGAGTGGGAGTAAGTAATGCCTGGTCTTCCCACCATACAAGGTTTTTTGTGGACATTTGGGAGGGATTCTAAAATATAGTTAACACATACATATAGAAAGCAGATGAGGCCGTGATTGTTTTTGGGGCAGACTGTTGGATGGATGGCCCAACATTCTTCCCATTTCCCTCTCTACCCTTCAGCTCTCCAGGTGAACAAGGCAGCCTCCTCATTTTCTTAGCTCACCAAGTGCAGCGGGGGGTGGCTAGCCAATGTGGTCCTGACCACTGAGATATAAAATGGGGTGTGCAGGAGCCCCTGGGAGGACATCTGCTTTCCTGGTTAGAAAACAACAACAACAGAGCAGACGAGGGGACCTGGCGTTTCTTTCTTCCTGCTGCTGAGTAGATGCCAGGAGCTAGGGTGGCATCTGGGACCATAGAGAAACTTAGGTCCTGTCCTAACCAACTATGACCTCATCTTAATCATGTCTGCAAAGGCCCTATTCCAAAAAAAGGTCACAGTCTGAAGTTCTGGGTAGACTTGAATTTAGGGAGGATGCTATCTAATCCATTACAACCTCCCTTCTCCAAACCTAATCAATCAGCTAGTTCTACTAACCTTATCTCCTAAATACCTTCCGGCCTGGGCCCTTCTCACTACGGTGGTCCAACCACCCTACCCCCAAGTCCATCATCCTCGACCTGCCTCGCACAGGCATCTTCACAGCTTGCGGTCTGGAGGCTGCGATGCTCTCTGCCCCTGGCCCAGCCCTGGTCACTGGGCTCTGTTATGAGTGCCAATAGCAGCCCTGAGAGCTGCATCTGGAATCCCAGCGGCCATGGTCCCCAGCGATGACAAGGTCAAGCAGGAGGGCTGAACCTGCCACTCTTTCAAAGACGACAGAGCTGGGCAGAGGTCCTAAATTAAGGTGACCAGATGTCCCGCTTTTGGTGGGACAGTCCTGATTTTTAACAATTTGTCCCGCGTCCCACGGTATTTTTAAAAGTCCCAATTTAAAAAAACATATTACAATACTATTTTTGCATACTATGAAAAAATTTTTTGCTCCATATAGACCAAATTTTTAATCAAGAACCTCCCCCCACCCCCCGTCAATGGTGCCTCACTTTACCAATTTTAAAATCTGGTCACCTTAGAAATGTGTGTGCACTTGACCATCTCTTGAGAGTGGACTTAGATCTGGGATGAGTAGGAGAGGTAGTGTGGCAAGGCACCTGCTCTGCCTGTCAGGGGCCCCAACAAAAAAGACGAGAAGACACATGTCCTTCAGGGGGATCCCCAGATGGAGGCCTCCTCTCCTTAGAATCGACTTGGTTTCTGGGCTTCCTGGAGCTTCTTCTGGGCTGTGCTGGTGGCAAAGGTCCTTGGAAATTTGATGGTGGTATGGGGCTTTGAAGCGGCTGAGTGCTAACCAGCCCCAGCTGGTTCCGAGGGGATGGGCCAGCTGGTAAGCGCCAGGAGAGGCTGTGCAGTCAGGCAGGCTGGTTGGGGAATGGGCGGGTGATCCAGGCCAGCAAGCAATAATCGAGTGTCTGCCATCTGCTTGTACGGGAGGGGGGGGGCTGCGGGCTGATTGGAGGCAGGGCAAGGGAAGTGCCAGCATGTCCTTGTACAGGAATGGGGAGGCAACCGTGGTGAGGTGGCGGGGTCTGAATAATGTTAGAGAGTCCAGAGTGCGGAGAGTTCTCGCGGGGGCTGGTACACACAGAGGCTGCTGCAGCTCCCAGGTGCCAGGAACCTAAATGAATGTTCTGGATGAGGACAGCCCCTTCTCCTTCTCGTTGTCAAGGATGTTCTTGCCTGGAGTCAGAAGACTGTTGGAGGGGGAGGTCCTTCCAATGCCAGGGAGAGTGACTCTAAAAGTAGACAAATAAACTCAAGTTCTCTGGGTCTCTGCCTTCCCAACCTTCCTCCCATCATCCTTGGACAAAGGGTTCCTGGTGGGATCAGAGGTTTATTCTTAGAAAGCTGGTAACATTAAGCAGAGCAGGCTTCTTCAGGACGAGTGAATGAACGAGAGGGAAAGTCAGAGGAACGGTCTGTGGAGCTACTGTGTTAAGTCTTTACCCACTTCTATCGCCAGACTTAACTCTGAACTTCCAGAAGGAAAAGAAAACGTCACATTTCAAATGGTACTCACAGTGACTGGTTTCAGAAGGTTTTAGTTTGTTTGTTTTGATTTTCCTTTTTTCATAATGGAACCAACACCGTTTTTTATGAAAACAGCCTTTCTTGCCTCTTCGGCTGTGGCCCTGATCCACCTGCGTGGCTCTGTGCAGAGTCAGAGAAGGGAGCTCTCTATGGGCCTGGTGGGCAGGGAAAGGCAGGGCAGGGCAGGGCAGCACAGGGCAGGGCAGAGCAAGAGCCAGGGCTCCTGGCGGGAAGAAGCTGGCGGGACCCTCCGCTTTCTTCAGGAGCAGCCTCCACCATTGATAACCCTGTCCCCTTTGAATTCCAGGCCCTCATCCCACCCAAAATGGCCAAATACCCAGCAGGAACTCTAGAATTCACTCCTCTTCTTGGAGCACCCTAGCCAATGGACTCCCAAATGGACCCCAGTACCCCAGAGAGACATTTGTATCTTTCTGTCAGACCCCCATAGGGGACTGGATCAGTGGACAGCGTACACAATAGCTTATGGGTGGTTTATTCCAGTGTCCCAATGATTTTTGGTGGGGGGAGGAGATGAAGAAACTCAAGTGTCTGCACTCAGTTTGCTGTCCCTTCAATGGCCTAATACACTTGGCGTATGGCTAGAATATGTGTGTGCTTGGAGCACTTACCTTGGTTTGGAAAATTTAACACACTTTAGTCCATTCATTTTCCTCATTACCTTTAGGAATTTCACAGGATGAGAGATCTGTAGCTCCAAGGCACTTCATTCCGGCCAGCCATCCTCTCAGTGTCCTCCACCCAAATTCACGCTGTGTTTGAAGAGGAGAGACGCTTTCCTGAGAGGCAAGAGGCCAGGATTCAGCGTGAAGGCGTGTTGGAGCCAATGAGTTTGGCCTGCTCAGGATCTGGCAATTAATTCAACACCACTGTGCACTGGGGGCCTGTGGGTGGCCGGCGCTGGCGTGATGAAGGGCCGACTGCGCGAGGCCTTGTGAGCTCCATGGAGCATCCAGAAGTTATCCTGAGGGGGGCGGGCATGGGAGCTCTTGAAAGGCTATAAGGAGGCAACAAACTTCTGAGATTGACATTACAAGAAATCTTAAACCCTCCACCTGGAAGTACATGGCAATGTTCCTTTTCCTCCAAGGACTTAAAATGCTTCGCCGATCAAAAGCTTGGCTGTGATTGCCCAGATGGCAGAGGAGGACTTACCAGTCCCCCGTGAGAGACAGCCCTGTCTGGTCTGTGTCTCTGGCAGGGCCTAGCATGATGGGTCATCCAAGCAGATGCCACAGAGAAGGTGCCCAGCCTGAACCCCCACTGTTGACGGCTGAAGCTAAGTACAGTCTTGGCAAAGAAGGCCTCCAGGATGATCTCAGATGTGAATAGGCGCCAGGGGAGAAGAACTTGTCCCCATTCTTGGGCCACTGAGTTGGGTTGGCTAATGACTTGGGTTGAGTTTGGACTCAGCCAGGACAGGTAGTAAAAAAGAGAGTAGAAGGAGCAAAGCGGCTCTGGCCATGGGGTGGGCACAGGGGCAGTGTGGCCCTCTCTCTCAGCCTCACCTCTGATGCTGCGGCTCTGGCTGTGGGGGTGAGCACAGAGGCAGTGCGGCCCTGCCCCAGACTACCTCTGCTGCTCTGAGACCCCGGGGCCCAGGAGAAAGCCCTTCCATTTCCAGGGCTGTAGACCCACATGAGCCTTTAGCCCACACGACTGCTTCCATCTGTCAGTCCAGAGGCTAGGCCTGGTGTCAGTTCCTACATCCAGGGCCCTAGCACAATGCTGACAGCAAAGAGGGCACCTGCCAAAAGCTCACCAATCACCTGGATGGAGACAGTCTCCCTCTTCTGCAGCCTGAGCCCGGGATCTCAGAGATGCCTTGGAGCACAGGACACAGCTCTGGACTCTCTCTGTGGTTGTGGGGCTTTGTACCTATGAATCACCACTTGTCTAAGAGCCATGTCCGCCTTCCCTTCAACCCCCATGTTCCTACCATGGTGTCCACTCGCTCCCCTTTGTTTTCTTCCATTTTTCCTGCTGCCAGAACAATTTCTTTTTTTTGTTTGTTTGTTTCTTTTTTTTTTTTTTTCCAGGGACAGAGAGAGTCAGAGAGAGGGATAGATAGGGACAGACAGACAAGAATGGAGAAAGGTGAGAAGCATCAATCATTAGTTTTTCGTTGCCGTCACAACACCTTAGTTGTTCATTGATTGCTTTCTCACATGTGCCTTGACTGCGGACCTTCAGCAGACCGAGACACCCATTGCTGGAGCCAGCAACCTTGTATCCAAGCTGGCGAGCTTTTGCTCAAGCCAGATGGGCCCGTGCTCAAGCTGGCGAGCTCGGGGTCTTGAACCTGGGTCTTCCGCATCCCAGTCGGACACTCTATCCACTGCGCCACTGCCTGGTCAGGCTGCCAGAACATTTTCATGTTTTGCTCCTGTCCTTCCCACTCCCTGACCCTTCCACCAATTTCCTTTATAGATGATGAATTTGTTCCTAGATGAGTTTCCTGAGGACCCAGCCAGGACCTCATCAAGGCCTGTCCCTACCTCCACCCCTCAGGCACTGTGCTGGGGGAGCCAGGACCTGCTTTTCCCCGGGGATCAGCAGCACTGGGCTCCCCAGGGTCTGGAGCCTATTTGGTTCTACCCCACCGAAGACAGGAGCCCAGACCCATGTCTTTCCACCCAGAGTTCAGAGCCAAGCCCATGTCCCTGTAAGTAGCCACTGCTCCACTGAGAGCACCCTCCTAGGAAAGCCAGCAGGTACCTCTGGAGGCAGCATGGAAAATCTGAGTGGCAGGGACCTGAAAGATCAAAGTCAACGGTGTCCTTTTTGAGGGGAGGGGAGGTCAGATTTCAAAGGTTTCTGAAGGGGGTACTGAGTCCTGCCTTTATTGCTGGCACCCATTCTTTCATTCTGCGCCAGTGGTGTCCCGCCTTTGTGTAGGGGCTGTTTCCCAGGGACAGTGTCCTTTTCTTATCATGAGGGGATCCAGTTCTCAATGAGATCCTGTTCCTCTTTTGGCAGAAGAGAGGCTAGGCTTGAGGAGATAGTATGCGGTAGAACCGACCCATGGCTCCCACAGAGGGCATGGTCAACAGCCCCCCCCCCACAGTGATGCTGCTTCTTCCACAAGGTAGAGGCCAAGTTTAATTTTCCTTGTTGCCAGAGTAATAACTCAAAGCCTAGTTCTGATTCTAATCTCACCTCCCTGGGGCCAATGTTTGGCTGTTTGCTCCACTTTGGGGTAATGTTCACCCTTCCTGCCAAGTGGTGCACAGTCTCTGGGACAGAGCCGATAAGCATGAAATGTCATTGAGGAACAGCCAACAGGGTTTTAATGTGGGTGAAAGCCGAGTTCCAGTTCCGGCTTTGCCACCAAAGTAGCTGTATGAGCTTGGGCATATCTCTTTACTTCTCTGGGTCAGTTCTTCATCATCGTCATCATTGTAATCACTGCCATTGACTGTATACTGCATGGCAAGCAAGTATGACCTTATGTAATCCTGATAACAACCCTATAAATAAACATTATTCTTATTTTAAAGATAAAGAAATGAGGTTCAGGGAGATTCCTAAACTTGCATAGGATCAGGCTTTACTAGATGGCAGTTAAAACAGGATTTCAACCCAGCTCTGTCTGATTCCAAAGACTGTATGTAATATGTTGAATGGTGGCCCCTGAGAAGATATGCCCACCCAAGCCTCAGAACCCGTGAATGTGATTTATTTAGAAAAAGGATCTTTGTAAGATGTCATTAAGTAAGACATGAATCTTGAGGTGAGATTATCCTGGATTGTCCAGGTGGGTTTTGAATTCAAAAATAAGTGTCCTGCCTGACCAGGCGGTGGCGCAGTGGATAGAGCGTAGGACTGGGATGCCAGAAGACCCAGGTTCGAGACCCCAAGGTCGCCAGCTTGAGCGCAGACCCATCTGGCTTGAGCAAAAGCTTGCCAGCTTGGACCCAACGTCGCTTGGACCCAATGTCGCTGGTTCCAGCAATGGGTGGCTCGGTCTGCTGAAGGTCCAAGGTTAAGGTACATGTGAGAAAGCAATTAATGAACAACTATGGTGTCGCAAGGGCAACGAAAAACTAATGATTGACGCTTCTCACCTCTCTCCGTTCCTGTCTGTCTGTCCCTATCTATCCCTCTCTCTGTCCTTTCTCTGTCTCTCTGTCCTTGTAAAAATTAAAAAAAAAAAAAAAGTGTCCTTAGCAGATACAGGAGAGAAGAAGACAGAGAAGAGGAGAAGGCTGTGTGAAGATAAACGACAGCTTGAGTCATGCAGCCACAAGCCAAGGAACTCCTGCAGCCATCAGAAGCTGATAGAGGCAAGAAAGAAGTCTCCCCTGGCACCTCCAAAGGTAGCGCAGCCATCCCAGCATCTTGATTTGGGACTTATGGCTCCCGAACCATGAGAGAATAGATTTCTGCTTTAAGCGCTCAGTTTGTGGCTATTTGTTAAAGCAGCTTGGGACACTCACACACTGAACAAGGTATACAGCTTCATCTTATTGTTGTGAAATGAATGATCACAGAACACTTACTTGCTAGAGGAAACAGCAGTGGAAAAGTTTATAAGGACTCTTAGTTCCTCCCAGGCTAGCTGTACCCACTGGACACTAGCTCTGGTTAGCATATCCAAGTGGCCTCGAGCTACCTCCCTGGGGAAGCCTCTCTGTGCAGGGACAGAGTGGTTCCCACAGACTGAAGGGGCCCAGCCTGGGCCAAGTGCTCTCTGCTTCTGGCAGCTACTTTGCCGTGCTGCTGCCTGTGATTCAGACCACTTCTGGTTTGAGCCCCCTTCTCCTTGGCCGTGGTGCAGAGGAGAGCACTAGGCCAGCTACCTGGGGTGGGGGAGGGAGAGACATCAGTGGGGACCAGTGTTTCCAGTCTATTAAGGAATCTGACTGAGTCACTTAGAAACATCTCTTGGCTTCTGATCGCCTTTAGAATCAAGTTCAAACTCTTCATTCATCCTGGATTGTAAGACTTTGTGATATGGCCCAGGGCTGCTACCAGATTTCTGGGCCCTGAGGATCCAGGATGCTGACCCAGCTCCCCCAGGCCTGGCTCTGTGGCTGAGATGATAGCCTGTGTATTCTCCCCCCACCAACCCCTTTTCCCCCCACTTGCTCTTCATTACTCAGTTGGCCTGAGTAAATGATCTCTGTCCATGAAGCCAGAACAAGTTGACCCCCAACACCATCCCCGGGGACTCTTTCTCCGCTCCTGCGGGACAGGCAGGGGACAGCCTGTCAACTTCCCTCCCGGCCCAGGAGCACTTCCAAGGCAGTGCCTGCTCCCTGTAACTGCCCGCACCCTGCGCCCAGCTCCCAGTAAGCGCTCAGGGTCTATTGATGCGAATTGGGCTGAATGAATTGAAGGGCGCTCCTCCTCAGACCAAAGCGATTCCTCTCCTGGAGGGCTTACGCTGCTCCTGTCGTTGTAACTTCTGTGCCCCAAGCTCATTCTTACCCCCTGGTATAATCTAGCTTAGCTCCCTAATTCCTGCTTTTCAGCGGGTGCTGTAGGCAGGTTGGGCCGGGTCCCAGTCCGTGGGGCACCATTCACTGAGACCATGATGTCCCCAGGTAATTGTCCTATCCCCAGGTGTATTCTCTGGGCCTGCTCAGGAAATTTAAACTCTACTCTTTTATCCCTTATGTTTTTATCTCACCAAGCTCCTGAGACGGGCCAGGACCTCCCCCCGGGGACCTCCCTGCAGATGCAACCAGCCCACCCACCAGAGCAAGTGCTCAGTGTCTATTGATGTGACAAGGAAACACCATGTTTCCTGTTCCCCTCTCTAACCATAGAATGAGGTGTGTCCTGAATCAGGTCACCCACCAGCTGCCCACGAATGGTGCCTTCTGCCTTAGTGAAGTGGCAGACAGTGCCAGGTCCTAACTGGGGCACTTTCAGAGGGACAAGGAACCCTGCTGGGTTCTTATTTCAGGCAATGGTGGCAAAAAGTGACCATCCTTGACGAACAGAGGCTCCTTCCCGTCCTGCCTGACACCATGCCTGTGATGGAGACAGTACAGGCAGTGCAGTCATTTTGGTAGACAGAAGGGAAAGGCAGGACCGAAGCTCTCTGGGGAGGGGTCCTGGGACCCTGTGAGGGGACTGTGGCTTTTGCTTTCTGGGTGCCCCAGCCTAGCCAGGCCAGGAGAGCTGGCACAGAAAGCCTTCAGCTGGGTGGGGGTGGGGGGCAGGATCCTGAGAGTTAGTCCGGTGTCCATGTAAGTGGAGCCAGTCACTTTCTGGCCTGGGCCTTGGTTCACCCCTTTTGCCAACTGGGACAACCCTGCCCTTCCTGCCCCATGGAGCCCTGAGAAGCCTTGGGGGGCCATGTGGATGAGGGCTTTTGTGGTCACTCTTTTGGCCTCTGGGCAAAGGGTTCTTTTCCAGTACCTGCTGTGGGGACAAACAGATAGTTGCAGGGGCACTTCCAGGCTCTCAACCAACACACTCACCAAATATTTTGTCTTGGGACCTTGGGACCTACCCCTGAGCACAGCTCTCTGGGGGGTTACAAAGAAATAGTCTGTGACATTTCTTCCTCAACGCATTCTGGGTGCAGTGGAATAATACAGGAGCTGGAGTTGATCCAACAGCAAGAACGCAAGTAACTGAGAAACTTCCACAACGAGGAGGAAGCAAGGTGGTGGGAGCAGAGGGAAGCAAACAGGCCTGCTTGTGTCTCCCAGGGAAGAGTGTGATGGTCGCTGTGGCCTGGCATGGCAGCTGTGGGTGCAGTGAGGCGACCTGAGCTCTCATTCCTACTGGGAGACGTGGAGGCGCCCGGAGTCCCCCAGGGCTCGGCGCTCTGTGGGAACATGATGTGAAGCCAGAAAAAGCAGGCAGGGCAGCAGATTTCTATTTATTAAAAATTTTATTTATTTATTTGAGAGAGATCAATTTGTTGTTCCACTTACTTATACATTCATTGGCTGATTCTTATATGTGATCTGTCTGGGGATCAAACCCACACTTTGGTGTATTGGGATGATGCCCTAAGCAACTAAGCTCTCTGGCCAGAGCTTAGTGTGGCAGCTTTGTAGAAGGAGACAGCTGTGTCCCGGGCTGGCACTGGGCCCAGGTGCAGGGCTGTCCCAGGCTCCCGGAGGGCTGGTTCAGTGGACCAGCGCAGGAGGAGAGCTGGAGAGGGTTCAGGTCAACAACATCCATTCAGTTTCTGATCATTTTAGCCACCTGCTATATTTAATCTGAGACAATTGTCTTCAGCTTAAATGGGCCCCTTAGGGAGGCTCATGGTGGGACAGGAAGGCCAGCAGAGATGGGAAGGGCTCAGGGGGTTGACAATGGGCGGCAGCTGGCTTACTCGTCCCCAGGAAGGAGCAGCCATAGATCTGAGCGACAGGGACAATCACATCCTGAGGAGGTCCAGGAGGTCACTTTCGGATCTGGAAGGCAAAGGGATGGATCACAGGAATGGAAATATGGGGAACTTGGCCAGACTTAGCAGAGAGGTCCAGCTGGGATCAATTATCAGCCCATCCACTTGGGGACTTTCAACAGGACAAAG